>JAIWNF010000010.1:0-600000 GCA_025093555.1 Circinella umbellata | reverse complement strand
CATTTGATGCCGTCTATACACTGAAATTGAGAGGTTCTTGCTGATTAAAATACTTCTATTTAGTCCTGTATATTCCTTTATCCTTGACATAGAAGACAAGTGTTGGAAATCTGTTTCACTCCATCTCAGCTACAACAAATCAAGTCAGCAAATAATAAACCTCTGTGTGAATATGATGAATCATGCAAGAATATGTTTTCCATGTTTTCACGAATTATAAAAGATGCCAAGAATCGTAAACTGGTATATCATTAGCAACAACAACAAGCAGGTGTACTGCAACTGTAGAAGACGTGACGAGCAAGAACAAGAACTAACAAATTCATCAACATACTTGGAATTGACTGTTAAAGATGAAGAGGAGTTGATTGACGAATTATGGGAGAGGCTAGCAGAATTCGGTCTGATCAGTCCGCGCAAATTTTATAATCTACATTGGTTACAAAGAACGATGGATTATATTCTTGATTTATATCGGTTCAAAGTATTAGAGTGGGTCCAAAAAAATGGTTCAGAAACGGACTTCATAAATCGTGTGTGGACCATACTCGATCAGCTTTTTGACGATATAATGGTTGAGACAAGAAGGTAAAATCAGTTTAATTAGTAGTCGTAACTTTTTAACTAGCACATTTTTTTGTTAACAATGGTTACTATATTTGTAGGGACAATGTATCAGTAGCCACTACCTTCATTGATAACGAAGATCGCGCAGTAACTGGGATGGCCGCTATCGCAGCCAAGGTCACGTCTATTAGACCTGATCTTGTGCTATACAAAAATGGATTTGAATATGGAGTTGCAGAGTGTGGGAAAGGTGACGATGAAGGGATTGGAAAGAAAGAGGTCGAAGAGACTAATTTACACTGTCCAAAAGTGATGAAAAGTATGTTTTTGCATACAACGTCAAAATGTGACAACAATGAGGATGTAACCCGAAAATTGCAAATAATTGGATTTAGTCATTTCGGTAAGTTATCGGGTTACTTAGTGTATATTAATTATCTTTTGCTGATTTTTTTTTTAATTTTTTGTCTATTCGGGAAGACCTTCGAATGAAAGTTTTAGTAATGGACAACCCTGATGGCTATGTTTGTAGAATCCGATCAACACCACAATACAAAATATCAACCGTTCCGTCAAATATGTTATCTGGTCTACTTCCTATCTTAAAATTAACCCTCAGATCCAAGGTAAACATCCATTCATTGATTTTGTATTTATAACATAAACTTGATACTCAACCCGGTGTTCTATTAATTATGATAGTTGACAGTCCAATCGTCTATCAAACTTGTTCATGATTATCTCATATCTGCAGAAGATAATGAGCCCGATCTACGAGACGCAATGGGTGGAAACAAAACACGTTTAGTACTCCCGCAACTTCAAAGATCACCCAACAAAAAACCAAAAAATAGGTTAATAGCAATAATCGCTAACCATCCAAATTTTGTAGCACACATGTACGATCGTCACCAACATAACAACAACCAGCACTTTTTTACTTACGACGCACCCTGTTGTCTATATTTCATTTTATCTTTAGCAAACATTACCCGTAACAACCATTTTTACTCATATCAACCATTTTTACTCAAATCAACCATTTGTACTCATATCAACCATTTTTACTCATATCAACCATTTGTACTCATATCAACCATTTTTACTCATATCAACCATTTGTACTCATATCAACCATTTTTACTCATATCAACCATTTTTAGCCATGTAAAACACTTCTTCGTATATACTAATTGTTTCTATTTTTTTTAAAAAAAAATACATATACATTACAACAATCGACTGTTCCTCTATTTGGACAAGTCAAGCACAAATTATCTTCTTGTCTTTATACGATATTGAAATAATCCAGCCCAATGAACGAAATCAAAATGGTGTCGAAGCGAAAGCTAAAAATAGGGTAAATATTCTTACGAGCCGCGCTTTATTTTTATATATAAATAAAAAGATTTCAGTCTTTTTCTTCTCTATGTTTTTTAAAGTTACTAGCTAAAAACAAAATATTCAAATTTTTTTGGGTTGTTTCTAACTATTAAAACAGGTTACGAATATTATTACTCAAGTAGGGTGGATATGAACCGCATTTTCAGCATTCGCTTTCGTTCCTAGAACAATAACAGTTGTCTCTGCTGTGGCTTCCAATGTGGTAAAGTTTTTTGAAGAAAAAGTTGAATTTGTAATATGTGATCCCAACGTAACCGTTATCATCGGTTTATAAAGAAATCGTTCAAATGTTTGAGTATTTCTATTCCAATTTCCATGTCATTTAACGTTTCTTGCTTCTTTCATGATACCTTTGACCCAATTTGCTACTGTTATTTCCTTGGCCGAACAAGTTTTAATAGTATCGTAAATATATGCTAGAAATAACTTGTGTTCCACGAGTAAGTCGACTCTTTAATTAACGACCTTTCAATGAATTGGTCTAGCGTAGATGCAGGACAAATGGTTGACTCTTGAGCAATTCCGATGGTACATAATTTTAATTCGGTTTCTTTGAGAAATTGAGAATGGATTACAGCTCCTACTAAGGTGGCTTGACTATTATGTCCAAACCTTGTATCTCTGTTTGTTGGAGATGGTCTAGCCATGGTCGCAATGCAAAGTAGATTGGTTGTTATTTGTTGAAATCGTGTTAGTATGATGGAGTCATTAATATCCAAGTGTGTCTTGATATATTAAATGGTAATTGATGATGGGCCGTCATGACGCGGAAATCCTGGGAAAAGACCTCACTGTTGTAAGACGATAATTTACGTAAGTATCATAAACACCTTCAGCAGAAAATATTACAGCATATAGAAAAGTAAATGTAGCAACCCAGTGGGACAAATAATGAAGAAATGAGCTGATATGTTGGTGAATAGTAAAGAACGAGCAAATGATTATAAATAAAATAGTGCTATCATATATATAAGACAATGGATAGAGATATACAAAAAAACAGAAAAACTTTGCTGTTTTATCATAAATAATCGATTAAATCCTTTTTTAATTGATTATGTGCTTCTTTGTTTTGAATGGCTTTATAGCGGCTAACACGGTTTCAAATATATGCGTGGTATTAGGGAGGTGGTGGGTCATTGTTAGTAAGATATTGTTATTATCTTCATTCTGTAAATCTAGCAGATCAAGATGTGCCTCTGAATCAGCAGGATCATCATCATCATTACAGTGTGAATCATCACGTTTGAATTATATAATTATATTATGATATACAAGATATATAATGCATGCCGTGATATTATTTTTTAGTCATGTTTTGTGACAATATTGCAGGACGTTGCTTCAAGATTGCAAACTGTTTATTCAACATCCCAAATGCTCTTTCGAAAGTTCAATAGCTTTAATCACGTTGAAGGAACCTTTTGCATTTAGTTATTTTGAAAATGAATATTATTAAAATTGGATCTGGTGTTTACTAATAACATATATATACCGGCATCCTTTCTTGTATTTTTGTAAATGTATGTATAGAAAAAATCATTAAGATATATATCATTCTAATACATAAATGAATATTTGAGTTCAGACGATTTTGGGTCAGTGACAGATTGTATCAATGTTGCCCACCTTGGGTAAATTCCATTTTAAAGGATAATAAGTTACCCCATATTGTACTCATGGCCATTAACAGTAAATTTCACTGGTGCAGTATATTTATGAATCAAATTATCGAGCATAGGTGAGCGTTGAAGAACATTGATATCGTTGAGGGAACCAGGAAGAGTAAAGTATGCATGCCAAATCCACCCATCTTTGGAAACAACAGCTTTAAGCACGACTGTTGCCACCTTTTACTTGCCAATATACTGGCTGTGCCATGCTTTGGAACAGTTTTGCCACTCTCGATAAATGCAATCAAGAGATCCAAACATACCAGAAAAACGACGTTTTTTTTTACCTTCGTCCAGCAATTGATCAATATCACTTTCGATTGAAGCACGTAAATATTCATTTCCAAAGACGTCAATTACTGCAGAACAAAAGAACTTCAATGACTCGGTGTCAGTAGTAGCCGATATTTGAAAGTATTTATCTAGAGAATCAGCACCGGATGAATACGCGAGTTGACGAAGTGCAGCTGTATTTTGATATGTGGTGATATACCACGTTTATTAGCAGCATTTGTCTCTTGCTGAAATTAACCATCATGGTTCACTCTTTTATTCATGACTGGTAGAAATAATTGCTTATGTATTCTGAATCGACGACAAAAATGATTTTTCTTATATGTATTTTGAGTCGCTAATGAAATAACCATTCATCAAACGACTGTGAGCTTTTTCATAATTACACTCAACTATGCACAAGCGGCCGAGAGCAGAACTACTCCACTTGCGCTTAGTAAGTTTCTTAACTGATGATTATACTCCTCGATGCGACGCATAGATTCTCTTATCTGGAAAGAAAGAAAAAAATTGGAATAAGAGGAAACGATTTTCGCTTTTCAAAGAGATGTTACCTATTAGAAACTTTTCTGTGTCATCCTGGGATTCGGTCGTGGCATCGATCCTACAGTACTTAGCTTATTATTCTGCCATCCTGTATGTTTTAAATTTACGATAACTGTTGATACTTAATAGTATAAAACGCATAAGGATTCTATAATAATAATAAATATATAAGTATCTAGCTGATCTTATTTTTATTTGCCAGTAAGCTAATTATGAATATCATTTAGTCAGTATTTACAAAATACTCAATTATTAGATTATTACAAACGAATAAAAAAACAAGAATTTGATCGAACCTTCTTGTTCCCATTATCAAGTTTTACTATACGTACACTTTTATAAATATTTTAAATGCTAAGTCATGTTGAGTCATACTAATCACAATTACAGTATAGATCAAGAAAACTGGTGCGTCCAATTTAATTGCAATGATAACTTTAACCCCAAAAACTGGTTCACAAAAAAAAAAAGGGTTATTATTTCCATTTTTTTTGTCATACAACAAACCTTTTCCTCATCTACTACCCTTAAACTTTCCCTAAATTCTCTCATAAAAGCTGTATATGATAGTTTATTGTCTGTCATGAATATAGACAAGATTGAAGATTAGAAGATAACTTTTTCTGTTTTTTTAAACATTTTGTTTTAATGATAAGAAGTATTAAAGAAAAAGGAAACGTTTTCGATAGTAAAAATCCTTGTTTCTAGTAGAAATGTGAACCTCTTAAAGTAAAAAAAAAATGCTGTGGCACGTTTTTTTTTGTATGTAGTAGAAAGGCTAATATACTTCTATATTTAAAATGTGTGTATGTTTACTTATGCGAAGCAACAAAATATACAGGTTATATTTCTTTCTTTTGATTCTGCCACCATAAGGTTATTAGTATTGAGCTTATCAGAGACTACTTGTAGTACCAATATTAGTATTATTCTAACTATTACACCAGCGCGCATAGTAACTTAATAAGCTGTATTCATGTTTGACTAATTGATAAGGAGAAAAAAAAAGAAATTCAGTATGACAAGTTTATCATAAAGAAAGATAATCGATCGATCTTAGAATATTTTGCAGGATTTTCACACGCCAATGTCGGTCACCAAAGAAAAAAAACCTAAACCCCGGATAGTACAAGTAAGTTACTTCAAAGCATTGAAAGCATTTATACCAATAAGCTGTGAATGGTAGTCATTCGATTAATGTTGTAGTACATGGTAATTTTGGTAACAATTCAGGAACATCATGTCGATAATACATACGTTGCCTATTGCTTACCTTCAAACATAAATACATAGTTGTTATTAGTTAACATCTACGTAATAATTATTTTATTCGGTTGCTACATATCAAATAATACCCATTTATGCGATCTATGACATATTAATATTATTAAATAAAATACAAATCAATAATCTGCCAGGTATAATACGCACTCATGAAAAAATACTTTTTCTACTCAGACTGATACGTATACATTATACCTATCCCACCAAAATAGTTAGACTCTTTCCGTTGTTACATCAGTTTCAACATTAATTATGCAATAAATATTAGTTGTACTCTTGTTTAATCCAGGTGACCCTTTTATCGCCATTATATTTGTACATTTTTTTTATTGCATAATAATGCAGAAAAAAAAGGACATCTGGTACCATAGTACTTTTATGATGAATACCACTTTCTAATGGCGAATATTCAAACATAAAATTTTAATGATCCGTCAATTTCAAAATCCAAGCCCCTTCATTAGTAACTAAAACGTTGAAAAAAGGATTAAATCAAAACAAAGCTAACCAAAAGCATTAATTTTGTAACATGATGATAGAAGAGGTATGTAGGGCAGGGAGGAGAAGTTGTCGTTTTTAACAACTAAATCTACAAAAGCATTTGCGTAACCATGTATAATATATATTTGATATTGACATTGTACAGAAAAATAATACTTCTATATATGTTTAGGACTTATAGGTTATACAGACAAAAAATATCATTTTATGATAATAAAACGCATGAGGAATGCGTTAGAAAAAAGTTTGGTAGCTCAATTACCCTAAAGGTCGAAAGTTAACATATACATCAACTTCTCACGAAGGATGAACGCGTAGTAAACATTTATTATAATTCCATCTTGTGCGACGATAATCTAATACTCCGTGTAAATGTTAATAATTCACGTGATCCCCTCCAGAGAACTGACCAGAAAAGTACAAGGAAGATGTCTGTGTTCAGGTCGATCATAATTTTATATGTTTTATAAACCGAAGTTCTACATCACGATATATTTATTACTACTGTTATGAGAAGATCATGAGATAAGGCGTACATAGCATAGATGGTTTAGCACTTATATATATTATATATATTATACATTATTATTATTTACGAGCTATACTTTTACAGGCCTCTTTATCCATTTTTGAAATTATTTTCTTTTTTTATTATCAGAAAATAATTTTCTCTTTCTACGTAGTTCAGTAGCCTGACAACACGAAGCAAAAATGGATATAGAAAACAGTTTTTGAAGCCAGTAAAATTGATATAAAAGCACCCTTCTTTTTCTTCTCTTTTCCCCTCAACTCACTTTTACTTTTCTATTTTAAAAAAACTCTTTCCTTTCCCTTCAAAATGAAATTTACATCCCTTTCTTGTTTCGCTGTATTGGTGTTGAGCACCCTTACATCTGCCGCTCCAACTGGACAACGTAAAACTCAAAACTTTATCGTTCAATTGAATAAAGATGCCACCGTTGATGACTGTAAGGATCTACAAAGAAATAAAAAATAATAATTAATTACTACGTACAAAAGTAGTAATTTTTTACTTAATTTACTATCAAATAATTTATTCATATACTAAACACGCAAACAAACAACACATGAATATATAGTTATCCCCAAGTTTATCAAAGATACCACCAAATTATTTGGTGATCTTTTTGAGGAAACAGGCGAAACCAACAATGTGGTCGAGCAAGCTAACGATCCAATGGGTAACAGCAACATCCGAGTTCTCAAATCGTTTGATCTCGCTGGTAACTTCAAGGCTCTCGATATCTCCCTTGCAGATAATCGTATTGTGGAAAAGATCTTGAAGAGTTTCTCTGAAGTAGTCACAGTTGTTCCTAATGAAGTCATTCAATTCCATTTGCCAAAGCCTGCTAACACTGTAAATATAACAAGCATCATTTATTTACTGCTATTGTTGACAATCAATGAAAAATACCTGTCTTTTCTAACATTATAAAAATATAGAAATCCAAGCGTGCAGATTCATATCTTGAACAAGCCAACCCTGGATGGAGTTTGTCACGTATTTCGCAACGCGAATTGGATTTGACTCAACCCTACATTTACGATTCACGTGGCGGGTATGTTCTTTCTTTTGTCTGAATTTTATGCATAATGAGAAAAAAGATATTGGCTTTTTAATAATCAATTTTATTGCATATTTTTAGCTCTGGTGTCACAGTATATGTTGTTGATGATGGCTGTAACGTTGAACATAACGATTTTGGAGGTCGTGCTAGCCATGGCTATTCTGCATACGGTGATGAAGACCCAGTTGAAGGTGGCGGTCACGGAACTCACGTTAGTGGTATTATTGGTGGCAGCGAATATGGTGTTGCAAAGAACGTTAGCATTGTCAGTGTTAAGGTCCTTTCAGCCGAAGGTTCAGGTTCTCTCTCAGATGTGATTGGTGGTATTGAATATGTCGTCAATCAAGAACAGGGCAAGAGTCGTCCTGTCGTCGTCAACATGTCGCTTGGTGCACCCAAATCTGGCTCTGGTTCAGATACATTGAACGACGCTATTACAGCTGCTGTGGAAGCCGGTATTCCTATTGTTGTTGCTGCTGGTAATGATGCATCCGACGCATGTGAAATGGTTCCTGCTGGTAACGAAAATGTCTTCACTGTTGGTTCCGTTAATAAGGAAGACACACTCGACGATTTCAGTTGCTACGGTAGCTGTGTTAATATCTTGGCTCCTGGTAGAGATATTACCAGCGCATACATTGGTGGAAAGGATACCGAAGAAACTATGTCTGGTACATCCATGGCTTCTCCCCATGTAGCTGGTGTCGCTGCTTTGTTGCTTCCTGGTTTGGGAGAAGGTGTCGCACCAAAGGATCTTTACAGTGCAGTCGCCGAGATTACTACCAATGATAAGATTGGTGCAATTCCCGATTCGGCCACACCCAACCAACTTCTTTTCAACGGTCAACAAAAAACCGAACAATAAAGATAGAATTATATTCTTTTCTTTTTCCCCTCTCTCCCTGCCCGTAATTTGAATCTATTCACCTCAAATCACTCTTACTATTTACTACTTATTAACTATAACTTGTAACTGTACTACCTCTGTATGTGATATTATATTATATTAAAGTATTATATTCTATTGTTATACTTTCACTTATTCAATAATGTGTCACGTTTCTTGATCAATGGATCATATTCAGCGGACTGCTATAGTGTTGCTCTATTTTTCAATTATTCAAAGTTTGCTTCTTAAACACTGTAATTTTAGTTTGAAGATCAAAGAAGTGAAGCGTTGCACGTATAAGTAACTTCTGAGACACTTGCAAGTAATTGTTACAAGCACAAGCTACTAAATGTTATGGATTGGATATAATACGATAAACAGACAGCAAAGGATATAATTAAGCTCTTTGGCTACATTTTATTACTTTTTTAGTTCCAATATGGAAATTTGTGTACAAAAAATGGGTCAGTTGTCCAATTGCTCAGCTTACTCTTCATGGTCAATAAGGCACTTTTCTTAAACAAATCTTCAGCTATGTAAAAAAATTATATTTTAGCTCAAGTTCTTCTATTTCTCTCCGTTCCTATAATTGGAATTAAATACCCTACTGGTTATAATTTAATCCATTTCTCTAATCTTAATATTTTTTCCACAAGTTACTTATTATAAATTACTTTTTTTCTGGAACCATTTGTTTTCATTTTTCTGTTACTACTTACAGACCATCATATCAATAAAATTCGTACTACTAACGCATCAGAGAAGTTACCTTATTCTAAAGTTCATTAAAGAAAAAAAGAGAACTACTGCGTATAATAACTCAAAGTTGAGCCCATGTTTGACCAATTACTCAAAAAAAAGTGATCAGGTACGACACCCCAAATTTTTTATTGTCAATATCATAACCGATCGATCTGAAAGTAGTTTGCAGAGTTTTCACACACTAATTTCAGTTACCAAAAAAAAAGAAAAACTAAAAAGCCAGATAATACAAATTATTCACTTCGCAACATCGAAACGTTTATAGTAACCGGTAATCATTTGAATAATGTTGTGGAATGTGCATTAAGCTATATTCATTCTCAGTCACTAAGATTATCGCCATAAGCACGGGCCTCCTTCACAGGTATTGTGGGTTAAAAAAACCTTTGGTTATTAAAAACCTTTGAATATGTCGGTGACCTATTTAAACATTATTTAGGTCTTTTTTAAAACTTAATCTACATAACTGCTATGATAACAGCGATTATTTTTGATGCCGGCTACTCTTGGTTACTATTGTTTGTAACATCAATTTTGACACTTTTGAATTTTTTTTTTTAGTTAACTATATAGTAGATCTCTTAAAAACATGCAATTAGACAATACCCTAAGATCAAACCTTTGATTTTAATCAAGTAAACCTACTAATGTTAAGCTTTTTTTCAATTTCAAATAACTAATTCTACTACTTATTTTATTAATGATTTATACAAAATACATGGAAATAATCCCATTTATGAATTTGACAGTGTGTACCTATAAAGAGAAGTTTTACGGGAACTTCTTATTGGGTAATACGCTTTTCAGACCCAACTTTATGCAAAAAAAAGGAACATCCTATTGCACTCTCTTTTCCTTTTAGTTTTATATCTTTTGACAATTCGTTTGGCCGCCTCTTCTTTTTTTTGCTTCATGTCCCCCATGCTCCTTTTCCATTATTTTTTACTCATTCAAATTTTCTCGTGCTGATCAATCTCTTTTTTTATTATTATTTAGAAATGAAGAACGCGGATTTATTTTTATGGCGTCTACATATGGTAACAAAATAAAGTTTTATTTCTTTACTTCTTTTCCTTGACAACGTCTTTTTCCTTCTCCCTTAATTATCTGGCTAATATTACTACTCTAATCAACTCATTTTTAATATTATTATACTATAGTGACAAAGTACTCTTTTTTTCAAGTCATAATTTGTCTTGGCATTGTTGTTTCCTAACTCCATTTTCTGTCAAAATATTTATGGAAATCCCGCTGATTGATCGTTACTGAATCAGTGTACTTTGAAACAATATAGCGACATATAACGGTACATAGTGAGTTGTTGTGTTCATACCTATGTGTGTGCACGTAAATGGGGACAAATGTATGTGTGTGAGAGAGAGAGAGTGTGTGTGTGTGACAGAAAGAGTTGTATGTATCAAGCTAATTACTAATCACTTTTCTTTATACAGTATTTATATATAGCTTAAATGGAATGGCTGGGAGGTTGGGTTGGGTGTGGGACAGAAGGTACGTGGTGTTATTATAAAACATATTTATATTACCATACTACACAGGCCTTTGGGCCAGAGTTGGATTGTGGGTCTAGCAAGTGGGTGCTTTATCGCCTCTTCGCTAAAGTTCTTAAAGGTAAGTGGTATTATTAAAAATTAGTATTATTGTTTCACGCCTTTGGGCCAAAGTTGGATTGTAGACCCGTCGGGGAGGATACGTGCTGCCTGTCCGGTATAAAGTTCTGGCAAGCTCGACTGGGACGATTACCCAGAGAACTTTTGGTTTTTGGCCTTTCGACCGAGTACTTTGGATGCCCACTTAGTGCGTTATAGGTTAGCGAGGTAAAAAGTGCTATCGATATTGCTTTTGTGCCCACTGATAGTTACTTAGGGAACGGATCGACCTTGCTTGGTGTGGAAAAACTGACGTTCCCGAACCCGGCCACTACTTTTCTGCCTTGTAAATACCGAGTGCTGATGATGGCCGTTTAGTGCGTTATAGGTAGCGAGGCAACAAGTGCTATCGAGATTGCTTCCGTGCCCACTGATAGTACTTAAGGAACAATCGATTTTGTCCCGGGGCGAAATTGAGAGTTTCTACCAAGGTCAGTGATTTTTCGAGGGAGATCGAGGGTCGCATTGGTGACATCTCTTTGTGATCTCTCTTGAAAATGTAACTTTTCTTTAGTTATGGATAACTATTTATATTGGATCGAGGTATCACCAATCAGTAACAATATTGATGGGTGCATAAGACAACTCAATTAGAGTTTGATTCGAGTTGATTGCTGATATATCCATAAATCATGTTTGAAATTCTTTGAAAAGACATCTAAAAAAAAGGATATCATATGATACTTGTTTGATTACGTATATACGTACATTGGTAATAATTAAGCCATCTTTTAAATACGGAGATGGCTAGTCATTAAAAGTCATCCTCTTTGTCTACGTCTCCCATTTTTATTATTCCCTACTGAAATGAAATAAATACATCATATTTAGTGGGGCAACAGTTAACGTCAGTTTTTCAAAATAAATGTCAACTTAAAATTTCTGTTAAAGGCATTTAACTTATTTTTCTTTGAAGAAACCGAAGGAAAAAAAGGATACTGCCGTTGTCAAGACAAAGTCTGTGATTAAAATACTTCTTTATTCTTTTGTTGCTTTTTTTTAACATAAAAAAGAAATCACATAAATTCTAATAATGATATTAATAAAAAAACAAAGTATACAAAGAAAGTAAAAAGAGGAGAAATGATTGAACGTGCATTTTGTAAAAAAGTTAACTTTAGGAAATTGGGGTGAGGGGAAGAGCAAAAAAAAGTTACTTTATCATGATAAAAGGGAAAGTAATTGACAAAAAAAAAGATAATGAACAAAAGATGAAAAATGTAGCAGGTTTGAAATATTGAAAAAGAGGTAAAATATGAAAAAAGTAAAAGATCTGTTTGTTTTTTTTTACTTTCTAATATCAGCAACACGAATAGCTACTGCATTTCTATGAGCTTCTAAACCTTCAATTTCAGCTAATCGCATAACAGTATCACCCAAACGATTCAAACCATCAGCTGTCAAGTGTTGAGATGTGATATGCTTCACAAAAGTTAAAGTGTTTACACCAGAATACATACGGGAATAACCATAAGTGGGAAGTGTGTGGTTAGTACCAGAAGCATAATCGCCACAACTAAAAGTAAAAGAATAAAATCATCATTTTGTTTTAATTAGTAAACTGAAAAAAATGGAACAATTTAGCAAATTTTTGTCTTACCTTTCAGGAGAATATGGGCCAACAAACACACTACCAGCGTGCATAATCTTGGGCAACAAATCTTCAGGCTGATCATTGTGCAAAATCAAATGTTCAGGTGCATAATCATTCGAGAATGAAACAGCTTCATCCAGTGTCTTGACCTTAAGAGTATATGACTTGGGAATACTTTGACGAACAATATCTACACGTGGTAAACGAGTTGCTTGAATATGAACTTGATCTTCGATAGCTTGTAATTCATCATCGGATAAATCAACAGCAACAAGAACGACTTGAGAATCAACACCATGCTCAGCTTGTGATAATAAATCAGAAGCAGTATAAGCAGGGTTACTGGTCTTATCAGCAATTACCAAGACTTCGGAGGGACCAGCAGGCATGTCAATGGAAACCAAACAAGAAGTGTCATTTTGTGCTACCATTTTGGCAGCAGTGACATATTGATTACCGGGACCACAGATCTTATCAACTTTAGGAACAGTTTGAGTACCATAAGCCATGGCAGCAACAGCTTGAGCACCACCAGCCAAAAGGACATGGGAAGCGCCGACCTTGTGAGCAACATATAGAACTTCAGGAACAACAGAACCATCAGGACGTGGAGGTGTAGCAATAACAATTTCAGAACATCCAGCGACCTTAGCAGGAATACCCAACATGAGTGTAGTAGATGGAAGTACAGCAGTACCACCTGGGACATAAAGACCTACACGTTCAATAGGTCGTGCGAAACGGGTACAAACAACACCTGGCATGGTTTCTACAGTTAAAGTGTCACGATCCATTTGTGCGTCATGGAATTTGAAAATGTTATCATAAGCTTGATCAATAGCAACCTTGGTTTCTGGATCCAATTGCATCAATTTTTCATCAAATGGAGCCTTCAATGTGGGACAATCGAGTTGAACACGATCGAATTTGGCAGTCAAGTCAACTAATGCAGCATCACCACGTTCACGAACATCCTTCATAATAGGAGTGACACGATTAATAATTTCAGATGAGTCAATGATAGGTCGAAGTAAAAGTTCGGCACGCTTTTCAGCAGAAATATCATTGATATCGTAAGTCATCATTTCAATACGACCTTCTTCCTTCTTTGGTTGTTCTTCCTCTTGAACAGCAACCTTCTTAGGTTCTTCTTCTTTCTTTTCAGATTGTTCAGACCACTTTGGTTTGGCGTTACCAGGACGACGTGTGACTTTACGTGCTTTTTTATCCAAATTCTTTTCAATATCTTCCAATGAGACACCAGAGCTGACACATTTTGTCAATGCGAAATAAATCAAATCAGCAGCTTCCCATGCAACTTCATCTTTTTCAGTAGCGTCACATAATTCTTCAGCTTCTTCCATAATCTTGGCACGTAAAAGTTTGGCATCATTAAACAAGCGAGCGGTATATGAACCAGCAGGAGCATTTTCCTTTCGGCTTTGTAAAGTAGTTTGTAAGGCACCCAAACCAATATCAGCGCCGAAACATGTACGGGTATTAAGATGACAGAAACCTTTTGTGATGATAAATAAGTTATATTGCTTATGTTAGTAAAAGATAATACTATTGTTCCTTTATGATTCACAATTCACCTTTTTTTTTTTTACTTGTACCCCCACTCTTTCAACATTTTATATAAATGTAACTTACCAGCACCATGTTGTTTAACAATAAAACGTAAAGCATCACCATCACAATCATAATCAATACGAACTAAAGATTGAGTAGCACCTGAAGTAGCACCCTTATACCAAAGTCCCCGATTACGGCTTTGATAAACACCTTGACCTGTTTTCAAAGATTCGGCCACACTCTTAACACTTGAATAAACCAATCCTAAAGCAGTATTACGTTCATCCACCACCATAGTAGTAAACAATCCATCAGCACGATCTGTCTTTGCACTTGCCAAATAAGCTTGTCCAACATTAATTTTGCCTTGTTCTTCTTCTTGAGCAGTCAAATGGGCAGCGGAAACAACAACATCCAAATTGACAACATTTAATTTGGCAATAGCATCCAAAGTCACAAGACTATCACTACCACCATTAACAATAACACGACGTTCACCCCCTTCAGCAAGTAATTGTCCACGAACAGTTTTGGCAAATTGATGTACGGCTTCAGTTGTAAGTGCATCACCAACGGGAGCTTCGAGAATGAATGAGGAAGGTTGTTGTTGTTGAGTAAGGTGCGAAAGACTATTTAAAGAACCTTGAACAGCAATACGTTCTTCTGGAATACCGTTCAAATCGTTATTGGCAATAGCAGTGGAATAGGTATCAACGGAAAAGATAACCTTGTAGACACCGGCGTCCCATAATTGAACAGCTTGGTCAACATTGTCAGCTTTAGCCCAGTATAAAGTGGAGCCTGTTTCTTGAATTAAAGACTTGATTGAATCGATATTGACATTTTCGAGAATAACAGAACCCAAGTATCCAATAGTCGTTTTAAGTGCGGATTGTGAAGGATCCGTGACATCAAGTGACGGAATGAACATTTTCTTCTTTTTTTTTTTCGGGTAGTGTGGTTGAGTTTATTTAAAAAAAAAAAAAGCAAGTTGAAAGGGGTTGAGTTACTTTATATCCCCCAATTTCAATGGTTTTTTTGATGGCTGGGTTTTTTTAAACAAGGTGAAATGATGTGACTTTGGAAAAATCGTGTGGACGGTGTTAAAGTACCTGGCGCCAATCATTTTACAAGTTAAGCAACAGCTTCAGCCAATAAAATCCCGACTTAACGGCTATGTGCGACCTAAGCTTAATGTACTAAGATCGTTTATGCGCGTATGGAATTTTCTTTTTTTTACACAACACATGTTTTTCCTCTTGTTATAATATGGATAACGACGATGTGTCTTCGCCAGAGAAATGTGGTCCTAGTAGACCGTTCGGTAGTAAAAATAAATCAAAATGTAAAAAAAGTCTTCCTGCCTAGAATAGAACCTTAAGTTGTAGGGTTTGAATTGAAAAGGGAAAATTTATGGCCAACTATTGGGTGACTCAAATCACGACTTAACCGTTCGAGATATATACTTTTTATTGTTATATATATAAATGTCATTAAAGAGTTAGTAATTGATGCGAACGATAAATATATAATACCATTGTTAGACCAGATAACTGATCTATAGCTTTGAGAAGCCCAAGCTACCGATAGTATACTGTATTCTAAGCGATAACATATAATAATATGTATAATATTTGAAAATTTTTAGCACTATTATACCATTGAAGCTACGATTATTTTTAATTGCAAGTATCAATGTTTGAATGAACACAAAGGAATAAGACTTTTTGTACCTATACATATTAATATAAAAATGTACATTGTGTCAGCGCTACGTATGTAAACTGATTTTTTTATATACAAAATACCAGCCTTTATCTTGTCACTTTGGGATATGGTGAAATAGAGTGTCGTAATAAATTGGGTGGATCAATACCTTAGCCAACAGTTATAGAATATAACAAATGATAATAAAGGATAACAAATATAATTTAAAAGATACCGCTTTATTATTTGATGAGCAAGGACTAATTGTATGTTTTCTAATAATGATAATAACGTATATAATGTGGATGACAGGTAATTACAAGAAGAGGTATAAAATGTGAGTCATTGAAGTAAAGTATATACTATGATGATTACTAGAATGGCAACAGGAAGTTGACTCATAATTATAATGTGTAGTGTGACAAGATTCCAAAAAAGGAAATGATAATGACATTGTTTTTAGGCTACGACAAGAGCGACAACAATTGATCCTTTTCCAATTCTTACTGTTGCTGATCGACTAGAAAAAAGATAAACAGAAAGCTCTTTGTAATGATCAACGATAAATTCAAGCAAGAGGTGATGCTGCGTGACAGAAAAAGATGAATTGTTTGGTAAATCAAAGATATATTTCACTTCATTATCTCCTTCTAGAACATTAGTAACTTGACTTGAAATACTATCTCTTGTTTGATTTTCAACTATTTCATATTCACGCAAACGATTCAAACATGCTTCGGCTTTATCTTTACAGAATATTTTGTTCTTGGTTTCATTAAAAGCTTTACCAGTACTTTTATTAAATTTTGGATTATACAGTATGTAGTATTATCAATAGCCTTCTTGAGCCAGTCTTCTTTGTTACACTTGTGAATCGAAGCTTTAAAGTTGAATACTAACAAAAAAAAAATAGCTCAACCAATCATGGAACAGTTCTTTGTACGTAAACAAAAAAAAAGTGCAGTAACTGGCTATACAAATATTTGGAACGCGTCATCTCGCGCACGCGACACGTTTTTTGTTCTTCTTTTCCCTGTCTTTTCCATTTTCTTTCTCTTTTTCCCCGTCCCTTTTTTTTGACACACCCATCTTTACATAGTATGAATCATACATCAAAATGTCATCTTCAACGGCACAAAAGCAACCAGCAGCCACCCTAATTGAAGAAGGTTCAGTTAGTTTAGGAAAACGTAAAAGACAAACAACATCGAAAGATGACAAAGAAGTTTTGCAACAAAAATTATCAAATATTATCAGTGACAAGATCAAAAAGTACAACGAAGAAAAAATGGTGGTGTTTCTTGAAACAAAGAAGACTTGTCCACAAGGATCACTAGAAATGGTTAGCAACCTTGCCAAAACAAATCATAATATTCATCGAACTGCAAAACAAATCAGCAAAGCTTTAGCAAGTTTAGGTGGCACTAAACAATTATGAAAACAAGTTAAAAAAGACCATTCCACGCGTTTGTACAAGGAACATAAGGATAAAGTTTTGTCACAACAACAACAACAACAACAACGTTCAGGAACAGCTGCAAGATCATCAACTTAAAGAAACAGATCAGACCTTACAACAACGACAATAAAGTGACCGTCATTGTTTTTGGGTTATCCGAACTCGTACTGATCACGACTTGATACATTTAACTGACCAACCTTTATCGGATCAACAAATCGAGCAATTACGTATTAAACTCACCAACGAAATAAAATTCACCAAAAAAGAAATATTCTATCGATGATTTAAAACTGGTAAACCTTTCTCAATCACACATGAACAAGTGTAGAAGGAGTCGTTTAACAGGAAGTTTAATAAGAGACGAGTAAGACGTAAAAAAGTGAGTTTCTTTCAACAGATAACACGCAAGTCAGTTACTTATCACTTTTTTTTAAAAAAAATACTGTAGTCAAAGAAAAACAAGAAGGTTGTTGATGCTGAAGAATTGTTGAAGAAGAACTCGTTCAATGGCATTATGGAACCAGGTGAAATATTAAAAAAGAAAAGGCAAATGAATTATGTGTTATATTTATTTATTTATTTCGGATAGTGTCTGGTTTGTTGCTCACATCGATGATATATTAGAATCAACTGTCTGTTAAGAATACACTCCGTGATTTCTATTATTCTCCATCTGCTATGAATGAAAGGCGACACCAGACAATTAGAAATAATCTTGTTTATTCTAAACTGGCTCGTGCTGAACGTCATTACGTGAAAAAGGTGGCGGCCGATAAATTGTATTTGAAGAAAAAAGAAGTTACCGTCATGATGCTGTAAGCTTACTTTTAGTATTTTGTTCATTATATCATTTTTATGTAATACTGTTATGAGATTAAGAAATTGACAAGAATGTATTTTTTTTTGTATTGATAGAATTGGACTTGCAGAAATGGGCTTTAACACTTTTCTTAAAGGACGCCCAAGAAGAGGTGGCAAGAAGTTTCGAAGTGCACATTACCATTCGACGGCTGTTGGTTTACAGAACGAACACAGATCTAGTCAAACATGCGTTTTTTGTTTCTCACCCTTGGAACTATTACCGTCAAATATTGTCAAGAATGGGAAAAAGAAGAAAACATCACACGGTGCACTCATCTGCACGAACCCTGACTGTCCCGCAGTGAAAGCTGGCTATACCACTTTTAATCGAGATTCGGTTGGTGCAACCGGTATTGGATTGGCAGGTATAACAACTCTATTATCACCCGACCGTATACCATTACCACCATATAACCCTTCCCCCACTACCACCACAACATCACCAACTACAACTAGTAAATTCCAGCTGGATCAAAAAATTTAGTTTGGTTTCGCCATCACTCCGTTCGTATTGTATGCATTCTAAGTAACCAAAATGATGAGCATATGTGTAAAGTAAACCAAAAATCTTATCAAATAATTTAACTGTTATATATTCATTTATCATAGGTGCAAGTCAGACATCCACTGTTATTCATGGACCATTTAAGAGCACTTTTATTTTCCCCTTCCCTCAATTTATTCCCCAGGAATTGTATAAGCGCCAAAATGTGTCAAAATATTTTTTTTTCTCCTACTCAAAACTTTATTTGATAATATAAACATTTATAATAATGATAATGATAATAAAAAGAATGATAAGGGAAAACGTAGATGTTTGTGTTTTGGGGTGGGAATATATGCTGATAGTAAATTATTCTTTAGAAAGGTACATGGGCTTCAATTATACATAACATTGCAATTGTTTCACCAAAATAAGTTCGTTCTTGCATCCCATTCATATCTTGTAAAATATGCTGCAATTGATTTTGCCATCCAAGTACCCAAAACAAGTAACTGACAGGGGCAACAAATGCCATATCTGTATAATCTGCATAACATTCTCCATTCAATTTATATCCTGCACGTACTCCACAATCTCCATTACCACATACACCTCTTTGTTGTATTTGATGAGCAAAAAATTGTGCTTGAGTTTCGAGAACACCACGAACACGTTCATCTCGAGTCAACATATAATAATGTCCCAATCGCCATGGAACACCTAAAATATTGAAATACATACATATATATATATAGTGTTTATTATTCTTATCCTTTTTTTATACATAACACAAAATGAGACAGTAGCAGATAACTTACGGCAAGAATTCCAATTATAATGACCATCATGATCACTTTCCAATACGTTTCCTTTTGCAGGATAATAATGCCCATTATTATCCAATTTCAAAAAATCAGCAATAAGACCTGTTTGAGGATTCATAGATAATTGACCATTCACACAATTGATAATAGCTGAAATGACATTGGCCCATTGTTGTTGACGTGGAGCATCATCTTGATAAAATACCAAATAACCACTTAAAATAAAATCACTTGGGCGTGTTAACAAATAAGCATCATCTCCTGGGTCAGCCCAATCACCAATCAAAGGCATAAATGTTTGATGATTAAAACAATGCTCCCATACAGCTCCTGCTAATTCATGAGCTGCTGCTTTATAATCAATTTCTCCTTGAGCTCCACCACGTCCCCATACTCTTGCTGCTAAGAATAATGCTGTGGCTACATCTACATCACCATCTGTGGCACAATTTTCACCACCTTCGTCACCAGGTATAAATTGACCCCCAGACGCATTTTTTTGTTGCCACCTTAACAAATAATAATAATAATTAAAATTAAGTATAAACTAATTCGCTTCCTCCCACCTTTTCTTTTTCTCCCTAATAAATAAATAAACTTACTGCATTAATCCCTTACGATTACGAAATCGCATAAAATATCGAAACAGACCTGTTATAATTGATTTGTTTATTTTTTAGTTGCTTGGTTTAATTTTGTATATCCAAATGTTATGTTTATTTGTTGTTTTTTAAAAAAAAACAGTAATTCAATTATCTCTTTTTTTATCAGTATTAATTATTTACCATCAAAGTCTTGTTGATTACGCTTTAATACAGATACAAGCATACCATAACCTATTCATTATTATAGACAGAATCAATTACATGTTTCTATGCTTGTGTATAATATTATATACATACCATGAGCTTCTGAACAAGTCATTTCTGGAACATTTTCACTCTGTTCTTTATAATAAATATAATAGCCATCTTGGTATGAACGCAAATACCTTTTGATAAAAAGAATAAATATGATACGGTTTTTTTAGACAACATTAATCATAAGTGTAACTTTATATGTGTGTGTGTGCGTGTGTTTAATTTTGCCCTAGGCTTACCAGATAGCTTACTTTCCGCGCCATGTTGCATAAGTAGCTTCTAAACCAGCCATATTATTTCACTTCTTTTATTAGTTCGCTGTTGTTGCTTTTAAAAGAAAAAAAAAGAAAAAGAAAAAAGAAGAAGGAAAACGCCAAGGAAAAAAAAAAAAGAAGGGAGTTGTGCTGTTATATTTTTCCCTATTTCTGCAGCACAAAAACACAGTTTAAGACCCAGAACAAACAAAATACATCCTATTTTAGGACAAGCTGTGTAAATTGAATTACCATTCTAGTGTATGTGTATTATATTTTTATAAACGTATAACGAGACTTTTTCCATTGTTTCTAAGTTTAAACATTAAGTAACCGACAACGGATTATTATATCTTTTAGAGTTTTCTTTTTTTTTTTGGTTATCTGACATTATAATAAATATGCTACTCTCAATATCCAATATGTAAAATATCCAATATGTAACGTTTGAAATTATATTACGTAGTGTCCCTAAACAATATTTTATCATACTGAATTTCATAGCAGTGATATTATAGAGAACATACTATGATTATTCAGCCAGTCAGTTACTAACAAAATAACATGGCTTCGTAATCAGCCTCTCTCGTTTTCTTTTTATTCCATCATTTGAGAAATCAAAAAAGGGGGAATATGAAATAATAATAATAATATTGACCTATTAAAATGCTACAATTTATTCACGAGTTCTTTTTTTTTTTACCAAAGATTCTACCAATGGTTTGGTTTGCTATCACTGATACGAAAACATATAGTCTGTTATACATTTTATGGATTATTTTGTTATTCTAATCAACATAAACCTAAATATGGAATTGAATGAAATCTTGCTCCAGGTTCTGTTTATCAAAAAGGTATTACATTAAGATTAATGGATATTACTAGGTCTAAAAACATAACTTTAACTAAACGTTCAAAAGATAAAAATGAATGAATAGGCTCGTATACGTGTATCATCAGTAACTAGTATGCAGACGACGACGAATAATATAATCGAAAAATATTATGTTCTGCATAATGGATTATCCAACAGCATTTGAATATTAATAATCAATATAACACCTGTTGTGAGAACAATGGATTTTACACTGAAATAAAATCAAAAATCATGGTAGCTGTTGAGTTTGAACGACCAAAAAATCGCAACACCACTCGAAATCGTTCATTGTAACTGTTGTTCAAACACCTTATTTTGAATCTGCCGGTATTTAACATGACCTGCGTATTTTTTATTTATAAAATGTTAAGTTATTAATTTATCATAAATATTAATGATCTATTACTATGTACTAAAAAATATAGCTATTTTATTAGGTACTTTGTATCGCCAATTTCCATTGTTCTTTCTTTTCTTTTTATTGATTTTTATTTTCTTGAGTTTCATGAGCGTCATAATTATTTATGCAATGGTGGCTTAAAAGATATAATGCATTAATGCTTTTATTTAGAGAGAAGCTCAATCTACATTTACAATCAACATAGTAGACAACATGGGGACTGGTAGCGAGCTTAACTTGACGAGCAAGTAAGAGAATAGTTATCAGTGGGATAGTCAAACTATCTCGCCATCATAATTGTCGTAATGAATTATTCCAGATACTATTACTAGCTCAGTCATAAATGGAAAGGTATAAAACCTGTTTCTTTTCTGGTCAAACTTGTCATTTCATTCTAATTTTAGAGCTGTACAATCAGCCACGTACCATTCGCAAGATAAATATTACATATGCTAGATGACATAAATGTTAAAATATGGTCATGTATATGCTCTCAGAATATATCATTATTATTCAATAGAGAAAACTTACTATTATTATTTTATTTCTATATATGTATAAAACAGCTGTATTTGCTGGGGCTTTACATTACATTATAATATGATCAATATGATCAATATGATGAAAATAAATAGACTCTCTTTTTTATTGCTACTAAATATTATAATAAGAAGCTTATGAAATTTAATGCATTTGTTGAAAACTTTTTCTTCCTACCTATAATATAGTAGATTACAAAGCAACTTTTTGATGACTACAGAGAGAAGGGGTGTAAGTTACAGCTCAAACTGCCTTTATATTATTTGTTTATTTAGTAAGTATGTTTACTGGAATATTATTTAACAAATAAATAATAATACAACACTTAGTTTACTATAATGGAAAGATAAACAGCTTTCATGCATTGAACACTAAAAATATCATTAATAGTTGATGATTATCGTGAGAAAGTGCTTAGAACCATGATTATTGTAATTTATGACTTTTTCTCCCCCCCCCAATAAAATCGATCATTCAGTCAGTCGGTCATCATTATCACATAATAAAGATCGTGACATTCGAAAAAAAAGTACGTCCTATCACTGTAGGTACGTATAGAAGGTGTATATGACATATAAGATAATGAAACTGAAATCATATGCGGACTCAGCATTAGAATCTTGACCATTTCTCTATCCCCCTCCCCCCTGCATCTATAATTTCAGTTTCAAATGTATGAGAAAACAATAATAGTTATACTTGCAGAAACCAGAATATTGGAAAGAGGTTTGTAATAAAAGTTAATATATACATCTTATTACTATTATTAATAATTGTTATTGACAATTATTAATAAACTAAATATAGATAAAATTCATAAAAACTGAGTAATTATGTGCATCATAATGCACTTATATATAACACTTTACATAATTGAAACATTACATAATTATTAAAATAGTATCTTGAAATAATAAGTAAAGGTTCTTGCGAATATATTACATAGATATTTCTATACGTTAAGATCTAATTATTACGAGAATCATATTCATAAGTATCACTATGGCCCGTAATATTTTTTTTTGTTTGCTGTGTCTTGTAGTACGCATATTAGAAAGATTAAAATAATAAATTCTACGCGTTGTATAATATGCATATTTTATAATGTAAAGAACAATATTACTTTAAATTATATGATCAATATAAAAAATATAATAGTAATATGTATCGATACGATTTTTTAAAAGTGGATATTTATATGTATTGATAAACAGTATAATAATACTAATAGTAATAATATAATAATAAAAATATATAGAAGAAATTGAGGCAATGGGATAATATAATATAATGTTATAATATATATATATGAAAATAGTTGGTTATATAGAAAGAAAAAATAGTAAGAAAAGGTCAAAACGCATAAGATAATATATAATACTAAGTTATAATCTACACATCAAAAAAAAAAAACTAGAAGGAAAAAAAGGAGGTTTTACGTACAAAAAAAAAAAAAAAGAGAGAGAGAGAGAGAGAGAGAGATAAGGTAAACGTGATAGTTAATTTGAAAGGCATAAAATGTAAAATTTAGTGTTTCCCCGAGTTATCCGCAAAAAAAGACATTGTGTTTTAACAAGTAAAAAAAAAAGTATAACGTGATTGTAACTGTGCGTGCGTGCGTGCGTGCGTGTGTGCGTGTGTGTGTGTGTGTGTGTGTGTGTGTGTGTGTGTGTGTGAGAGAGAGAGAGAGAGAGAGAGAGAGAGAGAGAGAGAGAGAGAGAGAGAGAGAGAGAGAGAGAGAGAAGTATGCATATAATAGAAAGCGCCTATGTATAATGATGTAAGGAAAAAGAAAGTAAAAGATGATTGAAAAGAAAAAGAGAAAGGAAAGGATAAAAGGAATAAAGGTAAAAGAACAACTTTTTTTCTTATGTCCAAGTAGTCGTTGATGAATTATCATTGGAAGATGAAGGTTGTTGTTGGCCATCATTACGCATCATAGACATAGAAGAAGGAATAAAACCTTGTTGAGACATATTACGTGATA
The DNA here is from genome assembly GCA_025093555.1 of Circinella umbellata. Taxonomy (NCBI): domain Eukaryota; kingdom Fungi; phylum Mucoromycota; class Mucoromycetes; order Mucorales; family Lichtheimiaceae; genus Circinella; species Circinella umbellata. The sequence continues at coordinate 575,399 of JAIWNF010000010.1, read as the reverse complement.
ATCTTTGCTGTTGCTGTTGTTCACGTAACATCATAGTACGTTGATCAGGCATGGGCTCTTCTTTAATCGGATAGGTTGGATTAAAAACCGAAGGTGACCAAGATGAATTATTATTATTATTATTATTAGTTGATCTTTGTTGTTGCTGTTGTTGTTGTTGGTAAGCAGCATCGTGTGGATGCGTTGGTTCAGGTCGTTCCAATCTTTGTTGTTGCTGCTGCTGCTGCTGCTGCTCCTGTTGTTGTTGTTGTTGTTGCTGATGGTTATGGTTAGCAGTAAAAGCAGTATTGGGTGTTGTTGCTGCTGTTGCCATGCCACCATCAAAACCAAATTGAATATCTGTTGTAGATTGAGGTCCCATATTATAAGGAGAGAATGGACCACCTCCAGCAACAGCGGCTGCAGCTGCAGCTGCCATAGGGTAAGATGATAAGTTTTGGGCTACAGCATATTGTTGTTGTTGCTGTTGCTGCTGATGAGGTTGACCTTGAGGAGCAGGTATGGGTGTCGCATTAGCTGGTTGAGATGAATAAGCTAACATAGATTGTTGATCATGTACCATACTCGGAGAAGAAACACGTTGGTCAAATCGTCGAGTATTACCATATTGTTGTTGATGTCTTTGCTGTTGTTGGTGGTGGTGAGTTTGTTGATGAGGTGGACCACTCTGTTGTTGAAATGACAAAGAAGACGTAGATGATGACGAAGATGTAGGTGATGCTAATGGAAACATGTTACCCATAGGATGATGCATATCAGGTGGAGATCCCAAAAATGCTCTTCTAACAGCTGGTGTACCAATGCTTTGCGATGATGGTTCTGAAGAAGACCTCATAGGCTGATTACGAACAAATAGCATATAACTCGGTACATACACTACTTGAGCTCCTTTGGGCGCATCAGATGGTCGACTTACTGCTGTAGTTATACTTGTAGTTCCTGATGATGCTGAAACAGATTTACGTTTTTTAGCTGGTGATGCTTCGTCCGTGATCATCATATCTGCAGAAGAAGCGGGTGATGCACTATTATTATTATTCTCTTCATTTTGTTGCTGTTGTTGTTGCTGCTGCAGCTGTTGTTGTCTTTGTTGTGAAGAAGCGGATGGGCCTTCAGCTTGTATCATATCCGGTTGTAAATCTGTTAACGATCGAGTGGCTTCAGGTGGTAATCTTGATAATTGACAATAGCTTTCCAACAACCGTAACATTTCCTGCTCAACACTTGAAGCCCAATCTTCATTAGAAGCAACTATAGAACATAATCGAGCCGATAATAATAATAGTCTCTGTGATCGATCCAATACACCACGTTGTTTAATTCGTTTACGTTCTTCCGTCAGGCGATTGTAAAACCGACGTTCGTTCCACGTGATATCTGGGAATTGTTGCTTGACAGTCTCACGAATTTCATGCGTCTGTAAACGTTGACGAGCCAATTGGATAATCAAGTCATTGACTTCTGAAGGCCACGCTTTCACCATTTCATCAGGAGACATCATTTCATGATTATGTTCCGATGCATTGGGGTTCATGGATTTACGGAATTCCCATTGATCATGTTCATTTTCGGATAAAACTACACGCCAACGACAATCACAACGTTTGGAGGGTCGTTTACGTTGTGGAGATGGTTTTGGATTACGTTGTGAGTCAGGTAATCCTTCTCTTGAACAATAAACATAAATATTCTGATAACGATAAACCAATTATAAATTTGTGGGAAAATTAGATACGCGTATTTTTTATTTTTATTTTTGTACAGCGACTATATAATTATCAAAGACTGGCTGTCAAAATGTAAAAAAAAAAGGAAAATCTTATTGTTTAAAAAATTACCCTATTAGCACTGGCTTCTTGTTTGACAGTAAATCCAAATTCAGCGCATAAAGCACGACAATATTCAATAGCACTGACACTTTCTGAGAACGTTCTCTTTAATAATCGTTCGAAAAGTGGTTCCATCTATTATACAAAAAAATTAGCAGGGATTGAATAGTAAAACAATTATCAACATAAAATAAAAAAAACATACTGATACGCGAGCAAAAGGCTCTTGGTGTTGTTGCTGATCATGGATATGTTCTGGATTCGTCATTGCAATATTCTTGTTTTTATTTTTTGTGAATTGCTGATTTGGTGATTTGATTGTATGCTTAAAGATCTCAATGGTAAAACAAGATCATTCAAATACTGCTCTGTTCCGCTTTTTGTTTTGTTATTGTTTTTTTTTATTGTATAAGGTTTGTTGTGCAGGATGTGTTCCGTTCGTATAGCTCGATAATAATAGTGGTAGTGATAGCAATAATATATATAATATAATATAAAAATTGAGAATATAAAAGATAATATATAGTAATAAGAATAAGAATAATAAGAATATAAATGTATAAATATATAGAACAACAACAAAAAGTTAAGAGAAAGAAGAGAAAGAAAACGAGAAAGAAAAAGAGAGGGAAAAAATAAAAGATGTGCTCTTAGGGAGTAAAAGTGTTTTTAGATAGTAAACGCGCGCGGGTGACCAAACGAAATATAACGATAATAAATAATAAAAATAATAATACTTCTTCTCCTTTTCCTTTATAAAGATAAAAAAGGGGGTATGTTATATTATGTTCAAGAAAGAATAAAGAAGGTATGTGTAATATATATATAAAAAGTGAAAAAAAATAAAATAAAATTTTATATAGTAAAAAAGGGGAACAAAGATTGTATATATGAAAGTAAAAAAAAGAGATGGAAAGTGTAAAATGTAATTAAGATAAAAACCGCTTAACAGATAAATGACAAGGAAAACGTCAAATAAAAAAGAGAGAGAGAAAAAAGAGAGAAAGAAAAAGAAAAAGAAAGTGTGTGTAAGAGAGAGAGAGAGAGAGAAAGGAGGTGGAAAATAATTATGGTTGGGAAGAAGATCTTTTTTTCTTGTGAATGATGAATGGAGTGTGTATAGATGCAAGGGTTGTAATACTCGTCCCGTGAGCAAAAAAGGGGGGTTATGAAGAAGAGGATGTTGTTGAATTGGAACTGAAAACATTATAATAATAACAATAATCACACGCGCTTTATACGTGTCTACTATAATAGGAGAAATTCATTGAAAGCTAATCACCTAATTTTGGGAAGAGAGAAGGTCGATCTGCTGTCTGTTTTTATTATAATACACACTGTAATCGGGTGAAGGGGGAAGGGGATTGTAAAGAAAAAAAAAGCGGTTTAAGGGGGTAGAAAAAGGGGCTGGTTATATGGAAAGGGAAAATATGCAAGCACATACACTACAGAATTGAGATGAAGAGAACAATAAGCCCGAAAAGAAGGAGGTGAAAATACACACACGGTTCCACGCATCGTTTTTCTTGGCTGGGCGGGCGAAAATATGCAGGTATGCGTGTGACATTTTATTTCAAAAAAAAAGGAGGGGATAAAGCAAATAAGAGAGAGAGAGAAAGAGGGGGGGTTATTTTCTTCTTGAATAATAAAACATAATCCATCATCATCATTATTATCATCATCATTAATCGTCTGCCCCACGCATTAATCTCCAAAAACAGTTGAAAAGATAGAAGCTTAATTACGCTTTTGAGCATATTTGAAACCAGACCAATTGTTTATGTGAGCGATCATTTCGTATCACTTTTTTTTCCTCTTCAACGTTACCCGTTCCCCTTAATTCTGTCATGCATACATCATATAACAATACATCACTTTACCTTGCTCTCTTTTATCTGTACAAAATGAAAAAAATAATAATTCTATAAATAATAATAAAAAAACGCGCGTTAATACTGCTATCTTGTATTCCCAAGATGTTCAAAGAGGAATAACATTACTACCATTGAAAGATTTAGGTCACGACACGGTTTCGCACGGTTGTCATTAATATTTGTTGACATGAATTATTATTTAGTTGTCATGGTTACAAATGTCTCCTATTTCAAACTTTTCAACCTTTATCATACATCATTGCTAATATTTGTTTTCCTTTCTCTCCTTTTAACATTAAAGGTAATCAGAATAATAATAATAATGAAATAGCTCTTCATTTAACCCCATTTGAAATCATTTTTTACGTCTATCAGTTTGAAAGATATTCTAATTGAAAGTTTATGTTCACAAATGTATAAATAATATTATCATTTATTATTGTAATATGTCAAAAGTCCAACTTTTTTTTCCTCTACTCCTGATTAGCGTTAATATTTATGTAGAATATGCTGGCCTGTGCAGCAAAAAAAAAAAAAAAAAAAAAAAAAAAAAAAAAAAAAAGTACAAGCCCATTGAGATAATCAGCAATAAATAGATGCTTTGCTGCTTTTGTCTTTGTAATTTCCATTATAAGTATGTTAGTGTGATTGAGTATGGTATCGATGCTTTTTCTCTCTTTACGTATATAAATAAATAAATTCTTCCGCATTTGGACAAAAAAAAAGCTCCTTGTGTAGACCGGACTCTCCCTTATTTTGTTACTAGCTTCCCTCCACAACATTTCTTTCTTTTGCTTGCTTTAGCCCCTCATTCACGTATTCGACACATACCAGTATTTATAAACGATAATAATTAATAATACTAGCGAATTATTAATTACAGACGATCTGACAAGTGAAATAATAAAAAGCAATACGTAATTTTTTGGTGCTGTGAAATCGTTATATAGGTCCTTGCCAAAATTGAAGCCAGCCCAGTTGCACATAAAAAAATCATTTCATTCCTTTTTCAAAAAACTTAATAAAAAAAATGGTGCAATTGTCAATATATAAATAAATGAATGACTATTATTATGACGTTATTATTAACTGGTAGTGGAGGGTATCATATTATATTGTATTCTATATAAATCAAAAGTAAATCAATCCAAAATTAATTCAATTCGATTCAATCTAATTCAATTATATCCAATAATTATTGTTATTATTGATCTGAAGATTTGGCTAGTGATGCACCGGCATTCGATTGTGTTGCACCAAAGACTGCAGTCGAAGTAAGTGAATTATTGATATATTTCTGTAACATTTGATTTTCGGTCAATAAAGAATGATGTTCACTCTTTGCAGAGTCTACTCGTGAAATTAATGCTATATTTTTTTTTTCAGTTTAATACTTTATTATATCATCTACATTATAATATATGCTTCACTGGGTTCTTTTTTTTACCTCTTAATTGTGATTGGAGTTGAAGAACATTACTAAAACAATAGAGTAGTAAAGATTACTAATTTATATTTTTCTCACTTTAATTAAGTGGTTTAAGTTCTTTCTTAATAATTTTTTAGTACTTTACCTAACAAGTAGTTCTCTTTGTTCAGCATCTTCAGTAATGTAATTATCTGGTTCACTCATGTTTGCTTGTGAGATAGTAATATATGAAGGAGTACACCAGCTGCTTGATTTTTAATCAAGATTATCCTTTCTTTTCGCACCCAGTGGCTTGATTTCATTTTCCGCTTATCCTACCACAATAGGTTTTTTTTTATCGATTGCTTTTTTCTCTACTAACAAGTTATTAAACCTATGCCACGTTTAGAACTTGTAGCGTCATTAGAAGGTTAGTTATCCTTTCATGTTATTTTTTTTCGCGCAAAACTAGTATTAGGACCGAGAAAAAGAAAATGTTATTATTAGGAAACAATGAAGAAAGACGAGAAAGAAACTAATTAATATTCTTTTTTTGAAACATGAAATCGATTAATAATATTAATAATAAACAGGTCACCAAGATCGCGTTTGGCAAGCGATCTGGCATCCAACTAAAACTATTCTTGCCACCTGTTCAGGGGATAAAACTGTAAGATTATGGGCACCTGCATCTCATTCCGACATGTCCAACTGGCAATGTATTAATACGCTTGAAGGTGGACATAAACGAACAATTCGCAGTGTAGCATGGTCACCTTCTGGTCATGAAATGGCTACTGCTAGTTTCGATGCTACAACCGGTATCTGGGAACATGATCAACGGGATAATGACTGGGAATGTGTTGCTACTTTGGAAGGTCATGAAAATGAAATTAAATCCGTTGCATGGTCATCTTCCGGTCAATTGTTAGCAACATGTAGTCGAGATAAAAGTGTTTGGATTTGGGAAGGTAAGAAAAAAAAAGAGACATGGATGGATTTGAGGATATACATATTATAAAGAAAAGGTTGAAGGGAAAAACTAGGAACTTTTGAATAAAATCGATCAGTTTGATGTGGATCATTGCGTGAAAAAGATAGAAAGAGACAGGAGAAGACAAAATGACGAGAAAAAAGAAGAGAGAACTTTCATATATGGAAAAATTAGGATTAAAAAAGAAAAAAAAAGCTCACACAAAAAATAATGCAATATTTATTATTAGTGGAAACGGATAATGATTTCGAATGTTTAAGTGTGTTACAAGAACACAGTCAAGATGTCAAAATGGTAGCTTGGCACCCACATCAAGAAATCTTAGCATCCGCCAGTTATGATGATACAATTAAAATTTGGCGGGAAGATGATGATGATTGGTACTGTTCTGATACCCTCCAAGGTCATACATCTACTGTATGGGCTTTAGATTTTGATGCTTCTGGTGATCATATTGGTAAAGTAAAAATGTATGCACTATTATTATTACTACTATGAAATTAACCTACAAAGCTAATTTACTATAGTGTCTGCTTCGGATGATCAAACACTAAGAATTTGGAAAATGTATAAGCCAAATAATGCGCAAGGCATACCAACTCCAAGTAATGACCCAACATATCGGACTGTATGTACCTTGTCGGGGTATCACGGACGATGTATTTATTCCGTGTCATGGTCTAAAGTAAACAATCACATTGCAAGTGCAAGTGGTGATAATACCATTCGTGTATTTACCCAGGTAAGGAAATAAAAAGAAAATGAAAGACCTTATGATTCTTTATATATGCGGCAATGTGCGTGTGTGTGTGTGTGTTAATGTAATACAGAGTTGACTTGTAAAAATATGGGAAATCGATAATCGGTGAAACAGATGCCGCTTTATTTTGTCCATATAAGTCAAGTTTGAATGTCTGTATAACATATACTAAAATAAAATACTGTTAAAAACTACATAGACTGCGGGTGGAGATGAACCATCGTGGGAGGCTGTTGCTACAATCAAGGATGCCCACGGTGTTCATGATATCAATAATGTTACGTGGTTTCCAACACAACAACATGGTGACTGGCTAGCAACCGCCGGTGATGACGGTGTTGCTAGGATATGGCGATTAGTGGAAGATGAATAATTTTTTTTTCTTAAATTATCTTCTCTCTTTTTTTTCTACACATTGTATATATAACAAATTCATATAATAAAAAATGAGTGAAAACAATTACTATTTTGAAGAAGAAAAAAAACGTGAAGATCTTTATTCCGCGTTCTATTTCATAAATCGCTTAAATTCTAACAATATTATGTAAATTCCACATGCCGACTCGGAAGTAATGATATTATTTTTTTAAATTATATACTACTTTTTCCCTTCTTATCCCGTAACTAATGGGTTCTTTTCCTTATCCCCCAAAACCTTTAAATAAGGCACTTCTCTTTCTCCGCCTTTTTTATTCCTTCTTTTATATTCTACCCCACATCTTTCGAAAATAGATATATATATATAAAGAGAAGAGAGACCACATCTTATTACTCCTTTCAATTATATAATTATTTCTGCTTATAAAGTTTTTCCCACACCTTTGTTTAACATAAAACATATACTCTTCGCATTTTGTTTCTGATTACATAAATCACAATGCCAATACGATCGCTCAATGACGAACTTGATGCGATTGCCAATGGTACATTTGATTATGGTATAGTACCAGGATCAGCCACTGTCTTTATTAGAGATAAGATACGAAATATGGGACGATTTGATTTGACGTTACTCGAAGGTGTCTTGGTTGTCATTGATGTGTCACCTAGTCAAGGATTTATGGTATGACTTTAACTCCACAGCAATATATTACCGTTTATTCTATCATATAAAGCTTTGAATAAACTGACTCTTATATATAATTTAGGTAACATCTTGTTCAGCATTATCAAGCGCAGGATTATCTGTATCTACATCACGAACAGTGCATAGTCATATGAATGCACCATTTGATAATTTGGAAACTCTTTTATTATCTATTTCTCCTGTATTTTGTCAACGGTTTCAACAACTCTTTATTTCGAAATGTACAACAAATAGTACAAAACCTTCTACTTCAACGACAACAACTTCATCCACACCATCTACACCAGCATCTACTGCAAATACTTCTTCTACTACAAACAGTGTATGTGGAGCAAGTGTGATAGAGGGAAGTGGAGGATCAACAATTACTGATGAAGATCAGCGACAGCAACAAAAGAAACAACATGATGATGACTTTTTGATCGACCAACTTTTACGCAAAGTGGACAAAACCAGCAATGACAATAAAAATACCATTGATACGACCATGATTAGCAACCAAAAAAATAACAAGAATGGCGACAGCATGACGACAGAAACGCCAATGGATGATATCAATGAATGGATTCATCAACCATAGAAAAGTTAAAAAAAAAACTCCAGACTAGCATATACACCCATTTTTCATCATTATCATTTTATTTGTTCTTTTACTACTATTTTTTATTGTATTTTTTTTTCTTGTAAATAGAAATTTATCTTATCACCATTATTGAAAACAAAGCATTCAGCATTTTATTTTTTTCTTCATTTAATTATTACATACATTGCTGGTCCATCAAATAAAGTAATAGTTTTATGTTATTTTTTTAATAGCTTATAAATTATTAATATTGTTATTTTGTATTTTGTATTTTTTTTTTATAGGAAACTCCATAATGTACCAAAGAAAGCTAAACAAGAGGAAATAAATATCAAGGTATAATGCCATAGTCTATTTGTAGTGGTCATGGTATCACCAAATAATTTCAAGTAACATAAAAGTGGCAAAATAGCACTGATCATGTAACTGAAAAAGGCACCGATCAATGCCATGACTTTTTCAAATTCCGGGATCAAAAACGAAACTGTCACAATGAATATACTGATTGTTGTACGACTGATTATCGTTAACATGGGTTCACGCCATGTGCTCTTGGATAACCATGTATTGATAGTTGAACTTTGTCGAAATACGGCAATTTCAAATGCAAGATTGACAGGGTTTAAATTAAGGCCTATATCGTATTCATTTGTTAGTTTGCGTTGTTGGTTTTTGTTCTTTTGATGATCTATAATTATCGAATTATCGAGCTATAATACATAAGACATTTACCATATTTTGCAAAAGGTTGTAAAGCCATAAGCCAAACAGCGAGTCTATTTAACGTTTGATTATATTCAGGTACAAGAACAAGGTTTTGAGTGATCTACAACATTGAGATTTACATATAGTTAGCGACTTGTTATTTTCCTACAGAGGAAAAGTTCTCTTACTCCTTTCTGGTTTTTTTTTTTACTTTATTTCCCCTAGCGCATATGTTTACACACTAACTATTCAATCCAGGTTTTTCTCTCGTTTTTATATTTATTTATTATCTTTTTACCTCCTGCATTGTCTGTGAGCCAAACATCAAATAACCACACGCAGCAACACCGAAATAAATAACAGTTGTGACTGAATAAGTATAATTAACCATTGTATCATATTGTTTTGGATTATCCATGTCACGATAAACCGTTGGGAAGACAGCGTGACTTGCGAACCCCGCCATAATTAACCCAAAGGATAGAGGAAATTTTGCATAATCGTCTGGGAAAATTGTTGTATCCTAGGGAATTATGAATAATCAAATAATTAGCCTGCGTTAGATTACATAGATATATTACCCTTTTAGGGGGAAAGCTACATGTTATCTTTCTTTTCTATCATTCAGCTATTATTTACTTACAGCGGGTTCAATTAAACTACCCGGAGTATGAACTTTAGTAAATCCATCATAAAGCATGACCATAATAATACTGATAGCACTGATCACGCCCAAAAGACTTGAATAAGAAAGATAACGAACTGGGAAAAATAACATGGGAGTAAGAATGAAAAATGACATAATGCGAAGTTGAAGGGTATCAAATCCAGGGAATAATGAATTTAATCCATCACCAAGAAGAATCACCATAGCAACACTATTATAAAGTAATGATTCGTCGTTAGGATTAAAAGTTGTACTGTGAGCTTTCTGGATCACTATCATGATACAATTATAATATAATCATATGTTTTTTTTTACCTATTGCTGATCAATTCAGTAATAAATAATGCAGTAACAAATATTCGGCCACGCATTCCGTAAGCAGCACCGGCCAAATCACCAAATGTACGGGACTCCGGATCAGCTTCTAATAATCGACCCAATAATTTGGCTGTATAGTTTGTAATCAAACAACAAAATGCAAATATAGAAATGCCCGCTGCCCATCCAGCAAACTGATTATAAATATATAAATAAATAAAAATTAGTTTAAACCAAATGATAGTGATAAACATCTTCATTTTCCCATCCATCATACGAATATATGTTATTTTACCTTAAAACCAAGTGGTAATGCAAGAATTCCTACACCGAGTAGAATATTAATAGAATTAAATATAGATTGTGAAAAGGATGATTTATGGATTGTATCTTCGTAAATAGTAGCCGTATTATCATGGGCTGTAGCATATTGACTACTTCCTGATATGGAAGTTACTGCTGCAAGGCGATAATCATCTGCTACAGTAGCAATGGTTTGGGTTGACATGACACGATCTAAACCGCTCATCAATAAGGATGTACGTTCATTGTGATTGTTTTGTTGAGATTGATCGGTTTGAGAAAAGAATGATGATGGTCGACGTTGATAGTGATATTCGCCAGAAGGACGTCTGATAATGAAAAAAAAGGAAACCGCAAATATGAATCAGCACGAGGTTTTCGTATTAGTTGGGGGGAAAAGGGGTGCGAAAAGAAAGTAAAATAATACGGGAGGTAGAGCGTTAAAAAAAGATGAATAGTGATTTGGACATCATATAGATCTCCTATTGAGTTTTACCTTGACATTGAACTGATATTGGATGATGTGGATAATTTGTCTTCTTCATCGTCGTGCTATTATTATAATTACATGGTTAAAAAAAAGTCTTTTCTTTCACTAAACAGATTCAAGGAAACCAATTGCAAATGTTTACATACCAGACGATAAGGATTATGATGATGAATAGGTGGGGATGAAGATGGTACAGCTACATTCTCGGCCATAAACATCATTGAAGTACGTGAATAAGATCCAACAAATGATCCAATTCGTTCTGATAAAGAATTTCCGGACAACTGTTCTTCTATCCCACGAGTAGTGTCCAGTGTAGCACCATAGTGACCGCTGTCATTTGGATCGGGCGAGATGTGTGAAGGATGTAGATTCCGAATTCGAGGAATGGAATCATTATTGGAAGGACTTGACCGATTAGGAATGTCCATATTGTATAAGTTGAAAGTGAAAAGAGAGAGGGGAGGGTATAAGGAAAAAAGGAAAGAAAGAAAAAAGCTCTCTTTTTTTTTTGTCAACCTTTTCTTTTATACAGATCGATGGTCTGAGAGCTCGCAAAAAAAAAAATGATTGAGTTTATATTAAGTAAAAAGTCTTGCTACCTTTAAGGAAGGTTGTACACGCATCTTAAAACAACAGCCTTTCACATATCAGGAACATTACTTATCGTCGGCATTATTTTTTATTTCGTTAAATGGCTGTTGTCGAAATCCACATTATTAAATAATTAATTTTTTTTCCTGTATATAGTATAATTCTTTGAATCATTATTTTTTTAGTACAATAGAAATATATTTTATATTATGATTAAGTAATAAATACTTATTTGGAACCTTAAAAAAGGATGGAGACCATGTTGCATTTGTTTGTTTGATAGGTAGGTTTCGTACAATCAAAAAAAAAAAAAAAAAAAAAAAACTAACCCCGTCGGAGTTACATGGATTTGGCGTTCCACATAAAAAAAAAGTTTTTCTTATCTCTCCAGATACGAATTTCTTCTCCCATTCTCAACGGCATAATGCATAATAAGTGGATTACCGGTTTATTAGTGCACTATAAAGGAGAGTAAGAAGTAGATTTTTTTTATCTTATCATTATTATCATTATGATTATCAATATTGTAGATTATAAAATAACAATTAAAGGAGTAAATGAGTATATTAAGAAAAAAGGAAACTTATTAAGGATGACACATAAAAAAATTGTTTTGAAACACTCTCGCGTTGTAATACTTTTTTTTCCACCCCTACTTTTTTCTTTGAGTGCTAAACACTTTAACTCCTTGACTGTTTGAAAGTATAATGGTATCTCGGTTTTGTTTGTTAAAACTGAAAAAGACAATGAAAATACACAACAGAAAGCAACGAACACCATAAATGTATTGATTATTTCTAAACTTATGCTAAAATCAACCAATTAAGTTTCATGTCAGGATATAAGGTAGCACTTATGACACAATTTACGCCCACCATCAACCCCTCTTCCATTTTAGAATTATATGATGTGATATAATATGTATTTTTTGAGATCTGTCAATAACTTCATTATTTTGGTAAAAAAGGTTAGCTATTATTCCTTTCTTAGTAAAAAGAGTACGTGAATTTTTTTAATGTTTGGGCTGGCTTTATTTACGCATGTGCTCAGGTTGGATAACAATAGTTTATTTACAATTTTCATTTAATCAAATGGTGGAAATTGATGCACTTGTACTGCAGGAAGTCATAAATATGTTATGATATTTCTTCACACCATCATACTATGTAATACCATGCATCAAGCACGATCCAACTTTTATAAATACCATTTATACAATCTGTTTATACATGTAAAATAATCTACCTTTGATAAGATGTTTTCTATGTGTACTTTTACATTATTCGCAAGATTTTTCTTTTGCTTCATATTAATCAGTTGGTTGTGAAAATTGTTCAATAACGCAATATTTTTGGATTTTCGACTTTGTCGTTTGTTGGTATAATCGAGATAACTGTCAAAGCTCCATTGTGCGAGAGGAGTGTCTTGAAAGTATTGATTTTGAATAAATGGTCTTTTGCTCATGACAATTATGACGCTATGAAGAAAGCTGTTGGAGCAGTAAATTGTCCCTTTAATAAGACAGCATCCAAGTTGTGGTGTTTATATTGACTCCGCTGCCTTGATTGTGCATTGATTATGTTGTAAATTGGGAAATTAGATAATGAGGACTTGGTCTCGGGTTGGCGATAGTTGATGACAATCTAAAACATTCGATGAAAATCTTTTACGCGCAGAAAATACACTTGATTCTTCTATTGTTTTGTTTACAGCGTTGTTCATAAATGGAAAGAATATCAAAGATGATATCAAGGTCGATCAAGTACTTTTTAAGATTACTGATCACTGAGGGAACTGTAATGTTTCCAATCTCGATCATTGTATATATGCCGTCTGCCGTAAGTGCCGAGATATAGAAAGTTGTGGTAAAGACTACATACAAAATAAAGCACGGTGTGGATGTTTTTATATTGAATTTATAAGTAGATATATTTATTCAGCTACAACAGATGCTTATGTATTTTTATAGTGAGCACCAGTAATATTATCGTATATTACAACGTAATTGTTTATTAAGATTTCTCAAGTTCTTTTGAGATAATATATGTTATGCGATAATGATTTTAATATAATCAAATCTAGTACAGAGATATTATGTCTGTATGTATTGAGTCTTTATAATGTGAATTCAGTTGTTATTAAATTCAAATACTACGTTTAATATGTAGTCAACAAATAAATATATAAAATAAGTAAGAGAATGATCTTAAGCTAATCTCTTGGATAAATAAAATAATTAAAACAACCCAATATACGGTGTTGAGTGATCAATAGAAAATAAATTTAAAATAAAGTTGATAAGTTCAAATTGATTGAATAACAGATTGATGATTTTTATTTGGTTTAAAAAAGTTGGGGTTTATATATCTTTTACAATTGTTCCGCAGTAACTTTCTAATGTTACGCAGTTAAATCCGCAGCAACTGTTTAATGTCGCGCAGTTATTACATGTGATTGTTTAATTAATTAATTGGGGGGATATTTATATTAAGTTGTTGTACAATAGATTGATTCGTGTAAAAGGTAATAGAATTGAGAATATTCTTATATGAATAATTATTCTGAATATCCGTGTATAAAAATAGAAAATAAGAAAAGTTGTTTATGTAAGGGTTACAACGTTTGGGATTGATTGCATCAATTGGTGGAGCAGCGTCTTCTTCCTCAAGTGATCTTGAGATTTTGTACCGAGTCTCTATTTGATGCTCATACAAAAGGAATAATCGCTTGAAGTCGTCTACCTTTTGTAGAAGGCACCCAATTTGGCCAATTTCTTTAGGTACATCGATGGACAAAATCTCAGCCAATTGTGTGATTTCTTCTGTGAATGCTGAGACCAAGTAGAACACCATGTGATAACCAATGCATTGCACCACAATCACCTTACGATTGTTTTTCCTTAACATCAAACAGCGAGAAAATGTGCCTAAACAAACCAAGTCCATGAATGCCAACTCGGGATTGGATTCGAAATCTGGCGGCTTCACTTCTACGTATCCCAAAGTAACAGTATCTGCTTTTTGCTGGATCGCAACAGTGGTCGCATCTGGTCGGAATATCGCTGTATTTTCATCTTTACGATTTAACCACATGAGATGCTTGTTGTTGTCAGGGCAATGAAATATAGGCGAAAGAATTGGGTCCAAAAAATTCACCGTCAACTCCATTTCTCCTAATTTCCCGTATTTTCCAAACTGGACCCTAGTTGGTCTGAGGTTGGTCCAAGTTGGAAATCTTTTTTTCGATGATCTTGTAACTCATGGATGCTTGCAGTGCCAAATGTAGTATACAGATCATCATGAATCTGACCAGGTTTTACCAACAAGATAGACGACAAAGCTCTATAATTAAATGAAGAAGAAAAAAAAGTTAAACTAATAGTTCATATACAATAGGTTAATAAAAAAAACGAAAAGCATACAATATATGATGGACATTGGTTTCAATAAAAGTAGTTGGTTGCTTGTTATTGACATTTGAAAATTGTAAAAGCATTGGGAGACGTCAAATCCGCTGGGAAGACAAAACCTATCGCTGCTTGAAGGTCTTTGGATTGAAGAGGAGGGTTGTATGCGCTGACTGGCGTCATTTTAATGCGCTTTGCTTCTGCTACTTCTTCTGCTACTGCTACGTCTGCGTCTTCTGCTTCTGCTTCTGCTACTTATATAAGTCTTGTAGATATTATTAATAAAAGTTCAATTTTTTGTTCTAATTTATGCTTCCCACCTCTTGATTCCACTTTATACTTACTATTCCATTATAATTGTCACCATTATGGATCAAAGAAGATCCTTGCCCTGAAATGTTAGTCACTGTTGGTGTTGAAGATGATGCTTGCGCTTCTTGATTCTCATTTATATCACTATCCAACTTTTATAAATACCATTAGCACAATCTGTTTAATGATTTATCTTTCTTTTATACATGTAAAATAATTTACCTTTGATAAGATATTTTCTATTTGTATTTTACATTATTCGCAAAAATTTTCTTTCGCTTCATATTAATCAGTTGGTTACGAAAACTGTTCAATAACGCGGTATTTTTGGATTTTCGACTTTGTCGCTCGTTGGTATAACCGAGATAACTGTCAAAGCTCCATTGTGCGAGAGGAGTGTCTTGAAAGTATTGATTTTGAATAAATGGTCTTTTGCTCATGACAATTATGACGCTATGAAGAAGAGGGACTGAAAGCTGTTGGAGCAGTAAGCCGTCCCTCTAATAAGACGGCATCCAAGTTGTGGTGTTTATATTGACTCCGCTGCCTTGATTGTGCATTGATTATGCCGTAAATTGGGAAATTAGATAATGAGGACTTGGTCTCAGGTTGGCGATAGTTGATGACAATCTAAAACATTCGATGAAAATCTTTTACGCGCAGAAAATACACTTGATTCTTCTATTGTTTTGTTTACAGCGTTGTTCATAAATGGAAAGAATATCAAAGATGATATCAAGGTCGATCAAGTATTTTTTTAAGATTACTGATCACTGAGGGAACTGTAATGTTTCCAATCTCGATCATTGTATATATGCCGTCTGCCGTAAATGCCGAGATATAGAAAGTTGTGGTAAAGACTACATACAAAATAAAGCACAAAAGCATTTTTATTGAATATATAAATTTTTGACCCTAGTACATTTTAATTTGATGACTTACCAACTGTTTGTATTGCTAAGCACCCATTTAAGTTGTAATTATTAATGGCCTCCTTAGAAAATAGTCCTAAACGAATAAGATCTTTACTAATTGCAAAGTTATTTGAGCATTGTTGTATGCTCTTGATCTCTCCAAACCCGACGTTTTTTGTAAATGTTACGCCTCGGAAGGCAGATATCATCACGTCAGGACAACCATTGAGTGAAGTGGGGGCATCCATTGTGTTTGTACTTGCCCTATGTTCAATATATTTAATGTTTATTTATCAAGGGTTGTGAGCATTCAAAAACTGCAATAACTGTTGCAAATTCTTACCATCTGAAAAAGAATCCTTTTTCTGGAGCATCAAATAAAGGTGACAGAGCTGCATTTAAATAACGGGTACAAAGCTCTTGTTCGTGTATTTCATCCAGTCTTTCGTCTTTGGGAAGCGTTGATAGCCTGAACGTTAAAAAAAAGTTAAGTGATAACGTTCTTTTTTTTTTCCAACAAGTGTGTACAATGGAGGTTTGCTTACAATTGTGCTACTGATAGAATAATTCTTGACTCAAGTTCGTTGGCGTTTTCTGCAATCTGGTTTAGAACGGATTGGGCTGCCAAACGTGTCATATTCTCATTATTTACATTCTAAAGAGAAAGTACATACAAAAAAGAAATCAGTAGCAGTTTAAAAATCAGAGAGCTAACTAACACTATTCAATCTTACCGTAACAACTTTTTTCCAAACTGTAAATCTTTTTTTAAATGATCTTGTAATTCATGGGTGCCTGCAGTGCCAAATATAGTATACAAATCATTATGAATCCGACCAGGTTTCACCAACAAGATAGACGACAAAGTTCTATAATTAAATGAAGAAGAAAAAAAGGTTAAACTATTACTTTAGATACAATAGGTTAATGAAAAAAAAAAACGAAAAGCATACAAGATATGATGGACATTGGTTTCCATAAAAAGTATTCGGCTGCTTTTTATTGACATTTGAAAGTTGTAAAAGCTTTGGGAGACGTCAAATCCACTGGGAAGACAAAACCGATCGCTGCTTGAAGTTCTTTGGATTAATGGAGAGGATTGTGTGTGCTAGCTGGCGTCATTTTGATGCGCTCTGATATTGCTACGGCTACGGCTACTTGGTCTCACTTTTTTCGACAATACTTCAAGTGCAGTATCCAATTCATTCAGATCTCTCAAAGAATTACTATTAGTAACAAAAACATTCGCGTGGCTATTTGAGGCCATTGGCGTGTTTGTTCTACCACCGATAGTGTTCGTGTCCTGTTGATTGCTTTTCTAGGGCGCCCACGGGCAGCACGTTTCGTTGGACTACTTCCACGGCTACTTCTATTTCTGCGTCCACTGCTACCCCTACGGCTACTGCTTCTTCTGTTATTACTACTGTTGTTACTGCTACGTATATGTCTTGTAGATTTTATTAGTAAAAGTTCTTATTTTTTCAATTTTTTGTCTTCATTTATGCTTTCACTTTATGCTTACCGTTCCATTGAACTTATCACCATAATGGATTAAAGAAGAACCTTGCCCTGAAATATTGATCACTGTTGGTGCTGAAGATGATACTTGCGTTTCTTAACTACTGGTGTTGGTGTCCTCATTTGCATCACTATCCAATTTTTATAAATACCATTAATACAATCTGTTTGATAATTTTCCTTTCTTTTATACAGGTAAAATAACTTATTTTTGACAAAATGGTTTCGATGTGTACTTTTACATTATTCGCTGTTTTTTTTTTGATTCGTGTTTAATAGTTGATTGTGAAAATTGTTCAATAACGTAATATTTTTAGACTTTCAACTTTGTCGTTTGTTGTTATAATCGAGATAATTTTCAAAGCTCCATTGATAATTGCTCATAAAAGAGTCATATTACCTTCAATACGCGTGTGGTGTTTATATATTGACTCCGCTGCCTTGCTGGCCATTTTCTTTTTATCCCGACCCACAACACAAAAAAAAAGGCAGCTTCTCTTCTTCTTTATACATCTTGAACTGACTTGACGCTGGCATGAAAAGGCGTGACAATAGACTGATTATGCTAGTGGGCAAACGATAGCATATGACCTTGGTCAGATTGAATTCTTAGGGCTTGACGGTTCAGCCCACACCGTGACAACTACCATCCCTGGGTCTCTTTTCTTAACACAGCCTACCTTGGGTCGTGGTCCAAGAATTCAACATTGTCGAGATGTTGAAACACACTTCATTGCAAGGAAACTGACTTGACGCTGGCATGAAGAAGCGTGACAATAGACTGATTATGCTAGTGGGCAAACGATAGCATATGACCTTGGTCAGACTGAATTCTTAGGGCTTGACGGTTCAGCTCACACCGTGACAACTACCATCCCTGGGCCTCTCTTCTTAACAAAGCCTGCCTGGGGTCGTGGTCCAAGAATTCAGTTTTGTTCCTTACTTTAATTCAAGTGTTTGCTCTGAGGGGTCCTGCCAAGATGAAAGCAGTATTTTCTGGTATGTGGGTGAGTCAATTTTTTTTTTCGTTTTTCTTCTTCTTTTTGCAGATTGCTTGAGGCTAACATGACATAGCAACAAATATAAATAGACGTATTGTTTGCGTTGCGAAGAGTCGGTGTTCTGGTGAATAAAAGGAAGGAAAGTATATATTTCTCTCTCTCACTCACACACACACACGCGCGCGTTATATATATTCGTGTATGTATAAAGAGACAATAAAAAATAAATACTAATACCAATGTATAATCTTTATGCGTGTAAAGTAGGATTACAGTCAGTATATATATTCTCAAGGGGTGTTGGAATTAGGGGCCGATATTGTCACATACAAATTGGCTCTTCATATAATATTTCAACCACATGGGACACTACAAGTATGAATCTTTTCATTTGAGTTGGTTCGGTGTGTGAGGTAATGAAATAAATCCAGACCAAGAGAAAGCTCACATGATTGATATTCTCTAACTAGACATGTAAACAAAAGTAAGTAAACATAAACAATAAACATGCTTATTCAGTGACCCATTACTTCAAGACAAAGAAGCCCGACAAGTTTATGCTCGATGTATTTATTTGATTTTTATTTCAGACCCCGTCGGAACACAAAAAAAAGGCAACCTTTCTTCTTTAGACATCTCGAACTGACTTGACGCTGGCATGAAAAGGCGTGACAATAGACTGATTATGCTAGTGGGCAGACGATAGCATATGAACTTGGTCAGACTGAATTCTTAGGGCTTGACTGTTCAACCCACACCGTGACAACTACCATCCCTGGGTCTCTTTTCTTAACATAGCCTGCCTGGGGTCGTGGTCCAAGAATTCAGTTTTGTCGAGATGTTGAAGCACACCTGACTGCAAGGAAACTGACTTGACGCTGGCATGAAGAAGCGTGACAATAGACTGATTATGCTAGTGGGCAAACGATAGCATATGACGTTGGTCAGACTGAATTCTTAGGGCTTGACCGTTCAACCCACACCGTGACAACTACCATCCCTGGGTTTCTTCTCTTAACACAGCCAGCCTTGGGTCGTGGTCCAAGAATTCAGTTTTGTTCCTTACTTTAATTCAAGTGTTTGCTCTGAGGGGTCCTGCCAAGATGAAAGCAGTATTTTCTGGTATGTGGGTGAGTCAATTTTTTTTTCGTTTTTCTTCTTCTTTTTGCAGATTGCTTGAGGCTAACATGACATAGCAACAAATATAAATAGACGTATTGTTTGCGTTGCGAAGAGTCGGTGTTCTGGTGAATAAAAGGAAGGAAAGTATATATTTCTCTCTCTCTCTCTCACACACACACACGCGCGCGTTATATATATTCGTGTATGTATAAAGAGACAATAAAAAATAAATACTAATACCAATGTATAATCTTTATGCGTGTAAAGTAGGATTACAGTCAGTATATATATTCTCAAGGGGTGTTGGAATTAGGGGCCGATATTGTCACATACAAATTGGCTCTTCATATAATATTTCAACCACATGGGACACTACAAGTATGAATCTTTTCATTTGGGTTGGATCGGTGTGTGAGGTAATGAAATAAATTCAAACCAAGAAGAAAGCTCACATGATTTATATTTTCTAACTGGACAACGGTTGCTACCAGACGCGTGTATTTATTTTTTTGACTTGGATCAAGGACAAGCATAGGCGGATTCAATGTCACGTTGCAAATAATTTCTCACCGTCAGTTTCTACTTTTATATTGTGAACTATATCATCATCATCATCATCATCATCATCATCATCATTATTATTATTATTATCATTATTATTATTATTATTATCATTATTATTATTATTATTATTATTACATTTTAACTTTTTTTTTCACAAATAAATTTCTGACCTATTGTATTATTTCAGTATTTATTCTCTATATATCCTTTCCCCTGTATTAGCACACCATGATGATATGCTGGCTTCTAAACATCAATAAACTTAATATCTTATATCGAGTACACAACAAAATGAAAAAATAGAATAGTAAAAGTATTATTTACCGAGTACATGTGTTCACTTTGATACCATGGAAGCAAAAATAAATAATAGTTTTATAATGTCAATCCTATAGCCCGCAACGTTTTATATTGTGTTGAATATCTTTTGATTACTTTATAACTTCTTTTTTCTTTATCGATAAAAGTTTTATAATAAGCTGACTATAAGGAACACAAATACTATTAATTTATTAAGGTCCTTTCTTCTTTGTATTTCATACAACGTATATTTTTGTATGTGATAATGTATCTTTCTCAGCAACAATTTCTTTTATATTTACAACGTAGTTTCAATCATGGCATTCAGATGTAAAACTTAAAAAGAAAAACAAGAAAAAAAATGTTTGCACAAAAATACACTAATACCATGACTCAGCTTCTGGTATTGTTCTTCTTAATTGGTATCTGTACGTATATAATGTACTTGCCTATCTTTTCTTTTTCTGTTGATCTTGTTCGCCATAATATGTAATTATATATCCCTCCCCTTCAACGTTGATCCTCAATTTCTTCTTCTTTTTTTCTTATTCTCGCTCAAGGATTCTTCCATCACACACACAGCATTCATCTGCCATAGAATAAACCTGTAACAGTGCAGACCCAAGATACTTACAATCGGGATCGAGTGCAAGTTGAGTCGAACAGTCTTAATATAATTGAAATTATATTCATCAGTAAAAGTATTACTACCAAGACAGCAAACGATCGACTAAGGGTGCGCACTTGAGTATTACTATAGGTATAGTACGGTAGTTCGACTTTGGTATTTGATTTAACAGAGAGCATCATGGCTCAAACGGTCATTTTTTGTGTTAAATCTAGGATATTGCAATCTTGTTGTACAGCTCTACTACAGGTTTACATTGATTTATAAGGAACAGAACATTGTCGTTAGTCACGTTCTGTAAAAATAGAAATAATTACACCATAAAAAATATTGCTTTTGGCTACGAGTGATACCAGCTATCTTATTCTTACGTACCATATCTATGATAAGTATACAAGTACAAATGGTAGCTTAAACTACCACAGTACTAAGTTCATTAAGATTGTCCCACACGTTCTAATAAATACTACGTTGGGACTGTTGGGAAAGTCTACCATGATATATTTTATAATAATACGTAATATAATAAATACAATAATTACTAACTTCTTTTTTATTGTTTATTTTACGTAGTGATACTATCTCTCACTAAAAAGATAAGAATTCTTTATTCAGCAAAGCTACAATGATACATTTTAGTTGATAAGAAATTCACAAAAAATTAAAGTACCAAGTTTTATCATGCGTGTTTTTTCATGCATTCTTAAAAAAATAGCTAGCTAGTGATATAGATTACTATAAATAGATAGTGAATGTCTTGTTTTTGTCTTTACGTAGCTAGTAGTTTCTGAATGCTCCATTTTATAAGTGACTCAATTCAATTAGGGTAGTTCTACCTGTGCAATTTTTTTCTCGTGGGTTTTTAATAGTAGTAGTACAGCGCCAACAGCCATAGCCATTCCTCTTGTAATATTAATAGTACGACTTCTCTTACTAAACATACTTTATTAAGATTCTATACAGTCTTTCTTTTTCTATAATAACTCCTTATGAATGATATTCGCTTAAATTAATTTTGCACGCTTGAAATCATTATACGTAATAAAATAAATTATACAAAATATATCAACTTTTACTGCTCATTAGTATCAATTCGCTCGAATATTAACACAAAAAAGAGGTTATATCATACTTTTGGATTATATGCGTTTTTTTTTAAAAAAAAAAAAATACAAGTGCTTATCCGTGCGATTTTTTTTTTACTTCTAAATGGCATTGTAACAATTTATTTGATAGTCTTTAAAAACTAGTCTATTAAAATATATAATATATTGATATCAACTTGCTCGAATACTATCCACAAAAAACAGATAATACTCTTGGATTGTTTGATTAAAATGGCTTTATTGGTAGCTTAGTGCGATTTTTTTTTCACTTCTGAATGGCATTACTAACAGTTTATTTGATAGTGTAAAAACTAGTTTACTAAAATATATAATATAAAAATGTATTGGTTATCAGTACCAACGTGTTCAACTATTATACACAAAAGAAAGGAGATAATCGTCTTGAATTATTCCATTTAGAATAGCTTTATTTTGGTGCAATTTTTTTCTTACTCGCTGGTTCGTTAATTATCTATTAATAACAATAAAACTTAACAAAATTAAAGCATCAAGCTATTTGATATTTTGATATTGTTTTCTTGATTTTATCAAGGATAATAACATGGTTTCAATATAGCAATTGATATATTATCTTCCTAGTATAGCGCATTTTTCAAACTACTTCAGAAAACAGTTTTATTATTGTAGGTATGAGATACATAAAGTAACACATATAGAGACTCTTGAAATCAACGAACCAGATGCTGCTTTAAGCCCTCTACGGGCAGCCGTGGAGGATCTTGCAAGTATCACATTATTCTTTCGCAGTACCTATGTGATATATCCAACAACGATTAATTCGTAAAGATATAAAAGAAGCTCTACGAGACGGAAAGCTGAATGAATTCGACATGATGAAGATGGAGCATGCAGCGGACGAAAAACTCTTGGAGTATGCACGATGATTACGAATGAAAAAAAGTCGTGTATGGGCAAAAGTATGTATCCCGAAAATTAACAAGAATAGCATCATTCAATTTATTACCTGGTATAATAATCAGGACTTGATTGTTATTTCTCCATCTCTATATTTTCTTTTTACTAAAGCATAATTTTCTTTTTTCATATATATATTTATCACTTCTTATATTATTATTAATCATTATTACATATAAATACTTAATATTCCTACCTGCTTAACTTTCTTTTGTTTTTCTTTCTATCGTTCATTTTGATAGTTCCTTCATAGTCCTTTTTACGTTGCCCAAATATGTCAACAATTTTTTTATTAAAAAGTAACCAAAAATGGATCTATTCAACTTATTGCTTTATATAGTTTTGTCTTGGAGCATCACACTATAAGAGATATGGAAAATATCAAGTTAGCAGAAGAAAAATGACACGGATAAGCACTTATATTTTTTTTAAACACCAAAATAAAGCTATTCTAAATGGAATAATTCAAGACGATTATCTCCTTTCTTTTGTGTATAATAGTTGAACACGTTGGTACTGATAACCAATACATTTTTATATTATATATTTTAGTAGACTAGTTTTACACTATCAAATAAACTGTTAGTAATGCCATTCAGAAGTGAAAAAAAAAATCGCACTAAACTACCAATAAAACCATTTTGATCAAACAATCCGAGAATATTATCTGTTTTTTGTGGATAGTATTCGAGCAAGTTGATATCAATATATTATATATTTTAATAGACTAGTTTTTAAAGATTATCAAATAAATTGTTACAATGCCATTTAGAAGTAAAAAAAAATCGCACGGATAAGCACTTGTATTTTTTTTTAAAAAAAAAAACGCATATAATCCAAAAGTATGGTATAATCTTTTTTTTGTGAAAATATTCGAGCGAATTGATACTAATGAGCAGTAAAAGTTGATATATTTTATATAGTTTATTTTATTACGTATAATGGTCTCAAGCGTGCAAAATTAATTAAAGCGAATATCATTCATAAGGAGTTATTATAGAAAAAAAAGATTGTATAGAATCTTAATGAAGTATGTTTAGTAAGAGAAGTCGTACTATTAATATCACAAGAGGATTGGCTATGGCTGTTGGTGCTGTACCACTGCTATTAAGAACCCGCGAGAAAAAAATCGCACTGTTAAGAAAAAATAATCGCACAGGTAGAACTACCCTTCAATTATATGATAATAAAATTATTCAATGCATTATATATATATTTCATTCGCAACAATACGTCATCAAGAAGCTTAATTTATAACTCTCGTTTCGTTTCGTCACTGATAAGGAATTAGTATCATAAATTCATTCATACAAAATAAAAAACGCGTTTTATTGATTGAATAAATACATCGAGCATAAATTTCTTGGGCTTCTTTGTCTTGAAGTAATGGATCACTATGGATTGAATAAGCGTTTTTGTATCACATGTTTATTGTTTATATTTACTTACTTTTGTTTACATGTGCCAATTAAAACCAAACGTAAACAACAGTAAACAAAAAAACTTTTTTATTAGTGAAAACGCACGTTCGATGGGAATATGAATGTAGCATCATATTATGTTTTATTTTTTTATTTTGTTTTTTTTTTTGAAAAGCTTTAATATTTTTGTTTCTATTATTAACGAAAAATAAATCAAATGTTGAAAGTTTTTCTCCAAAGAACACTATTAAAAAAGAAGTAGTTTCATTAAAATAACTGTACATATTTAGACTGTCACTAGCTTGGTTACGTAGTTAATAAATGTGTTTAATCGGTATCATTTTCGTTCTTTTGCAATATACGTAACACAAACGCAACAAAGTCAAAACAAAAAAAACCTGTGTGGGCTGCATAGCAGCATATCATGTTAACATCCTTTTTATTCCGTATCATACCATTAGGCCCAGCTTTCATACTATGCGTATCTATTTATTTATTTGTTTGTTTTGCATGTAAAAATTAATATCAGACTTGTATATTTGTATTACCCGACGATTCTTTTTTTTTTTTCAATTAATGGTTTAAAGATCTATGCACTTTTTGTTGGTGAATTATATTAAAAAATAGAATACTTTGGTACAATGGCTTATGAGAGGATTAATAAAGTAAAGAATATTCATAAATGCTTGCTGGTGAATAAGAATACCGCGAACTATCTACATACATATTCTTATTACTGTAAAGCTCTTATATCAGATTATAAAGTATCAGGAGTTATTGAAGATATTATAAGTACGTGTTTAAAATATTTTTAACATCTACAATGTGTATAGATGATAGATTGTACTTATTTATCAGATAATACGTAATGAATATCTTTTACTCAAACCCTCTTTATCAATGTAAGTATTACTTTTGGTTAATGGAAGTACATGACACGTATGTTAACTTGACTTATACATTATTACAATTCCAAATATGATTTTTGGGAAATAGTTTATCTTATAGATACACATTTGGTCTTCTTTATCTTTTTTTTAATGGTTACTGTACTTATTTTATGGTTTTTTACTACTAACATTTAAATTTTTCCTTTAGTAAAAAGATTTAATCAACTTTCACATTATTTATCATTTTATTTCATCCCTGTTATAATTTCGTACTCTATTTATATAATATAAATGTACGTACACTACTGAACCAAAAAGAAAAGTATTTAAAACGAAACAAAAGTACCGGCTTTTTTAACGTCATTATATGTTGGAAAATATTATCTATGCAAAGGTACAACTTTCACGGCAGGGCAGGGTAGTAAGGAAGGATCAATGGCACGACCTAGCACAGCGGAATAAAATAAACGCAATCATGGGGGGGGGATGGCACGACCGCAGGATGGCACGACTTTTAGTACCTGATACAATGAATAAAAAAAGTACTTGAAATTCCGATTGGGAAAATTAAAAAAGGAGTGGTCTTTGCTGCGGTTCCGTAATTTATTTTTTATCACACACGAACGAAAAATATCAACATTGTCCTTTTTCTTTCGTGTAGAAATTTTGACCCTACTTTGATTTGTAGCTTTTTGACAAAAAAAGGTATTATCATTCGAGCATTGCAGTCCATCGATAGCTGAATCTGCAGGTCGCATGGGGTCATGTATTTTGCATCATTTGATCCTACCTTATTAACTCCATGTCGAATTTCTTTTTTTATTGCTATCCAGTGCAACTCTAATCTCTCGGTCGAGTTCACTCCCGATTGTGTCAAAGCGACTGTGAGCTCATGGGTCACTTTAACTATATCATCGACACGAATGATTGGGGTATATTTGACACGTCCTTCACTTTTTCTTGTTTTTTTTTATCATTTTTTTTTACTTTCTTTGTTATAACAAAAGCACAGGGTGGCCACAGAGTCATCATCAGGGAACAAGAATACCCAGGACAAGAACAACTACCTTGTTGTTTCCTAAATTTCTCTTTTTGGAGAATGGGAGAAAAGCAAGGAGGGTGATGATGGGTAGTAGTAGTAGCATTAGTAGTAGTAGTTTAAAATGATGACATTAAACTATTTTCAATATGTGTACGCACATCTGTTTTATAGCATAAAATGATCAAGTCTGATAAAAAAAATCCTACCTTTTTACGTAATAAAAAACTGTTGCAACATATTCATCTACAATAAGCTTTTTAATCGGTATTAAGTATTAGAGAAAGGTTTTTCTATATGGTGTATTAATAGTAAATGTCAATACAGTATAACATAATCTTGATGGCCTTATACTGTAGCCAAAAGGTTGTTGATCAACATGCGTGTACATAAAAACCAAAGAAACAGAATAGCATGGTCGAGCACATTAGTTGAATGCATTAAGATTAGAATTAATAGATATATAAAAAGTGTTAAATTGTATTTGAATTGTACGACTTCAGTATAATTATTAGCAAAACAGTGGATTTGTTACAATATTTAGTAGCAGTGTTCTTAAGCTATAAAAATCTTCATATCAGATCAATTACAACCATCAGTGAATACAATAAATTAAATGACATATAAAGATAGATCTTTTTCTTCCTTGATATCTAAATGCAAAAATTTCTTATTTTTAAAAAGCGCTTGTATGATTTTTTTTATTAATGGTGCCAATATATCTATAGATAATTATAAAATGAGTACTAGTATAAGAGGGGAGTGAAAGATTGTATTGGTTTGATAATAGAAATATATGTATCGTAAATGCTTGTAATATGTAACTGTAAATTATGTGTATGTGTGTATGAAATGTAAATGGAGAATGCAAATAATAAATAAATATAAAAAAGTTTCGTCTTTTTTTTCTTTTCACTCTTGACTATCATAGGAAAAGAAAGGCTATCTTTGGTTGCGTGCATCCTTAATGTCAAATGAAGAACGCTGATCGTTTTCTACTTGAACAACAATTTGATCTTTGTTTTCAACCGAAGTTGTACCTTCAGCAATGTGTATATTTCCCTCCTCTATTGTTGAAGAGGAAGAACGTCCTATTTGAACCTTTTCATCGTTTCCTTGTTCCCCTTTCTTTTCTAAAGATGGACCACCTTGCTTCAATGAATGGTGCTTTATTACTACAGAAGACAAGAATGCTATAGAAAATAACATTGTTGATATATATACAAATTAGATTAGTATATAAAAACAAATCTTATATCAATAATAGAATAGCCTCGATATTTTTTTTTTCATCCTTGAGCAAAAGAAAAATAAAACAAGCTTACCAAGACCAGCCATAATGGTAAGAATATGCCATACAAAACGTAATGAATCGACATAAACTCTAACAGTTACGTCGAAATACTCTTGTGGTAACCCATGACGAATAAACTCAGGCGATTGAAAAATAATTTCTGCGTATTCAATAGGAATAAGATTAGGCAAATCCTTTTTAAGTGTTGAGTTGAGAATAGCGGATGCTATAGCTACACCAAGTGCACCTCCCAAAATACGTGAAAAATTGTTGAGACCGGTAACGACAGCTATTCAATTCCTTTATTTAGTAATATGCTAGTATAATTATAAATACCATTTCATAACGAAAAAAAAAATATGCGAAAAAAAAGAATTTACCAATATCACGAGGTTCAGCAGCAGCTTGGATAGCAATAATTGTGGAAGAAAATGTCATACCAATTCCTGCACCACCAATAACTGTAAATCCATAAATCTTGGAAAATGGTGTATCCACATCGAATAAACTCATCAAACCAATACAAAGTGTAAGCAAACCCAAACCAGTGGTAATTCTAATAGAATACAAGAAAAAAAAAGTTAACGTATGATATTTATAAACAGTAGATACATATTTATATTCTATTTAGATAAAACTTACATGCGTCGATAAATGCCGAATTTCGAAATGATAAGGCCAGATATAGTTGCAAAAACAGTAATAAGCATTTGCATAGGGATCAAACGAATACCTGACCAAGTGGCAGAGTCACCACGCACCACTTGAAAATAAATAGGTAAATAATAAACTATAGCAAAAAAGGCAATGCCAAAAAATAGATTGGCACATAGAATAGCAACGACAGATCGATTCTTAAATAATCTTGGCGGCATTAGTGGTTCTTTAGCAAATTTCATTTCTACTACCACTAATAATGCAATCAAAACACCTGTCAATACAAATGGTGCCTATATAAAATTTTCAAAAGAAGATTATATATAATAGTTAGTAAAATGTAACCTTTATTTTTCTAATCCTTTGCTCGATAATTTCCATATATATATCACTTACGATAACAGCAGCTGATTTCCAAGGGAATGTCTGACCACCAAAGTTCATGGCGAGTAAGAATAAAGTGGCTGCGCCTAGAACCAAGAAATTACCAGCATAATCAATACGCTTTAATTTTTCTTTAAGGTTTTGCTTTGGTGTGGGCAAATGTAAGAAGAAAAATAGAATCACTAAGCTAACGGCACCAATGGGCAAACTATATAAAAATTAAATGTTAATTTGTTGAGTATTGTAGAGTACTAAGACTAGTTATTTTAAGCATTATATTATTATATACTTTACTTGATGTAGAAATTCCACCTCCAAGTTGCATGATCAGTCAAACTTCCCTAAATAGATAATAATTTTGTAAATACAATTTACTTAGATGTACATGGTGTCATTGACTTTTTTATTTTATTTCTAAGCTCGTATAATAATAATTTATATTTACCCCGATCAATGGACCAAAAACACTAGCCAGTGCAAACACAGCGTTTACAATTCTACATATAACAAACTTTAAATTTAACGTCAAAGTATTAACATTGTACTATGTATACGTTGCTTAATCCATGGAAACATATATCCTAATTCTAGGGTCATTTAAAACTTACCCTTGATAACTTCCTCGCTTTTCTAATGGTACTAAATCAGATATAATAACAAAGACCTAAAAAAAAAAAAAAAAGAAAAAAGAAAGTAAGACAATGTACTATTGAAAGAAAATCGATAATAATGCTAATATGTAATGAGTCATCGCTTACCATAGAGAAAATCTAAAGTAATAGTAAAAAAAATCAAAAGAAAAAAAATGAGCATAACATGTGATTAGTAATAGATCGCTACTAAAATTTGTATTGAACTTACACTCGCTGCACCAATTCCTTGAATAGCCCGGCAAACGATAAGCATGATCATGGTCTATTTTATGTTTGACAAGAATTACAAATGAGTGAGCGTGTGTGTTATTATCTTTTCTGTACAACGATATTGCTTTCCACTCTTTCTCTTTTCTCACACGCAACCCTCTTTTTTTTTCTTACCTGAGATGCACCACACAAGACAGAACCAATTAAAAAGATAACAATGCCTGACATAAGAGTATATTTACGTCCAAAAATATCAGAAAACTTTGAAAACAATGGTTCTATATATTATTAATGTTATATATGAGTAATTTTTTTTTTCATTCTTTTTTTTTCAATATAAATTTATTGTCGTATATTGAATTAAATAACACTTACGAAATACATCGAATGTTAATACATAACTATATATAATATAAAATTGAAAACAGCATTAATGTGAGATATGAATACCTATTGCTGTTGCTATGGTGATAAATTCATTTTTATTTTTACCTATTAACAACCCAAGATGAAATTGCCATTGATTCAAACTCTGATCCAATTTTTGGTAATGATGTTGCAACAATAGTACTGTTTTAATTATCCCATTGAACGAAAATTGTTTGTTTTAATTAGTATTATGAATTTTATATTTAGCAAAGCTAAAGATGACAGAGAGATAGAAAGAAAAGAATATAATTTACTTGTCCAAGGCTGCCAAAAATAAAGAAAGTTGAAGACTGAAAAATGTCAACATAATTCCAATTCGTTTTTTCGTAAGTAACTTTTTTTTATCATCCTCTCCTTCATTAACTCCATTGTTTTCATTGTTGTCAATGCCTTCATTTTTTGTTGTCGCAATAGTAATACAACTTCGAATAGATTCAGCATTCTCTATGGTAGCATTGGATGGTGAGTGCTGCGTTTTAGTGTGATTAATACTATTTGAATTATCATTATGACTCTCGTCAACCGCTTTTATTGATGATGCCATATTTCAGTAAAATAACTGAAATTAGCGAAATAGAATAAAAATTACGAAAAAAGTAAAACGGAACTGAAAAAAAAAAACTTTAAGCCTTCTTTATATGCTGGAAAACCTTTTTTTTTAGCGATCTTCGATCTTGCCCCTCCGACACTTCGGTAGTAACACAAAGGTGAAGAAGAAAAAATAAAAGAAGACTTGTACACAGAGTAAATAAAAATGGTGAATGGCGCAGCTGTGGCAAATGCCACTGTTTTCTATAAAAGTAACTTCTCTTGACAATTTGACGAATCAAAAGTCAAATAGATTTATTTTTTCTCAGAAAATGAATGGAGCACCAAGAACCTCCCCGCCTTCTAACAGGTGGCTTTGTAAAATCAAGATGTGTGTTCCTTTAATTGTAACACAAGATCGGGTAAACTCTTTTTCTTTTCGATATGATCCATTTTGTTCATCTAGAAATTATGGGAAGTAACCCAACAATTAAAAATGACCATTACAATTATATTTATAATATCTTTCAATTTTTTCATGTTACAATTGTATTAAAAAAAACACTTCTTTTTAGGTTCCCCATTTTTTATCTAAAAGAAAATTAATTGGTTAGTTTTTGTTTCACTGAAGAATGAATCGGGCAACGGATAACAATTTTGTTTCCTCCGCGTCCCCGGAGTAAAAGCCGATAATAATTATTGCAAAAAAAGAACAGATTATAGGTATGTCCCTGGTACTTCAATTTTACATAGTAGTTTCAGATAGTAATATCATATCATATTATGATATAAGTATCATAGAATAAAAACAATTATATCAAAGTCCTTATAATTGACTAAACACCTTAGAAAAAGATAAAGAATATAATATATATATAGAGGCACACTTTTTTAGGCGAAGTAGTTGTTGATCATTATTTTACAGCAAAGATTCAGACTTTTGAAAGCACTTTTTTCTTAACGACAACATTACATAAACCCCTAATTATTTCCTTCCTCTCTTTTAAATAGTACGTATACAAATTTTGGGTGTCCTGCAATGGTATCATGATAACTGATGTATTCCTTAATTTCATTGTTACACAAGATCCATGCAAAATTACCATTCGATTTACAAATATTTGGTCAATTGACAAAAGCCATTACATTATCAAAAGAAAATTATCGAGAAAATATTTCAAAAATACAACGAGCTACAACAATTGAATTCAAACAAGTGAATGGATTTGCTCACGACGCATTAGAAAAGATGATGCTACAAGGAAATAAAGGGTTTGATTTAATTGTATCCAATCCTCCTTATATTACTTCGGATGAATATAAACATTTGGATCCTGATGTTAAACAATGGGAAGATTCAAGAGCATTGGTAGCAGAAGAACAAGGTATGGCAGTCCATTGAAGAATCATTGAATTGGCAAGTCAAGGACTATTAAATAAACAAGAACAAGAAGAAACGGAGAAAAGCAGGATACCAAGATTAGTCATGGAATTTGGCGGAACTCATCAAGTTGAACCTTTGAAACAAATGATGTCGGATAAAAATTTATTCCAAGATATTGAAATATGGAAAGATTTAGCTGGTAAAGATAGAGTAATTGTTGGTATATAAAAAATAAAGATCACTCCCAAATATGACATTATGTTAAATGTGGGGTGGAAAAAAATGGATAAAATAACTTCGGGTACCTCAAAGGTCATACGTATATAGTTTTTTTAATAGCTGAACAAACTCACCTGAATAAGTAACTGTCTTTCTTTACCATCAAATTATTTGTTTATATTTAATGTCTCCTTTGAACACAGCGTCAGTTTAACATACGTATTCGTTTGAGACAGTTCAGAAATGTCAAAAAAGTAATAAAAACCCTGTGACAGTAACAGGAAAAATGTCATGAAATATAATAATGAAAATAAAGAGATACAGGTTTTCATGTGGTGATTGCTCAATGATGCGTGTATTGAAATAGCAAAATAAAAGTTTGAAAAAGAGGGAAATAGGATACATTTATCTAGTGGAAGAGAATTGTTATCTAGATATTCATATGGTTGTTGTGCGTCCAACTCGGCTGGTATCTGGCAAACAGTTAGCAAAACTTGCTTCAAAAAGATCTAAACCGAGACCTTTGCCTTGATGAAGTTAAAACGTCTACTGCATCTACACGATCAGGTGTAATTATTATCAGCGACGAGTTCGTTCCATAGCGTTTCATTAAGAAAAAAGACTTTGATTTTACCTTGCTCCACCGATGATACGGGCTCCATTAACTTGCAACATGGCATGCGCTTCCAGTAGCAGATTACATCTACAATCCGGCAATGCCGTGTGCCTTCTACTACCTCACTTAGGACCTACTGTTTCTCACCAATGGTGTAAACAGAGACCTTTGCCTTGATTAAGTTAAAACGTCTACTGCACCTACACGATCAGGTGTAATTATTATCAGCGACGAGTTCGTTCCATAGCGTTTCATTAAAAAAAAAGACTTTGATTTACCTTGCTCCACCGATGATACAGGCTCCATTAACTTGCAACATGGCATGCGCTTCCAGTAGCAGATTACATCTACAATCCGGCAATGCCGTGTGCCTTCTACTACCTCACTTAGGAACTACTGTTTCTCACCAATGGTGTAAACAGAGACCTTTGCCTTGATGAAGTTAAAACGTCTACTGCACCTACACGATCAGGTGTAATTATTATCAGCGACAAGTTCGTTCCATAGCGTTTCATTAAGAAAAAAGACTTTGATTTTACCTTGCTCCACCGATGATACGGGCTCCATTAACTTGCAACATGGCATGCGCTTCCAGTAGCAGATTACATCTACAATCCGGCAATGCCGTGTGCCTTCTACTACCTCACTTAGGAACTACTGTTTCTCACCAATGGTGTAAACAGAGACCTTTGCCTTGATGAAGTTAAAACGTCTACTGCACCTACACGATCAGATGTAGTTAGTATCAGCGACGAGTTCGTTCCATAGCGTTTCATTAAAAAAAAAAGACTTTGATTTTACCTTGCCCCACCGATAATACGAGCTCCATTAACTTGCAACATGGCATGCGCTTCCAGTAGCAGATTACATCTACAATCCGGCAATGCCGTGTGCCTTCTACTACCTCACTTAGGAACTACTGTTTCTCACCAATGGTGTAAACAGAGACCTTTGCCTTGATGAAGTTAAAACGATCAGGTGTAATTATTATCAGCGACGAGTTCGTTCCATAGCATAACAGAAAAACGCATCTTTTTCAAATGACAATAGGATGGTAGTGACGTAAACAGTTTATGCAGCTCCAAAAATTCCGACTTATGCACTATGTATTTATGATGGCCACGTAACCTATTAATATTTTTGTTTAGTTTTGACTCTTATCTTCTTTTTTTTTCGTTAGATTTTACCTTTAAATTTATTTATAAAATTGAACTTAATTTATTATTCTGATTCCTTGACACCTAAAAGTTTTTATTTTATTTTATTTTTCATTCGGTTTTCTCATTAATCTTTTAACTAAATTCATTATCCTAATTATCTGGCCACTACAAAGCATCTGTTATTTGGAGTATTGGTTTTATTGATATTATTGTAATTAGTATGACTGTAGATAAATATTTTTATATAGCTTGAGACGGATTTTGTAGTATTCTTGATAATTTATTTTAATAATTTATAATCTTTAGGAGTCATATTTGTTCGTCGCAAAAAAATGAAGCAGTTGCAAATTCGTGTCGTGTAAAAAAACAGTCTTTACTTTTAACTGTATTAGAGCATGCCCAACGGACTCCCCAAATTAAGATTTTTTATTTCAAGGCACAGAAGGGTGTTTGGAGATCAGCTAGAGGCTCCCGTAATTTAGAAAATGGTGACTCTGAATTTGGGTTTTCATAGATTTAGCTTTTCATTTGGAGGCTCCGTTGGGGCAATGAATCTCCAAATCAGTTCTCCAAATCTAGCAAATTTCATGCTCTTATAGCTTAATATGCCGACAACATTTAAAGGAATAAAAGGTAATACTACTTCTCGTATAATACTTGGAAAAGATTTTATAATAACATGGTATCGTAAATTGTAGAATTAGATGCCTATGTGAACGAAACTGATGTGCCGAGCTTCTGCGAGTTTGTCCAACGAAATGGAGAAAATATAATGGGTTGGTCTACGGGGGGGTAAAAGTCCTTTTTTTGATCCCGCAGGACATGCCCCCTCAGATGATTTGTGGTAAATAACGAAACAACCGCGGCGACTTGATAACGCACATATTACTGCTAAACAACTTTATATATTGTGGAGAAATCGATTTGCCCTTAGTTTAAGAACGCATAATAAAATGCAACTCATCTGTGACAGGTATGGAATTGATGATAAATTTGAACACCAATATGAAGTAAACTCATAGATATTTTGCTTAAAGTAAGAACCAGTACGACAAGGACCTTTGGGAAATTATTCTTAACGGAACGAAAAGTCTGGTAAGCGAATCTTAAATCGTACGTATAATATATACTAGAAACTAACAAAATAAGCGACTTCAATAACAGAGAAACAGCCAGTTGGAAACAACCGTTAATGCAATTAACAATGCCACACTGGCCACAAACGTGGCGCTGAATCTTCTTTCGAACGCATATGTAGCTGTACCATCATCGACTGATGCTATCGAAGAAAAAGATATTATGGTTGATGGCGAATTAGTATGCATTCTATTGCGCATAAAAAGGTAAGAAAAATGTAACGATACACTGATATTATTCGTGTATTTGACCTAATTTGTAAATTTAGCTATTTGACAACCTTTCAAAGGATGACTTAAACTACTTAAAAAAACTACAAAAGCGATAGATCTCCGAAGTCCGATCTATTATGCTTATCATCAAAACTACTTCAGAAACAAAAATTATCCGTACTTGAAGAAAGTGCACTTGAGTAAGTTATATATCAAAACCCAATTAGGTTATTATATTTATTGATTGTAATCCTATTACTGTAGTAAAGGGGGCCGATGATCCAGTTCTCAACTGGGGAGGTCGGGTCCTGACGCAATGCCACTTCCACGTGGTAGGATCTGTCCACGTGGCTCAAAAAAGTTGCAATTTTATATAATAGATATTTTATCATAATGTGCTTGTGAACCATTGGATTGTTGCTTAGAATACTTTCTTTCTTTCTGTATTTCATTTTTATTATCAATATCAATAAATTTATTTTCTTTTATCGCTTTAAAAAATGTATTGTTGCCTCTTCAATAATAATTCACGTGTCCATTTTTAAATAATGTAAAACTAAGATGGAATCTTAATTACTGGTTACCATGGCATAATGATTTGACAGATTTTAGTTGATAAGATTTTTTCCATTGATTGGAACAACAACAACATGTGAAATGGTAGTTAGGGAGGTGTGAATATTATTTTTCTTTCCTTTTCCAACTAAAGTAATAAATTTTAAGTCAATATTATTCAGGAAATGATTATGATAACTTTAATAATAGATAAACACCTCTTTGAAGCTTCTGTTCACGATAAATGAAACAAAGCATGTTACTATTTAATTGAAATAGATTGTTTGTTGGGGCTTATTCTCAGCAACAAGTTCATTGTAGCTTACATATTTATGAAGAAAAAAGACATTACAAAGCAAGACCCATCATGGACAGGATATTAAAAAAACAGTTAGGATTTCTGTCGAGGCAGTAATGAATCAGCTCTTAACGTCAGCTGCCATGACTACATACAACTTTATAAAAATTCAAGAAGATATTGTACTTTGTAATATACGTATCAGCACTTACAAACATGGACACAAAATAAAAAATTACTGCTATATTGTTGTTACGTAGGTAACGAAAGAACTTTAATGAATGTGATGGTTGTGTGGTTTAAGGGGGGAGGGAAGGAAACGACAAATAAAAATGTGTACCTTTTATAACATTAATTTAACGAGTGTATTAGATAATCATATAATAAACTTATAGTAGAAATTCTTTGACTCCTTTCTTTTTCATTTGGGAAATATATTCTGCCTTTTTTTAATAATGGTGAAAAGTTCTTCCAAGGTTACACAAATATGCAACGTTTGCTTATTTTAACCGACTGTTAGGAATCGAACTTTATCGTATTCACCCCTAATTTTAGGGATCCTCTGTTGATAGGTGAATTTGAATAATATAATATCGATAGTTCATAATCTAAGTAAACAGAAAGTCTAGTGTTATGTAGATTAATATCAAGTTTTACCAACTAATGATTGATGTTGAAAGAAAAAAAATTCTATCTTTTCCAATCTACTATAGTTGATTCTAATAAAAGAAAGAAAAACTAATATGAATAGTACATGTAGTTATTATATCAACATATAACAGAGCTTCGTTAACCTCTTCTTAGAAAAGATATATTACTACTTGATTTATAATGTATATATAAGAGTTAGTAGTAAATGCGTGTCAGTTACTTTACCTACTAGTCATACTGGTGTTTAAATTTTCACACTGTTCCATATATAATTTTGAAGAATAAAAGATGGAGAAAAAACTTTATAATGAAAATTAGATAAAAAAGAATGGAACGGGATGGGAAGTTACAAAAAAAAAAAAGGGGGGAAGAAATGATATAATAGGAAATATTATTATAAAATTACATTGTTAAATAAGTAAGAAATAAATAGCAAGTAATAAATAGCAAGTAATAAAAAGAGAATACAATTATTTTGGTATTATGTTGTTTCGTCTTTATACATAAAAAAATATATAGGAAAAAAATATATTTATCAGAATCCCCATAACTATTTATTAATGAATGAAAAGTAAATAATTATTAGTTTTTTAATATTCTTATTACTCTAATATCCCTCCCCTCCCCTCCCCCATATTAAAATAATAACATTACCTTTATAGAATGATCCCAACTACCAGTAGCTAATGCCATACCATCCGCTGAAACAGTAAGACATGAAACTCGATTATCATGCCCAGTAAAAGTACCAGCGTTTTCATTACGTAAACTATCCCATACTTGAACTTTATAATCATCATAACCAGCAAATAAAACACGACCTGAATTTGAGAATGAGACAGAGGTAACACCACAATAATTGTTTTCATCCGAATAAATGTTTAATTCACGATCCGCACGTAGATCAAATAAACGACAAGTTGCATCATCTGAACCAGTACCAAAAGCGGCACCATCCGGAAAGAATTCAATAGCATTAATATCAGATTCATGACCTGTAAACGTTTGTATACATTTCCTTCGTTTATCTCGTACGTCCCATACTTTGGCTACATTATCACATGCACCGGATATAAATAAATTTGGATTACTTTTCGCAACTGCCAAGCTAATTTAATTCATATTAGATAAAATATATTGTTTGTTATAATATATACAAAATCATAAAACATCCCCCATTCCAAATATCTTCCTTACCACATGACATCCCCTGAATGTTCCTCAAAATCATGAATTTTGACGCCCGCATCAATATCCCATAACTTGATAGTAGTATCACCACTTGCAGTAACAATTTGTCGTTCACTTAAGAATCGACAACAACTAAGGTATCCAGTATGACCTGCCAATTGTCTTGCGGGTCGAGAAGGACCTTCCCGAGATTTTAAATTATGTATCGTACAAACATTATCCAATCCACCTGAAGCAACCAAGTTTCCAGAAGGTGAATGAGCACACGTCATTACCCAAGAAGACTGAAGTGGAATAGCACAAATTTTATGTGTTGTATAAGCTTCCCATACTAAAAGTTTACCGTCTTGTGATGCTGTGACAATTTGAGGTATATCTTGAGCCCAATGTAAAGCATAGACTTTGGCTAAATGACCTTTTAAGGTACGTCGTACTCGAAGAGATAATCGTGGAAGTTGAGGTAATATTTTACGTGCATTTTCTTGTACTATTGTTTTTTTTTTAAAAAAAAAAAAGAAAAGGTATTATATAATTCAATTCATTTGATGATTAACAATTTTATGAAGGAGAGGGGGTTGGGGGGGGTTTTAGAATAAAAAATAAAATAAAATTAATATTAAAATAAATATTTACGTGACCCGTCGGCAAGTTCCTCTTTTCGTTTTTTGACTGCCTCCTTTAAAGTTTCAGCTTCACGACGAGCCGCAGATATACGATCGTTATAGCTGTCCCTTGTATTATTCATTTAAAAAAAAATTGAAGAGTAAAAAAAAAAAAAAA
The DNA here is from genome assembly GCA_025093555.1 of Circinella umbellata. Lineage (NCBI taxonomy): Eukaryota > Fungi > Mucoromycota > Mucoromycetes > Mucorales > Lichtheimiaceae > Circinella > Circinella umbellata. The sequence continues at coordinate 536,272 of JAIWNF010000010.1, read as the reverse complement.
AAAAAAAAAAAAAAGAAAAAGAACAGGGAAAACTCCCCGGGTTTCTTTTTCATCTTTAACACCAAAAAAAAAAAAAAAACTTTGGGCGCTCTTTAATAAATCGTTTTTTTCTCGGTTTTTTGGTATCGTGTAACCATGGAGACAATATATATTTGAGAAGCAAAAAAAAAAAACGTTTGTTTTTCATGATAAGTTTTTTTAAGAGAAACTCATTTTTGAATTTCATATGCGTTATTTATTTATTTAATAAAAATTTGACATTCTACCAAATAGATTAGTCAATTGTCAATGTGATTATAATAAGAGGCTGAGAGAGACAGAACTCAGTAATAAAGATTATGATTTTTAATTCTCCAACAACGACAATTTTATTTTCTTTGTATCACAAAAACTTATCATTATTAACCCGAGATTACATTAAGTTTTATGTTTGTAAATATACTATTTTTTTTCTGTATAGAATTACTTTAATTCAATACGAATCATTGAAAGTATAAAAATAAAAAATGTATATACTCAAATAAATTTACATTCTAAATGAATAAAATTTATAGTTATTAATTGTTATTATTACTATTATTATTATTATTCATTGCACTGAAAAAAAAAAACTATTTTGATAATCAATGTACTACATCAACCATAATTAAATGCATTTGTTTTTTGTGTAATCAACAATTTAATCCTTAAATATGTATTTTTTGGTTCATTTACATGAGCAGAAAGAAAGAAAAAAAGGATACTTCTTTAATTATAATCATCTGTTCTTATTATCATCACTGAAATAACTTTTCAATTTTGTTACTCATGTCTCTTGTTATTAGTTTTTTTTTTTTAATATGATGGTGCGCGGACTAATGTTACTTTTTTTTTACTTTTTGGCTCTCCACATCAAACAATTATTATTCTTGCCCGACTCCGATTTTGCATCAGTAAAAAAAAAAAGACACTTTTTGTTTTGCTTTGCGTTCGGCATGCAAAAAGGCTCTAACCCCCCCTAATTTTTTTGTCTCTAATAATTCCGTAAATAAGTTTCCTTAAATGCATAATGAAAATGGCTATTTCTTTTATTTTTGTAGAAGCATGTTGACTAAAATATTGCTGTGGGAAAAAAAAACTATTCTCTTTTTCTTTCCATCAATATATATCATCTATTTTATACGATAATGAATTATATCAATTGTTTCGTTTGGATGGATTCTATGATTTCTTGTAATCTGTGGGAATGGGTCGAGCAGAAGATGGTTACATCAATTTATGACAGCAGCAAGGGGGGGGCGGAAAGAGAGATTAATGCATTGTAATTTATTTTTGCTGATCATTGACAATGGTAGAAACAAAAGCGTGGTAAAAAAAAAACCAAGTTTTTCTCCATACAAAGAAAACCTTAAAAATAAAAATGATGAACTACTACCCTCCCTATAATAACATCTGTTTATTTTTATATTTGATTTGTAATAATACACTCATTGAGTGGTTCTATGGAGTGAATACATACGAAATATAACCAAAGATATCATTTATTAAACTGAATACATAAAAGATCAAAAGGAAGAATAAATTACTTTATCAAATTTGATTATTTTCTTGCCCATATTAACTCTGAACTGATTTCAGATCCAGCTTCTTTTTTTTTTTTTTTTTTTGAAAGTATACTCTATTCAATTGACAACACAACCCTTGTAGATATTACAAAATATAAAGTATAGTATTAATAGTTTATATGATAATAGAAGAGATAGGTTGCTGTTGTTTTTTTTATCAATCTATGGTGTTATTATTATGTCGACTTGTTGTTATTTTAGAACATACAATTACAAAAAAGAAGTTCTGTTTCTGTGATACTTTGATTTGTTTTGGAATGGAGTATGTAAAAACATTCCTAACAAAATACGATTGATAAATTAGCTTGTCTTGTTATGAGGCTTTGAATTGAATTTTGTTGTCATTATTATAAATCCTCCTTTTCATCTTCTTTTCCTCCTTTTTTTCTGTCTCTCTCTTTCTCTCTCTTCTTTTTCTACTTTGATAAAATAAAACATTCTATTTGTGTATATAAATAAAACATAGTAATCATAATAATATATAACATATAGCTTATATTTATACATACAATTTAAATACGTATATCACACAGACAGAGAAATATTAAATTAAAAAATGACAAATATTATTCATAGAGTCATACCTCAGCTATCAATGTTTATTGGTGGTCATACCTCGATCTTCTATAATAATAATAATAATAATAATAATAATAATAAGATGGACCATCAAGATTTATATTTTGCCACTACCAATAAAAATAATATTGACGGAAAAGAGAGCCATGATAATATTGTATCAACATCTTCTTCTTCTTCTTCTTCTCCACCACCTTATGAAAAAACAATGACAACATCAACACCACCAAAACTTAAACGCTTATCTTCTCTTAATAATATTCAAATTTTACAACATCAAAATAATACATCCTCCACATATCAACAATTAGAAATAGAGAAGAATACTCAACAACAGCCACAACAACAGCAACCTATGATAAATACTACTTTAATTGGTCAATCTGTCACACTTATTCAAATAGCAACAGAAATGCAATCTTCAAAACAAATGTCAATGGCTTTAGGTTTATATATGGTTGCTCTAGATAAAATGATGGCTGCTTTACCTTGTAAGTTTATATATATATTCTCTACTCATACAACATATAATAATGTAAAGTTTAGAAAAGCTTCTTATTAACAATAGGAATATGATTTTTTTTTTAGTGGACACAGATAGGAATGTGAAACGTTCACTTGGAGATAAACTTAAAGAGATTAAAGAAAGATATGATCTTGATCATGATGAAAATAATAATCAATATAGTTTATCTGAAAGTGTTATTCATGCAGCAATAGCTTTCGCTGTTGCATTAAAAAAGAGTCCAATTCCTGGTGAGTACAACAATTATAAGAAAAGAGGGGGCGGGGAAAAAGGTGTTGGATGAATTTTTATAACTAATCGAAAATACTATTATTATCGGGGTCTTTACAAAAAAAAATATAACATGTACATTAAATAGATATGGTGATATCAACATTAAATTATGTAATATCAAGTATTTATCATATTGACAAAATGTTTAATGTTCGAGAACGAACTTGGCAATTCATGTCCCATGGAATGAATAAATTAACTCAAGTGGATCAACATTATCAACTTCATCAGATAGTGACAGATATAGTTTATACAGGTGCTACAGCTATTTTGAAAGCAGGCATTGCCTATACAGAAGCTCCTAGTTATAATGAAGTAAAAAAGTGTAAAACACTCTAGTATTAGAATTAAATTATTGTTGTATGCTGTTCTCATTTTTTCGTACACAATTATTACACATGAGAGGAATATAATTTTTTTTTTATATTAGTTTATTATTATTATTAGTATTAGAGTTTGGGTGGTGATGAAGGAGATGAGGTATTTGAAGTTAAACTTTGTACCGGCCAAACATAATTTTCATTGGCTCGATCATAACCATATCTTTTAATAAACTGATCTAATTCAGCTGGACCTCTTGATCCATAGGGGTATGTTGTAATAGGTACTTTGACAGAAGGATCATCAATGGTATGTAATAATGGAGTAAAAATTTTCCAAGCTTGTTCCAATTCATCATTACGTACAAAATTAGAATGATCCCCTTTTAATACATCCAATAATAAAGAGGAATAAGCATCTGGAATATCCAAATTGGCATATCGATTATCATAGGTCAAATCTAAATCACTTTGAATTGTTTGATAAGATAAGCCAGGTTGTTTGTTATTGAATTTCACATATACAGCTTCTCTCGGTTGAACTCGAAGAACTAATTCATTTCTAGGCGATCCCTTGTATAAACTACCCGCTACATTTCGGAATTGTATTCGGACTTCCACTTTAGCATCATTCAATGCTTTACCGGCTTTCATGATAAAGGGAACACCTTCCCATCGTTCATTTTGAATCCATAAAGTAAGTGCAGCAAATGTAGGAGTACGACTTTGTTTATTGCTTAAAGTATCATCTTCAAGATATCCAGGTTTACCATTGGCTCCAATATATTGACCCAATAAAGCATCTTCAAGAACAATAGGTGGAATACATTTTAATACTTTTACTTTTTCATTACGAATATCTTCAGATTCTGTAGAAATAGGTCTTTCCATGGCAATCAATGATAAGACTTGAAGAAGATCTAATAATAATTGGATTATTTTTAAATGTTATTATACGGATCACTCGAGGGGGGGGAGGAGTTGGAAACCTTTCCCCTACCTTTCTTTTTTTTTTTTCCTGAAAAATATAAAGTACTTACGATTTTGCATAACATCACGAATAACACCAAATTGATCAAAATAGCCTCCACGTCCTTCTGTACCAATAGTTTCTTTAAATGTAATTTGTACATTATCAATATATTTACGATCCCAAATTTGATTAAAAAAGATATTGGCAAATCGAACCATCATGACATTTTTAACCATTTCTTTACCAAGATAATGATCAATACGATAAATCTATAATATACATTTATAAGTCTTTTCTTTGTATATATAATAATAATGATATATTCTCTCTCTCTCTATATATATACCTCATTTTCTTTAAATAATGCACTTATTTCACGACCTAATTCATTTGAACTTTGAGTATCTTTTCCAAATGGTTTTTCCACTACCAATCGATTCACTCCTTCTGATGAATACACGTTCTTTTTTAATCCTTTAGCGACAGAAACAAAGACCGAAGGAGGTAAAGCCATATAAAAGACACGATGTTTTTTTCCAGTTTCAATTTGACGTTGTTGTTCACTTTGAGAAACACATTGATTTAATACTTTCCATGAATCATCTTGGTCGTACAAACCCGATTGATAACTTGTGATTAGTTTAAATTTATCCAATAATTGGTTTGTTTCATCATTCTTTGTTTTGATATACTGTGTTATACGATCAAGATAATCTTCATGTGTCATTTGGCTACGTGCATAGCCAATAATATGTGTTTTTTCAGGTAAAAATCCTTGACGAAATAATCCAAAAAGTGCTGGATATGTTTTTTTTTTGGCCAAGTCGCCAGATGCTCCCAAAACTTTATAATAAATCCGGGTTTGTTGTTGATATAGAGGAGGATGGGAAAATCATACGGTTTTATATATATGTATATATACATGTATCATTAGAAATAAATATAGATAATATTACACTAATAGAAAATAACCCTCTTTACGCATCTATTTTCACCTTTTCTCTTTTTTAAAAAAAGAAGGTATTCACATAAAAAAATGGGGATATATCTATTCTTACCAATAATAGTAACAGAGCCATGAAGTTCCGTTTCAACTTGTTTACGAATGATTTCAGCAGTTGAATCCATTGATTATATTTGCTTTTAAGATAAAAAAAATAAGAGAAAAAGAAAAAAGAGTTAAAGGAAGAGAGAGAGAAAAAGAAGAAGAGTTAAAAAAAATCGGGGTATGTTTCCCTTTTTTTTATATCACTTTAGCTGGGGTACCTTTATCTAAACATAATCATTAACTTTAATATATCGTCATACCTTTTTTTTTTTTTACTTGATAAAAAAGAGATCCTCCGATATTATAATTCTATAATGATCGGGAAGAGATAATCCGTATTTAAAAAAAAAGTGCGCTCTTTTTTTTTTTTTTTTTCCTTTCCCCCAACGTAAATTCTCCTTATAGTAAAAGTAGGATGCTGGGAAGTTCTTTAAAGTCCAACAAACTTCTTTATGCGAAATCATTTCGGAGGTTCAAGTGGGGTGTTTTTTTTTTGTTACTACTTTTTTTTTTTCTGTATTTAGATTACTTTGTTTATTTATTTATTTTCTTTCACCCTGACATTTTTTTTTCCCTCCATTTTAATTATGGTTCAACGATTTATTCCACGATCAACCTTTCATTATGATCGTGTGATTAATTGGTTTCCAGGTCACATGGCGAAAGGTTTACGAGTTATTTCCGAACGTTTAAATTCTGTTGATTTGGTTGTTGAAGTACGTGATGCACGTATACCCGTTTCTTCAGTCAATCCAAACTTTGAAAAAGTGGTTGGCAAGAAGAACCGATTAATTGTATATAACAAGGCTGATTTGGCTGATCCAACACAACAACAACCTGTTTTACGTGCTTTAGCTGAACATAATCCAAATACACCTGTTTTATTTACAAGTTGTCATTCACATAAACATATTCGTTCGTTATTAGATTATGCTGCTGCTTTAGCAGATCCTATTCCTCAAGTTAATTTAATGATTGTAGGGATGCCTAATGTGGGGAAATCATCACTTTTAAATGCTTTACGGCATGTAGGTGTGAATAAAGGAAAAGCAGCAGCGACAGGAAATCAACCGGGTGTGACCCGTGCTGTTGTGGGTACAGTCAAAGTATTAGAACATCCAGCTATTTACTTGATTGATACACCGGGTGTAATGATTCCTCATTTATCAGATCCTGTACGTAGTTTACGAGTTGCATTGACAGGTGGGATACGAGATCATTTAGCAGATGAACAAGTGATGGTGGATTATTTACTTTATGAATTAAATAAAAGACATCAATATGAACATTATATGTCTTATTATAATATGTCAGAACCTACCAATAATGTCAATGTATTATTGGAATCAGCTGCAAAACGAATTGGTGCCATGTCAAAAGGGGGTGAATTAGATTTAAATATGGCAAGTAAATTTATATTAAAACAATATCGACAAGGGAAAATGGGTCGATATACATTGGATGATACAAGTCCAGAAGTGTTGGATACCTTTTTTAATCAAGTGAAAGCACCTCAAATGGAATTAAGTCGTCGACAAGAAAAAAAGTTACAAAAATTAGCTCAAAGAAAAGAAGAACGACGAAATTCAAAACAAAAATATATAGATTAGATATATTCCCTCCCACCCTTCAACATACACTCTCCCAAGTATACTTACATAATATATAACCCTTTTAAACAAATAGAATAGTTCCTATCTCCCCCCCCCCCCGTTTCTTATTCTCTTTCTCCTTTCAATTTTTTGTATATATAAATTCTGTCGATTATTATTATTATAATTATTTAGAAACTTCTCCTTAATTTTCCCCTCCTCCTTATCATCTTTTGTATAACAACATATACTAATGGATTACTGAAAAAGTTATTGATCATAAAAACACACGTTATTTGAAATGGACTACATTTTTCTGTTAGGAGATGAATCATGATTACTACGTAATAGTTATATAATATTATTATTATCAAACAGTTAAAATAAATAGTTTATTGCGAAACTATTTTCCTCTCCCCTTTTTTTTTTTTTTTTTTGAAATAATGGATCATGGAAAAAAAAACCTCCTGAATTATAAAAAAATTCAATAGATGACCGTTTTCATTTGAACTCGTTTTATTGAGAGTGCTTTATTGAGAGAGAATAAGTTTACATAACAACCAACAAACAACATACCAAAGGGAAATTATGATTGTATTATTGATCTTAAAAATTCATTTGTTTTTTTTTTGTTTTTCTTCTTCTTTCCTTCTTCTTTTTTCTTTCTTCTTTCTATTATTACACACCCCTTTCCTTTCGTTCAATTCAATTAATATATATATATACACCCTTTCCTATCTTTTTTTCTTCTTCTTCTATTTTAACAATAATAACTATTATATAATAATAATAATAATAATATGTATGTTACTTATGCTATTGGATTAGTAATAGCTACTGCATATGTAAATGCGGCTACTTTTAAAGTCATAGCACCAGGTGCTTTACAAGATGTATCTGTTTCTATAGCTGGTCAACGAATTCCACTTACACAAAATGATCCTGATATACCTTATTTTCAAGGTCAAGCAGATTGTAATGGTTCTTGTTCATATAAAGTAAATTATAATCTATCTATTTATCTATTCAATTTATACTATACTATAAATATTGATTATATTATTATTATTATTAGTATGTTGTTGATGGTGCTGAAGAAACATTTGAACGATCACTCAATGGTGATACTACATTAAATGATATATTCCAACGACCTGTTACTTATGCTTCTTTACCACCTTTACCACATCCTATTAAACAAGTGAGTAAAATTTACTTAAACTTTTTGTTTTGTTTTTGATAAATGTCAGAACTGACACATATCTATCTATTGTAATATAGAATGCATGGACACGGGGTGGTCCCAAAGGATCTATATGGGATGATCAATATATTCCAAGTATTTTCATTACAGGGGATCCACTTGAAATGGAAGATCTTGTTGAAAACGTACCTAAAAAAAAAGTAAATGTCAAATTTACAATTATTGGTGCGGATCAAGTCTGGTCATTTGAAGATACCACTTTTAGTATTCACGGTGCAGGCAAAAAACATAATAATGCCAAACAAAGTTGGGATTGGTTTTTACCTGAAGGCCAATTTTTAGATAATCGTAATTGGTTTAAACTTCGTCACATGGAAGAAGATCCTACTCAAATGCGTGAAAAACTTTATTCCGATGTTTTGGGTGCTTTGGATACGTATGGTAATCGAGCGAATATGGTTCGATTATTTATTAATGGTGTTGGTTTTGGTACCTTTAATATGTTGGATGATGTTATTCAATATTCTTATATTAATGCCATGTGGTATGACGGTGATCCACCTGCTACCATGGGTCCACTGTATGATGGGGCTACGGGAGCTGATTTTAGTTATTCTTCTTCTGAAAGTCATTATGAAGATGCATGGAAAGCAAACAAAGCAAGTCCTGAAAAATATGGTCCACTTCAAGAATTCACAGAAGACTTCAAACACTTGGATATCAAGAATGATCAAGAAGTAGAAGAATTTAGTAAACGATTTGATATGGATCAATTCTTGAGATTCATGGTTGTGGAATATTTAACAGCCGATTGGGATGGGTATTGGATGGAACAAACCAATTTAGGTGCTTATTGTGATCCAACAGAAAATGATCGATGGTATTATTTAGGTCAAGATTATGATGCCACATTTGGTGTTAATTTAATGACACCCGAAGGTCGTGATTTTGTCAATGTTTCTTACAAAGATTATCCCAAACGTTATCCTGACAGTATTTTGATTAATCGATTACTTGAAAATAAGAAAATGCGTGAAACGTTTGAAACTTATTTAAAAGATACTGTACGTATCTTATTTAATGAAAAAACATTAAATCCTCGTATCATTGCTTATCACAATTATATTGCACCGGATTTACGATGGGATCGTAGTATTAAACAAGTAGCAAAGCATGGTATTGATTTTGGTTGGACTTTTGAACAAACATCAGGAAATTTATATGAAAAGGTATCAGCTCCTAATGATAATGGAGGCGGTGCTGATTTCGGTTTAATTGAATGGTATGATATTATATCTTTCTTTTTTTTATAACAACAATGATTATTTGATTAATATTATATATATATATATATATATATATATTCTATAGGATTAAACTTAAATCTGAAGCTGTTGCTGAAGAATTTGATTTAACTATATTAAGTGCTATGGAAGCACTTGAATATACCAATCCATCCGTCAACGCACTCGATCAAGAAGATACAGCACCCAATGGCAATACACCACAAGATGCTAATAATAATAGTGATGGTTCATCTCAAGAAGGAGGAAATATTATTGATACAGATGCATTAAATGATGATCGAGATAATGCAATGTTAGGAGCAGAATCAGAAAGTCTTAAACTTCATTCTGGAACAATTTCTTCTACTAATAGCATAGTAACACTACCCTTTATAGCACTTGTCATTTTTGGTACCACTGTATTTAATGTGGGCTTCGTTTAGTTCTTTTGTTTTATTTTTTATTTAGACCCCCTCCCCCATCCATTATTAATTAAAATAACTTATTTTTCTCATATGTTCGAAACCTCCGAAAAAAAAAATCCATTTCTCTTTCTTATGCAAACTTTTTTTTTTGAAGACAACTCTCAATTTATAATTTAAACTAATCATGGATGATGTTTATCAATATACAAATGAAGCTGTTCAATCCAATCAAGGAACACAACAACAAAAACAAGGTCCAGAACAAGAAGATGTTATTTTAAATGCCTTTAATAATTTTGGTTTTAGTCAACGATGGTCTAATTTAGTTGATACTGTAAAGAAACAGGTACACTCCCCTACTTTAATGTTCATTGAAATCCATTATTAAATAATTATATATAGAGTGAACAAGTTGTTAATGTGACTCGAAATGACTTGCAAGAATTTGCTCAAGTATTAAAAGAAGATACGAATCAAACAGTGGATAAACTATCTAAAAGTGTAAAGCCTGATATAAAAGGAAAAGGTCGAGCTAAAAATAATGTAAATAAAGAAGAAGGTATTTGGAGTTATGTATGGTATCAAACACAACAACTTCCATCTGCATTACGATTACCTGATAATATGGATTTGGGTAAATTACGTCAAGAAATGGATCAAGGAACTCGTTATGCAGAACAATATTTACAAACGTTTGGTTCTGAAGTAATGGATACTGTCAATAAAGCACTTGATATGATTGATAGTGATGATGATGATGATGATCAACAACGTGAACCAGAAGGAAGACAAAGTACAAGTAGTAATCGAACTAACCGTATCTTGTAAGTTTATATATATATATAAGGGGGAAGTGGGAAATTTGTGTGTGGATGGGTATATATAAAAAATAAATGAATGTTATATATACTAATTATATATTATTACAGTGCAACACGAAAAGAACGTTTGTTAGCAGAAATGCGCACGGACCCTAATACATTTTTAACTCAATTACCTGATACCAATACAAATCAATTTGATGTGGAAAAGAAAACGGATGAGATTGCACAAATATTAGATGAATTCCCTGATTTACGTGAAATGATGGATAACTTGGGTAAACTATATATATAATATATTATATACAAATATAAATGATGTGTTCTATTGACAAGTCTATTAATTATTAATGATTAGTGCCTATCAAAGTTACTTATGTCTTATTTTGGCAAAGATATTTCTATCATGCAGAAAAAATTGAAAAAGAGGATGAAAAACGACAACTTATTGCTGAAGGTAAGAATAAAAGGGGGTGTAGGGGGGAAAGGGTAATGACTATAATATATTATCAAGATTATGTATTTTTTTAATCCATAATAATAATAATAATAATAATATATATATATAGGAGCGGATGAAGAAGATGAATTTAAATGGGATTCAGATGATGAAGATGAAGTATCATCATCAACACAACAAAAAGAAGAACAAACCAATGAAAAGAAATCTATTGAGGAAAAGAAAGTAGTAGTAGAGAATCAACAAGATTCAAAAGAACAGCAACAGCAAGTCAAGAAAGATGACAAGAAGCCACAAGAAGATACAACACATCCCTCCAATAAAAATAATCACAAGGATGATAGTGATGATAGTGATAGTGATTGGGAATAAATAAACAAACTTATTGATCATTCAAGTTTATTCTACGTAGTTTACATTTATGAAACTTGACAATATATTATAATGAACTTGGTATTATTATTTCGTAATAGTTGCTTGAAAGAAAAGGAGGACACATCCCTGGTATGGCAAAGATAAACATAACACCCATATTAAATTTAATTAAAAGAAAAACAAATGAGATCAATCTACTTTTTCATTCCAAACACATTTTTACATAATTATTATTTGTCTAAGAAGCTCAATATCACAAACAAAATGAACGTTCAAAACCATTAATATACCTCTCTGTGCATTAAATCATGGTCATCAGTAATATATATTTTTTAATGAGAAATACAATAGTTAACTGGGATAGGAAAGATGGTAAATAGTATCATTATTACAATAAATTTGCTTATTATAGATAGTACATACCTAATATGGAGTATAGCCAATAGTTAATATGAATGTGGTTTATTTAATGCGAATAACATAGTCAATAACATCAATAAAGAATATACATATTTAATATATCTATTCAAGAATATAAAAGAACTAACAATAACAAATAATAATATTTACTTTTCTTAGTTTTCTTAAAAATAATAAAAGCAAGAGTGAATGGCACGGAATATCTGAATTTGATTATCGGATAATTAGATCCCCAGTCCAACTTGATACTCCATGTGACCTCCCCTTATAGACAGTGGTTTCATTATAGTCGAATCAAAATAGTTTTTGTTCTCTTATACTATTTTTTGTTCACCTGATTGAATTGAATAATCCACGAGAGCTCACGAGAGTAAAATAAACTTGGAAATGGATTACTATAGATCAGATTTATTAATTACCCATGACAAGAGAGACAATATATAGGTTCACTATAAGGATTATGGGTCGGTTAGAGTTGAAAATTGATATATTACAAAAGTATTTAAAAAAAACTAGAAAAGCAACTACCCTATTTTTTTTCTTGCTTCTAATAAATAACAATTATTGTCAAGTCCTTATGCAGATTTGAAAATGTATATATTTTATGCGCTACTATTGTTAGTTAACATCCAGTTTTTATTTATTTTTTGTTCTTAAAGAATAAAGATTGTTATACTGCTTTTGGTGAAATGTATACTCTATTCTAGAATGTAGTAATCTAAATAAGAAAAAATGATATAAACCGTGGAATAATAATATCGGGCCGTTTTCAGCAAATAAAGTAAAGAATGAAAAGTAAAAATAAATGTTGGAATGTTTAAACTTTATTTTTTTTAGAAAACAAACAAACAAACACAATAGATCTCTATAATAATGAAATGAGGTTATCCACTCCATTGGGACAAGATTTGTGGCTGTGTACCATACTATAGGGATAATCGTCTTGGTATTAATTTGCCAAGACGTCTTCTTTTACTCAGCAAAGAAGGATAACCTTTTTCTAAACTACGTAGAAAAAACCGGTTATTATTAGTACCGTGCTGAAAGGTCATTCATTAATACGCATTCATGATGCTATACTTGGCAAAATAAAAACACACAGACCTGTTTATTCCACAAAAAAAATCAAGTATATATAAGGGCCCCACATTATATTCACTACTACCTATTACAATAAAAATAACAAGAATAAGAACAACACACTACACACTACACACAAAGCATATAGATCCTTTTTTTTAACAACCTTAACGAAAAAAAAATGCGAACTACAGGTACATTAGTCTACACTATTAGTAATAAAAACAACAATAAACATAGTGTTGTTTTAAACTAATCCATGTTTTTTTTTTTCGTTACGATTTTTAGGCTTATTACCTTCGTTATGTATAATTACTGTACTACTACTTTGTAGTCTTGTCAAGGCTCAAAAAGATGAAATTCGTTATCAAGTTATTTCCTTGATAACACAAGCAGATACTTCTATGGTTGTCATGGTGGATGAGCAACAATATCCATTGACTCAGTCATCCGAATCACACATTGTATATACTGGCACTGCTCCTATTGCTGAATCAGGTTATCACTATGCTAAAGCAAGTGGCTCTTCTATTTTGGAACATGAACCATTTATGAGAGAACCTGTAGAAAGTGATACTGTATATGAGTTTTATAATCGAACCCAAAACTCTTGGGATATTCCTTCAGTTCCTTCATTGTATGATCCTTTATTTAATCGTGTAGATACCGATTTACATTTGGAAGGTCAGATAGCTACCATCCATATCTACGGAAATGCATCAGGTATGGATCGTATGCATACTGATATCTGGGAAGAGGTCAAGGTCATTACGAATATGACTTATATTAGGTATAATGCATTAACTGTTTTTTTTTTCGGTTCAAGCACATTATTTTACAAATTTATTCATTATGTCACGGATAATCGGGATTATTTTAGAGGAAACGACCTTTTTACTTTTGAAAATACAGAAATTGAATTAGCTGGTTTATCTTCCAAATGGATTCCTAAACTCAGTTACAATGTCAAAATCCCCAAAGACGCAGACAATGATTTATATGGTTTTCGAAGATTGAAATTACGTGCACTCGGAATGGATCCTTCCTATATTCGTGAAGCTACAGTATATAAATCACTTTATGCAGCGGGTATACCAACAAGTCAGTTTTCTTATGTTAGGTAAAATATAATAAACACATTACTTATTATATCGTGAGGGGGGGGGAGAAGAAGTAAAAGTGGTCCATCAAAAACAATGATAATAACCATAATGATATATTATCTTTTGCTTTTTTTTTTATTCTTTAATAGAGTATTTATTGATGATCACCCCGTTGGATTATTTGGCTTAGTTGAAAATTATAAGAACCCATGGTTACGTAATGAATTTGATGGTGGAAATAAAGATTATAAGCAAGGCAATTTATATCAAGCAAAGAGTAGCAATGGTATTGAGCCAGACTTTGCTTATCTTGGTGAAAATGAAACTTTATATCATCAATATAAGATCAAAGAAGATCCTTCTGAAGGTGAACCAAGTTACCAGCCCATTATGGGTTTGACTCGATTCTTAGCAAACGGTTCTACTCATGACGCTTCCGAATGGGAAAAGCATTTCAACACGGAATCACTTTTACGAAGGTAATAAAATCAAATCAAGTAAAATAACCAAAAATGTTTACTAGAATAATAATAATACAAACTAATTTTAATTATATCTGTGTGTTATAATTAATCACAATATATAGTTTGGCATTAGAAGTTCTTCTTGGTTTTTCAGATGGTTATTTTGCTTTAGCAAATAACTTTTATGTATACCAAAATGGATTGGATTCTGAACAATTTGTATTTATTCCTGCTGATGTTGATACCACTCTCGGTTTAGCTATTGTCAAGATGGCAGATATGCTTACTGGAAACTACAGTACTTTTCCTGGTTTTAACAAACGGCCACTTATGCCACAATTGTTACAAGTGGATGATCTCAAGGATCGATTTGAACACTTGCTTCAAGAATTAAGTGTTCATGTTGTTAATCCAAGTGTATTGGATCCAGTTATTGATGGCATTGTATCTATGATTCGTCGTGATGTAGAATGGGATATGACTCTTCCACGTCTTAGTAAATTCGATTGGAGCAGTGAAATGAATGATTCTGGAGATCCATTTGGTATTGGTTTTGCTGAAGATATTTATCCACTCGATCGTGAAACAATTGCTGATGCCTTGTCTCACACAGCACCTGTTCCATTTGATTTAGCAGTCAATGGACCCGTCGGATATCTTTCATTGGCAGGTGTAAAAGAATTTATTGCTAAGAGTAATACAGCCATAAAATCTTTTTACAATTTGTAATAATATAACCAGCTTTATATAGCTTTATTCTTGTAATATTACGCATTGGTTTTTTTTTTCTTTCTCCAGTAACAAAAAAAAAAAAAAAAAACTGTAGCAGCAATATTTAAATTATATAGACCATTACTTTATAGTAAATTTATTTTTGACAATTATTATAAATTACTAAAAAAAGTGTTTTTATAACTATACTCAAGTCAAATAAACGGCCCAAAATGTAAATCTTTTGATATACAGTTCTGATTACATAGAATATAATTGATTGATTAGATTACCTTAATTATTTAGTATATATCTATAATTTCTTCTCTATTTGCTACCATTAAATATATTACCCGCTGTTATAACAGTAGCGTCTAAAAGTGCCAGCATTATGCGATATATTGACGCCATGGAGTAAACATTCAGGCATACCTTAGTTTAACTTATATATTTGTAGCAACGAACGAGCTATAGAAAGTTACAAAATAAAAGAAAGTTTAGAATTTAATAAATCATTTTGTATCGTTTGGATATATAGAAAGTCATGATTACTTTACCTCTACTTGTGTTGCTTTCAAATATGAATTTCTGATATATTTTAAATTACGTACAAATAGTTTTTTATTATTTTTCCCTTACGGACTTTATTTTTACCTGAATATAGCAACATAGTGGAGTGTGGCCTTTTAAAAGATTCATGCAAAAATTCCCAGTCCGCTGAATAACTTGTTCAGCTACCTTTTAGGCTATAATATATCATAAATAAATTACAGCACTATCTGGATAAGCTGTCAAGCAAAGGAAAGAACTTAATATTAATATACTTTTTATATTATTAGCTATTTTATCCGATGGATCAAACTCTGATAAAGCAATTCATAAAAAAAAAGAAAAAAAAACCTTTTCTGCTTGATTGTCATGATAATAATGTGGCTAATATATATATACCTGTAAATGATGTTTATATTCACCCCAGTAACTTTTTTTTACTTACTTTTCCAATTGAGGAAACGTACTGATATTTGAATAAGTAATTCAGAATAAAAAAATTAATAATTCATCTACTGCATCTAATACACCAAGTCATTTATCTAATATTGTTTGTTTCGAATTCTATATATACATAGTACTATTATTTTGATTACAACTTTCTTTTATATGTATATCTTTTAGTTCTAACACTCATTAAAATAATAGTAACTACATACTCTACTTTCAGTCAATATGTTTCTTTTAATATAATGAGTTCGTTTTCAACACGCTAAAATCCAATGATTTTAAATCATTTCGTACATCATTAGATTCATTTGGATAAATAGATAATCTTGCAACTAAAATTCGATCCAATCATTCTTGACTTACATGATAAGTTTGATATATTAATAAATAATAATAAACAGTATGAATAATTCTTATTTTTCCTTTTCTCCTCCAAAGTATTATGGTAGCTTGAAGTATACGAGACAATACATCATTTTGTTAACCTTCGAAGAAACTTTTTACTGGTACTACATTTTGTTGTTGTTGTGATTGAGTAGGTAAAGAAGACTTTACAAAAGAAGTTGTTAAAAAAGTAATAGCCTAAACATTAATTAGTCACCATCTAAAAATGAAAATGCGTACTTTAACTATTATAACGTGTATACTAAAAGAATCGTTATTATCATCATTTACCTCTTTAATAAAAGGCTGGTTCGCAGGAAGGATTTTCGATCGTCGTTGTTCTATTTGTATTTGTTGTATGAAAGAATCTTGAATTAAGGGTGATAATTTTTCATGAAAAATAAAAATAGTGAAAAGAGTGGGCTATTATTATTTTTTTTATTTCTGTTAATAATGAAATCACTTGAAAACGAAGAATAGAAAAAAAAAGCTATGTGTTGTCTTTCTCTCTCTCGGACTGAAAATGTAGGTACTTCGCCATCGAAGGTACCCAGAAGTAACTCAAAAGACACCCAAAACTACTTGAAACTGCCTGAAGAAAGGTACTTTTTTTCTTTCTTTTTAGATTTTGGTTTGCTTTTAGGAACTATGACTGTACCTCCTTCAGCTTAATAATACTCCATACTCTCTCTCTAGTCAACATTATCAGTTTATAAATATTATATTGATGTTAAAATTTAATAAAAGCAATAACAAAAAATAACAAAAATAAAAGTAAAGCTATAAGGGGCAAAAGGACTGCTTTACTTCTATTAACGAAAATGAAAGTACCCAAAAATTATGGCACCCGTTTCTGATTTGTTATTATAATAGCTCGTAAATTGTTAATCTAATACTTGAATTTTATGTACTATTCTCTTTTTTGGTGCTATATCCATTTGTTCCATTTTCATATATGTATCCACCGTAATACAAAATAAGAACCGAAGAACCAAAACCGAACTGAGAAAAATCAAAGCGATTCTTAGGAAAAAAACGACCGAAAGAGACCCAGTTCTAGACAGAGAGGACCGAAGAACCGATATTATAATTTAGAAAATACATGAGATATTAAAATTATGTTTAATTGCGAAAATAAAATATAACGTTTAAGATTGTAGGGGGTTTTTTTTGTATAAATAAGTGTAAATTATCAAAGAACAAAACCATACGGGTTTTCTTAAATATGTATTGGAAGAAAAGAAAGAAGGATGATACGCAATAAAATAAGATAAAATGATAAATAATTAATAGTATTTCTTTTTTTTTTGGAAAGCTTACTCTAGTTTTCATATTGTGCATGATAATACAAGCCAATATTTTAGATAAATTGAAAATAGTTTATCCTGTTAAAAAGCAAGTGCAAGAGTGTGGTAAAAAAAAAACTATGTTAACATACAGTCCAAGTAACCACCGCTACTATAACATCAGTACCAATTTAAGGTCCGGGCGACTTCAGTCTGAGATAAAGGTTCCAACCACTTTATATCATTCCGTTTCTTTCACCTCTTCCCATTTTAACACTTAAGAATTCAACGTGTTTTTTGAACACACACATTCTGTTTGCTTTTGCACAAAGTATGTTTAATTAAATATTGTTCCATTCATTGAAGAAAAGCACTTTTGTTTCTTTTCTTTAAAATAGAAGGGCTTTTTTTTTTGCTTTAAACATTCTATCATTAGAAATATAGCAAAAAAAGGCCCCTTTTATTTTATAAACCTCTGAAATTATATATTTGTTTAATCATTTATATGATAGAAACACTATTATTACTATACTTACACTGATTATTGTCTCTACTCTGCTTAAAGGGTATAGTAGCTGTTGTGAACGGCCATTTAAAATGGAAAGCAAGACTTGAAATTGCATTTGAACTTTTGAATGCTTATTCAATATTGGAAATTGTATTTGTTCAAGTAAGAAAACACGTTCTTTTAGCTTTTGTTAATTAATCCAAACTCTTTATTAATCTTTTGTAATCGTTTTTTTTAAAGGTCCAGTAGTGTTGTGACCCACCGCTTAATTTGGAAAACAAGGCCTGAAATCATATTTGAACTTTTGAATTCTTTCATTGTGGGACTTGTATTGTTCAAGTAAGTAAACACATTCTTTTAACTATTTATTTAATTGAAACATTTTATAAAATCTTGTTTTACTAAAGACATTATATAATAGGTAGTGACGAAGGAAATAGGCGATTTCCTTTTTTTCTTTATGTTTACAATATATATGGTAGTGTGCTACATAATTCGACTCTTCCGAATCTTGACTTGTTTTACTTGTTGGGATTTTGAAGATCGATGCGTCGAATACACTATTGTTTTATTGACAGCCTAAAGAATGCCTTCACTCATCAATGGTGCCTCTTTCTCTCTTGCCATGACTCTTTTATGGTATCCTTTTATGGGATTCTTGGATTACATGCCGGTTCAAACATACGACCATCCCGGACATGATGGTGTAAAAAACTGTGTCTGGCAGCCACGTGTAGGCGTGTTGATTTGCCGCTCGGGTGAAGGGCGAAACGTAGACCACTAGCACTGTCCCGTAACAGTAATAAATACCGCGTATACAAGCAACCAGGAGTTGGGCGCCCTGGTGTCAGGTGTGTAATTCCAAGGATGAGGGATCGATGGGGGTGAGTGGTGCGTCCGGTTCAAGATTTTCGCTTGGTGTTGCCATAGTAACCTCCTTCTGATTTCTCCCTCTTTTTCGAGACTACTCAGATGCGGTATATATAACTATTTCTTCTTTCCTAAATCGCTAAGATAATGGTATGGAAATCATTACTGATAAAAAAGATGATATAAATATAAGAAAAGTCCAGTTGTACTAAATATTTTATTACTATTATTATTATAGACATTGAATACTTTCATTATTGCGAACTGTTTTGTTCAAGTAAGAAATCATCTCTTTGACTTTTGAGAACAAACAGTACCGTTGTGATCCGCCGCTTAACTTGGAAAACAAGAACTCGAATGTGCATTTGAACTTTTGAATGCTTATTCATTATTGAAAATTGTTTTTGTTCAAGTAAGAAAACACGTTCTTATAGCTTTTGTTAATTAATTCAAGCTCTTTATTAATCTTTTGTAATCGTTTTTTTAAAGGTCAGTAGTGTTGTGACCCACCGCTTAATTTGGAAAACAAGACCTGAAATCATATTTGAACTTTTGAATTCTTTCATTGTGGGATTTGTATTGTTCAAGTAAGTAAACACATTCTTGTAACTATTTATTTAATTGAAACATTTTATAAAATCTTGTTTTATTAAAGACATAATATAATAGGTAGTAACGAAGGAAATAGGCGATTTCCTTTTTTTCTTTATGTTTACAATATATATGGTAGTGTGCTACATAATTCGACTCTTCCGAATCTTGACTTGTTTTACTTGTTGGGATTTTGAAGATCGATGCGTCGAATACACTATTGTTTTATTGCCAGCCTAAAGAATGCCTTCACTCATCAATGGTGCCTCTTTCTCTCTTGCCATGACTCTTTTATGGTATCCTTTTATGGGATTCTTGGATTACATGCCGGTTCAAACATACGACCATCCCGGACATGATGGTGTAAAAAACTGTGTCTGGCAGCCACGTGTAGGCGTGTTGATTTGCCGCTCGGGTGAAGGGCGAAACGTAGACCACTAGCACTGTCCCGTAACAGTAATAAATACCGCGTATACAAGCAACCAGGAGTTGGGCGCCCTGGTGTCAGGTGTGTAATTCCAAGGATGAGGGATCGATGGGGGTGAGTGGTGCGTCCGGTTCAAGATTTTCGCTTGGTGTTGCCATAGTGACCTCCTTCTGATTTCTCCCTCTTTTTCGAGACTACTCAGATGCGGTATATATAATTATTTCTTCTTTCCTAAATCGCTAAGATAATGGTATGGCAATCATTACTGATAAAAAAAAGAGTATATTAATATAAAAAAAGACCTATTGTACTAAATATCTTGTTAATATTATCATTTTTATAGCTATTATGATATATGGTAGACAAGACGCGAAGGACGAACTGAATAACCATATAACATCTGCTTCTCGGCAACAAACATCGCCACTACCATCAAATGCATCACCGTTTTCTCTTCGGATCAGCTTGTGGGTCTCCAAGTTTTTCCGCTGACAATAGCAATTGGTCTAATCATCTTACAAATCGGTGTCACTTTACAAACTATCTGGTTTATCCATTGGCGATCGGATTTTTCACGACATTCCTTGGAATAACCATTTATCTTGTAGTCAATTTTACCAACATTGTGTTCCAGATTACCCTTTTATATAGCATTACATTCATCTTCCTTCTTTAAATAGTTCTATACTATCTCAAATTTGGACTTCAATTCCTCAATAAATAGAACAAAAGAAAATTTGTTTCCTTTGACAGATAACTAGTTATATTTGTTGATCACTCGGTTTTAATTATTACATATATGTTACTTCTTGTATTTAAAGTTAATTTATAAACCAATACGTATAAAATATTTTCTTTTGATATTAATTGATGAACATTGAAAAAATAAAAAATAAATAAAAAGAATAGACAATAACATTTGTCTGGAATAAGGGGTGAAATACCATCATTAAGATTAGGCATGAAAAAAGTGGGGAAAATGAAACAAGAAATGACGTTTTACAGGAATGATAATAAGTATATTCTCAAATCTTGAAAGCCTATACTACTTGAGTAGGTTTCATGTACGTTGTAACTACTGCTAGAGTCCCTCAATAATACTTTTGAAAATAAATATAAATATTTTAACTCACTTAACTGCTAACCAAACCAAGCTGTATCAAGTTCTCTAAATGAAAGGTTTCTTGTATTATAAAAATATATATGATCAGTTGTAATACATTTTTGATAAAAGATAGTTATTACAGCTCGGGGAAACACCTTGAAGTATTTTCTGTGTCAATAAATTTTCCGAAACAGAGTAACAAAAATGACTATATTAGAATATCATTTTTATGAAATAAACAAACAAATGTATACACTTTTACTTTTATTTACTTTCTACATATATAATATATAATATATTAAATTTATTATGATACTACTAGGAAGGCAATCAACAAAATATTATCGAGAAAGTAAGCAGAAAGCCAATGAATGTCTATTTTTCCTGTATTATCAAACAACAACAAAAAAAAAACTAAATTGAGATATCATTTTAAATGATTAGGATCATCATTGTTACAAATCACAGGATTGCTCTTGATTGCTTTTTGTATGACAGTAACAACATCATCTCTGGATACCAATAATATTGAATACCGAGTCGTGGGTACGTTACCCGAAAATTCACAAACAAACGATACAATTGCCGTTGTGATCGATGAAGCGCCTTACCCTTTATCAGTTTCAGTGAATGACAACCTTACCTATTTTGCTACAGCACCCATCGCAACAAAAGAATACTACTATGCACATATCGACCCAGATAATGGTAATAAAGTAATTTCACGTGAACCATTCGCCCGTCAACCAAAACAATCGGATACAGACTATGAATTTTATAACCGTTCCCAAGCTTATTGGGATATCCCCACGTTACCTCGTCTATATGATCCTTTATACCATCGAAAAGAAAGTGATTTACATCTCGATGGTCAAATTGGAACAATTCATATCAGAGCCAATTCAACGGACTTGATGAATTTACATGAAAATTCTTTGGATGAAGATGCTTTTGTCACTGGTAATATGACATTTATTAGGTAAGAGAACCAGACATAAAGAGAAAAAGAAAAAATGATCATTGCTGTTTCGGAAACAGATGTATTAATTATCACTGTAATATATTAACCTTTTAGAGGGCAAGAACTGCTTACATTTGAGGATGTCGAAGTAGAACTTTCCGGGCGATCTTCTCGTTGGAATCCAAAATTGAGCTATAGTGTCAAGATTCCTAAAGAAAGTGGGAAATCACTATATGGATATCGTCGTATCAAATTGCGTTCTTTATTTACAGATCCTTCATATATTCGTGAAGCATTAATTTATCATATAATACGAGCTACCGGACTTCCTACTACAGACTTTTCATATGTCAGGTAATAAAAAATAGAGAAAAGAAAATTACATATATTTAATTTATGGACATGCATAATAACTTTTTTTTTGGTCACGTTATATATATTGTAATAATATAATTCTAGATTATATATTAATGATCAACCAGTTGGGTTTTTCGGATTGATTGAAAATTTTAAAAACCCATGGCTCGTAAACGAATTTGGTAACGGTGAAGAATCTGACTACCAACAAGGCAATTTATATCAAGCTCGACTTGTTGGTGATATCTTTGGTCCTGGAGGACATATTTCAGATTTAGGATATTATGGTGATAATATAACAGTCTATGAAGAAGGTCAATATAAAATTAAAGAAGATCCGTCAGATAAAAATCCTAGTTATAAGCCATTAGTAGAACTAATTGATTTCTTGGCCAATGCACCTATGGATAATCTTGAAGAGTGGGAAAAGCATTTTAACATGGAATCGGTACTTCGCAGGTACTCATTTTTTTTTCAAAAATAATGAATATGGACATTCATTATATTCTTATGACAATATGTATTAAATCACTTTCTGCATTTATGTAATACAGCATGGCTCTTGAAATTATTCTTGGATTTTCCGACGGATACTCAACTTTTGCTGACAATTATTATCTTTATCAAAATGGACTTAATGCAGAACAATTTGTCTATATCCCAGCAGATGTTGATATTTCTATGGGGTCCACTATGTCTGACATGTCACAAATGCTTACAGGTGACTATCATACTTTTCCTGGATTCTTACGTCGACCTCTTGTCAAACAATTTTTACGTGTACCAGAGTATAAACAACGTTTTGAAGAAATTCTACAAGAGTTGGCAACCTATCTGGTCAATCCAGCAATTCTAGACCCTATTATTGATGCAGTTGCTGATATGATTAGGCAAGATGTTGAATGGGATGAAAATTTACCACGATTAGGTAAAACTGAGATCGATATTCTTGCAAATCAAACAATAAGTCTTTTTGACGATGAAAAATTGGCAGGCATTGTGGATATGGACACAATAAAAGATGCTTTCCAACGGCCACAACCACTTCCATTTGATGTTGCAGTGAATGGACCAACAGGACATATATCTATGGCCGGTGTTAAAGAGTATATTACTAATAGTAGCCGAGCTATTTTGGAATTCTACGCCAAATAACGTAGAGTAAATATAGTAACCATTATTAATAATAAAAACATCTATAATAGTTTGCAATATATAAATATATGGGTCAGATCATTGTAGCAACATAAAAAAGCATATTATATTACAATGTATATTGTTTATTTTATCAATAATAATATTTGACATATCAACAAAATTATGTAAAGTTTATAAGTGCTTTTATTTGGCTGTGATTTACTTTCTTGGTTAAATCTAGAGGCAGTCTCAAAGGCTGCAGTGCATAAATCAAATGTTATTTGATGAAGCTGTCAAGTGGATCAACCAGCAGAACATATCAGTGGTGGGGAAATGAAAAAGTATATCATTGTAATAAAAAATTCTATATTAATATTTTTTTGCTATCAATGATCATAGTGATGTAATAAAAAACACTAGTACATATTTATTGAGTGGAATAAAGAAAGGGGCTGTTATACTCCTACTGCTATTTAGCGTATTTAATTAAGTTATAGTAAAAATATTTTGAACAAGTCAACTATATTCGTTTTGTTGTATATATGACAGCAATAAACTCAAAGTATATTTCATTGCAAAAAATAATAGAAGAAGAAGAAGAAAAAACAACTATCTTTTAAGGAACATTTTACTGCTTTTTATTTTATTATTACCTTTCTCCTTAATAAAATTACTGGAAATTGCTAGTCGGCTTTTTGCATTGATTCCCGATACGACTGTGTGTCACATTAAAGGGTTTTGGCACGAGGTACACATCCGACAGAACATAACTCCTCTTTTTCCTTTCTTCTACTCTGCGTTTCAAAAAAATAAAAAAAAGAAACTTTGATACAACTCCCTTCTTTATTTTTCAATGATACAAACTTCTAACAGTGTCATGAGCAACGGTGTTCATAACTCAAGATCTGGAAAAGTTTTAGTTCAACTTCAACAACAATGGGAAACTATTCAAAAAGAGTTAGCTTCTACTCAACAACAAGTATGTTTTCTTTCTCTTTTATTTCATAATCCAAGGAAGATTAAAGTCAGGGTTTCTAAATATAAACCATTTTATTTTTACTCTGTGGATATAGTTACAAGTAGCAAAGGAAGCTAAAAAACAGAATACGTTACAAGCTCAAGAATATGCCGAATCTAATACTCAATATCGATCCGAGATTCAAACGTTAATGCGATCTCTTGATTCCAAACAACAACAATTGAACGGTACCAAAAAGTCATCACAATCCATGGAAACAGAAGTGAAAAAGCTAAAACATGAAGCTCATGTGGCTCGAAAAGAATTGGAAGCAGCACTAGAGAAACATCGAAATGCAGAAGAAGAACATGCACGACTAGCACAACATTATAAAATATTGAACGAATCGATGACTTCAGGTCCACAAAGGGAAGTAGATTGTTTACGTCATGAATTACAAGTAGTGAAGGCACAATTAGCTATTATGACAGAACGATGCCATTTATTGACAAAATTATGTGAATCACGAGCATATCAATGGGCAGAAGAACAAAGGGATAAAATTGGAGAGTTACAAAAGATGCGGGATCAGGTACAAGAAACAAATCAAAAATTTGTGGAACGTGTTCGTGAGGAGTTACAGATGCTATCAAATACAGCAGAAGAAAAGGATGGGGATTTACAAATGGCAGTAAACCGTTGTCAAACAGAAGTTTCAGACCTCGTAATAACCATTCGGACATATGCAAAAGAAGATAATTGATCTAATTTCTGTTATTATTATTTTTATCTACTACAAATACATGTAAAAAAAAAAAGAAAAAAACATTACACTCACGAATACACAAAAAGATATCTCATCATATAACATTTAACTAGTAATACTCTCTTATACCAGACAAATTCCCGTCCCTTTCTTTACTTGTTCTTTTTTTTTTCTTGATAACTCCTTTTTTACATCATTGGTACATATTATATATATTTATTGTATTACCCTTTCCACAACTGCATCTTATATATATTTATTACGTTATGACGTTTATTATGTCAACATTCTATTATATGATATCAATATATTAAAGAATTACAAAAAGGAATCAAAAAGCAAAAGTATTATGGAATAGTATGATCATCTGTTGATACAAGAGCATATCCTTGATTTCCAAACACTTCTCTTTCTAATGCCACTTGACCTTGACGTCGAATATCCTCGTTATATGATTTTCCAGGCGTATCTCGGATTATAATTTGATAATACTATATGATACCGTTTAAATTTCTTATTTTAGTATATATTTTTTGAAATAAAAAAAAAATAATATATAATTCTTTTAATTATTTACCCAAAGTATGCCATAAACGAACATTGATGCAATGGCTGTAACATATGGTACTAAATGATATATATCATAATGGATGATGATTAGTAAAAAAAAATCATTACAACAAATCATAAAATTTTGCAAGAAAAAGAAAAAAAAATACTTACACCAATAAGGATAATACGGGTTTTCTACTGGAATAAATACAAAGATAAGTGCATAGACTGTAAATGCCATAAAACCATAAACACACGTAAGTGGTGCCACGATAGGTCTTTTATTGTGCGGTTCACGTTTTCGAAGAATAATAACACTTAATGCAATGAGTGTATAGAATACCTATAATTAATACATCCACCATTATTATTAGTTAAATTACTCCATGATAAATAAATACATAATCAGCCACTTTCAAATAGAAAAACTGTCTTTTATGTTTCTTACATAAACAGGATATGCTTGGAAAGCGATAATAAATTGATAAACAGCTCCTGGTGGCAATCCAACAATAAAAATAACCGTCAAAAAATATTGTAATAAGTAAGCATTAACAGGACTTTTTACTTTGGGATTAACATGACCAAAAGTACGACCATAAGGTAATAGACCAGAACGGCCTGTTTCCATGATAATTCGTCCTGCAGAGAAATTAATGGATGCACCACATCCAAAAGCTCCCAGAGCAATCAAAACGGGTAATACTATGGTAGCAAAATTTTCACCTAATGATTTTGTAAAGCTGAAAATAATGGTAAATAACAATAATTAGTTCTAACAAATAAAATAGATAAAAATTCGAATTGTCTTTCTTTTTTCTTGTGTAAGCCAGTCAACATGGGAGCACATAATTACTTACAAGGATGCAGCTACAATATATTCTGACTCTTTCATGGCAACAGTTCCAAGAACAGCAATATAGGATATATTTGTCATGATATACAATACAGCCGTAGTTCCTAGGGCAGCTGCTGAAGCCTTTGGTAAATTCTTTATGGGATCCTAATAAAGTCATGAAAAAAAGTGGAACCAGTATAATTAAAGAAAAAATATCAGTTATTGAAAAATATTGATACCGCAATTATAAATTTTACCTTAACTTCATCTAATATGTAATTGAGATTATGCCAGCCACTATAACTGTTCATGACCTTTTATTTTGTCATATACGCATATTCCACAAATTAATTAATGCAATAAAAATAAGTAAATATATTTATGTATATCCAACTATAATAATCTTACATAATATAAGGCAGATGCATAAGGACCAATTGTATTTGATGTACCCTGGAAAGAAAGTGCTGTTTTGACATCAATATCATTTGGTATAGCACCAAGTAGTGTAAGAATTCCAACAAAAATAACAAGTCCAAGTACAGCAATTTTTACAACCGTCAAAACACTCATCAACCGTAAAGATACCTTCAGATATTTTATTATGTTATTAATTAAATTTTATTATCACCATCCACCACTGTTATTGTTAATAATATCATGTTTACCTTGGCCGATAATACATTGCATAATGCCAATATAGTGGTACAGAGTACTATTATTGCTCACTGTTATTATATATATCTTTACATGCAACCAATTTGTTATTGTGTTACGAAAAAAAGCTTACATGCCCACATTCTTTCACTTAAATCTGATTTATAATCTTGTCCAAAAATTGCATAATTCATATATGATCCAAAAATTGTTCCTGAAAAAACAAAATCAATTTAAAGCTCTACTATATCATCACAATGAGTACTCTTTTTCATATGTAATAAACAAGTACCTTGTGCAGCAACACTACTAGATCGATTCATCAAGTTCCACATGGTAAACATATAGGCCAATAGATATTTTGGCTTTTGATAACAATATTCCAAGTAGCCAACTTCACCGCCACTAAAAAACAGATTCATAAATATATATATATTGACCTTACTATATCCGTCCTATCCTATCCCGTCCCTTTTTTTAAAAAAAAAAATCTATTCTATAATACCTTCTCGGAAGCTATATGATATAACAATATATTAGTCCTCATATATAAGCTACTTTACTAATGAAAAGATAAAAACACATGAACACATACCATGGTACCAAGTTCAGCAAATGTATAACTCCCCGCCATTGCAATAAGTGCGCCAATTGTCCATGCAATAATATTCATTCCCCCTGAACCAAGTAAATCTAATGTAAGAGATGGACCAACAAAAATACCTGCTCCAATAATATAACTAATGTTAACCATGGCCCCCGATAGCCAACCAATCTTGCGTTCTAAACGCTGATCTAATTAATATAATTATAAAACAGTTAAAAAGAATACATATATTCTCATGGTGATTTGTCACTACACAACAAATAATAACAAGTAAAAGCAACCCTTCTTTTTATTATATAAAAATCAATAACAAACCTCCTATTGCAAGTGGCTCCATATGTCCTACTTGATCAGGATGTTGATCGGGATCCTCAGATAATAGAACTTCACGATCTTCATCTACTGACACCATTATTAATATATTCTTTTTTTATTCAAGTGTTCGAAAGAAGAAAGTTTAAGGGGTAATCCGCTGCATAAAATTTATAATATAATAGCTTCTATTATTTCTATTGCTTATCAGTTTACTATTAGCTGACGTTATATTATACTGATGCTATTATTATTATTAGTTGTATGATTAATATCACCTACTACTTTATTTTAATCACTAAAAGATATAAAGCTTTTTAACTATAATTAAAAATAGAATATGATTTATTATTTATATCTCTTTATAAAAAAAGATAGAGCAATAACGATTTTCTTTTCATTGATAGCACATATATATATATTTAAAATCAAGAAAAAAATAAAACTTTATTATTATAAAATTGTTTTATTTCTGATAGAAACAGTTTATTAATAATGTTATATTTCTCTAAAATAAAAAGATTAGTAGTAGTATATTTTAATGTTTTCAAAATATATTTTATTTATAAAAGAAAAAAAAAAAACTTAAATGAAATGTCAATCCATTCAAATATAATATATATAGTTTCAATTATTTTATTACATATTTTTTTATTAGAAAATATATAATAGATAAAGCTTATTTTCTTAACTAGGCTACTAATAAATAACATCTAATAGAGGGTTTTTTAGAAATTAAAAGAGTTAGATAGTAGAATATATATATCTGTAATATAAATAACTAGAGTCAAATATTAATTTTTCTTTCTTTTATATATATATTTATTATATTTTTTATTAATGCTTTTATTCAATATATAAACTACGCAAAATAATGCTATTTGATGTATCACAACACTGTTTGTTGTAAATATCAACAAGCGTCGATGGTTTAGTGGTATAATATCCGCCTGCCACGCGGATGACCCGAGTTCGATTCTCGGTCGACGCATAATTGTTTGCTTAGCTTCTGATATCTTTCAGATGTTTCTTATTTTGAAAAAAGTTGGGAGGTTTTTTTTTTATTTATTTTTTTTTTATTATTTTTATCAATAACGAAGAAGAAGAAAGAAGAAGAAAAAGAAGAGCGAAGAAAAACAATATACATTCTTCATAGTGATAGTAAAGCTTTTATTATTGTGTGGGAGTGAGATAGTGTAACAATAGTAATCTACTAAGAAGTAATAATATGATGGCAAATGAAAGAGCGGACCATAGAAAAATGCTGACTCGCTATTATTATAATACAACCTAGATTGAAAGTAAATGCAATAATAAACTAATAATGAAAGGAGTTTGCACCTGCTATGTCATAATGAGTGTGAGATAGTTTTCTCGAATTGCTTCTAACAAAATAAATATCCAGCAGTGTACAGTCGAGAAAAGAAAAGAAATGTGCTTATGATTCGTATACCCTTCCTGTCCCCGTCTATTACCATAACCAAGCTTTTAAATAGTAACAGCGTGATCTGAAAGAGCAAATAAAGAAACAGGGACATATGGTATCTATTGTAATATCGCAATTATTCTATAAAGAGCTTGATCCAAATAAATAACACAACAACAATAACAATAAAACTAACTAGCTACCATGACAGTGCTATAATAATATTCATAATGCAAAATTTCATTTCAATAACTTGAAGTAATACACTCTTTTTTCCCATTATAATGGTTAAGATTTTTCACGAAGCCATAAAATTATTATTTTATAGATAGCTTCTTCAAGAATGCTGGGAATTACTTTCAATTACGCCCATGAATAACGGCTCTAAACAGCAGTTATCAATTTCAAGATATAAGCCTTTATCACAAACTTTCAAGACAAGGTAGAAATGAGAGAGAGATACTATACTAGTGCTATTCACTAATATTTTTAGAATATTCATGTAGTAGATACTATAGATGCCAAGAGGTCATATTTATTATTACTCAAAATGAGTAAAATAATTATGCATACTACACATGTAAAGAACAACCATACTTCTTTTTCTGAATTATTTTGTCTGTTCATAATATTTAAAATTTATTTGGCATTATTGTATCCATAGCGGATGACTAGTAACTTCAAGAAGCACTTATACATCAGAGCGCTTAAAGTCTTCCAAAAATCAGTCAATTTTAAAAACCATAGACACTTCTTTGGTATATCCATGAATAGCACCTATGTATTTTGTTTATGGGTCACATCTGAATATCCACTTAGCACAAAACTGCATACTTTTTTTCTTGGGAAAAGAGGGTTGGCACATGAAAAGTCGGTATACATTCAAGATGCATCAAAATAATAGCGATATTTTCGTCCTATATTTCAAAATAATACTGAGCGGCATCAATATCAAGATAAAGTAAGTGAATGGTCAGTAGACATAGTATTTTACGCATTGGTCCTATTTATAAACTCATATTATGTATAAAATAAACAGACTACACTACTAGCTGTAAATAATAAAAATAACGAATTAACTTGTATAGTAATTAGTTAGAAAGACCCAAGTTAAGAACAAAACACCAGTTTATATCGCCTATACATAATATAATAAACTGGCTAACTCTAAAGGACAGAGTTTTTT
The DNA here is from genome assembly GCA_025093555.1 of Circinella umbellata. NCBI lineage: Eukaryota > Fungi > Mucoromycota > Mucoromycetes > Mucorales > Lichtheimiaceae > Circinella > Circinella umbellata. Next base: position 505,081 of record JAIWNF010000010.1, on the reverse strand, counting down.
TTACCGTAATGTATAGAGTATCTTTCGAGATGAGGTCCGTCAGTTTGTAATTGTAGCTAATAGTAAATTATTATATGTGTTGGATAAAGATGATGAGAGTGACCCAAATAATTTATAGTCAAGTAATAAGATATGTTCTTCTTGACAACTTACACATTATTAATAGCATTGATCAACACATATGATTTATGGAGAACATGAGTTAAAAAAAAGAGTAGGAGAGTATGCTGATATCTATAGTAGAAGTGCACATCATACCTGTGCATAGTTATATATGTTTTTGGTTTTGTATAATAGTGCTGGTAGGGTAGATCGACTAAATAACGCTGCTTTGATTACATAATGTTATAAGAGAGATATTACTTATATTAATTGTAGTTAAAAAGGAGAGATCAACAACGTACACGTCGTGGCAATATACTGAAATGGTTGGTCCATGACGAATTCCATTTGACAATATTTAAAAAAAAATTAGGTTAAAGAATATGTACCTTTAGGTAATGTCATTATAATCTTTGTTTGAGATTAAATATATAATAACAGTTATTGTATAAAAGCATATCAACGACCAAAAGTAGAAACACCTATCAGCTGAAGAAATTAAAAATGAAGTATAATGATGAGGAGTATAAAAGGTTAAATGAAGGCAATCAATGCAAAATAAAGATTGACACTTTTACACACCGACTTTTAAATTAGGTATCTTTTGCGCAATTGTTTCACACGTTCTTCAGTTACAACATTCACAAAAGCCGATTGTTGTATTGACAGCATGTCGTTGCAATAATTAGATCGTAGCATGTAACCATTTATTATTACCTAGTCCATGAAATCAGGCAGCTGTATATAATATTAAATCGAACTTCTTTGCCGTTGTCTTGACGACTATAGTAACAGTACTAATTCAAGTTCTTGGACAAACAGCGTTATGTGATCCTCAAAGTTCCAGGATCAACCATATTTAATTTTATATTTTTTTTTACAAAAAAGTAAGCGCATTCACTGCTTATTTTCTCTTTGGTAGCTCTTCTTTTAGTCATTTATGAATTTATAAGCCCATAAAACATTGCTTTCATTTACCATTCAACATCAACAGCACAAATCAATCGACTCGTAAACAGAGAAAAAAACAAACTACTGCTTGTACTGACATACAAGTGTATTTATTTGTCATATATCTCAAAGATGCTCAATTTTTTTTTGGCGTCACTGCTTCATTTACAAATGTTGGTTTATGTTCGTTCGATAACTACAGAACAGGCCAGATAAAAAATAAGATTGTCAAATACCTTGAATGATTTACACAACACAGTCGTGCTTGGGTGTCAAAGTTGTGAATCGACTCGCAAGTATTTATATGATTGAAAAGATTGTTATTTAAGCTTGTCGTGTTGAAGCAAGATGTTTGTCAAAATGTTGGCGTAATAACAATCATCATGTAATTGATCGGGATAATAGTAGGTAAAAATGGCTAAAACCACTTGGGGGGAGGTGAAATTTTTTTTGTGTGGCCGAAGGACTAGTGTATTTGTTGTATATATATTGCTACTATTATTAATGGGCTCAAGCGTGATAGGACTTACTAGGTAACGCGGTAAAATCTCATGGAAGATATACAAGCGCTGTTAATAATAAGTATGTATGTGATCAAGATACAGTGACGTGATGTTATGTTTCTTGAATGGTGACTGTAAGTACGTTCACTTATCACGTGTAAGGTCGAAATTTATCAATGAACACAATGTGTAAAGATTGCATATTACAAAAGTCACAAACATAAAGACTAAGTACCTTGATCGGAATAGTAATGGTAATTTGAAATGATAGATCCTGGAATATGGATTGTTACTAAAGATATCCATAGTTCTATCTGTGTCGCTCAGTACACCTACACATATCCATATTCGCATTAAATGTAAATAAGTATCAGAAGAAGAATCACCCCAATGTAAATTGTCAAATCATGGTGGCTATAAAAGATCTGGTTAAAAAAGCTTACAGTTGTAATATAAATATCGTTTCTAATAATAATAATAAAGTACTAAAAGCTCTAGTAAAACATTTATAAAATTATCTTTCTCAACTTGTAAGTGATCAAAACAATACTATTAATAATAACATACTTGAATAGAGCAGAGAATCAAGTAATTAGAAAGATAACGTGTTGAAGAGAACAAGACTTTTTTTTTGGTTATTCCAAAAAGATAAGGTTGAACACTGTTTATATCCAAATATTTTGTTTTGTTTGTTTCCTTGTTCATTGTTCGTACATCTTAGACCATAGATCAGATGCTATATATTTATATATAGAAAAGTAATGTAGAGTATTTTATTTTTATTCTCAGTGCATGATAAGTAATGTATTGTACGATAGACCAGAAAAAAATAACAAAAAGAGAAGGGTTCTCTTTGTTTAATTTTTCGAGTTTAATCACACACAGCTTTGGCTTTGTATCCTAATATACTTACCAAAAGAAAATAAAATCTCTAGAACGTCTTTCTATATCAATTATTATTTAAAAACCCAATTCTTTTGTTAGACGATTGGGAGCTTTTATAGTACAAGTGATTTAGTAAAGATGAGGGAAAAGTATTTTCTATTAGAAGCAATATTTCCAGATCTCCTCGAATAAAATAATTGTTGGTACTATTGTTCTTGATTACTGAATTAATTATTTATGTGTATATCTTTCATGACATAGTATATCTTAGTAACAAGTAAACATTATCCAAATTGGATAAGTTACTCTTTGTCGTGACATTACTATGCATTTCTTTCTTTCTTTTGCATAAATATAAAACCATCAAATTAATTTGGATTCTTTTTCTTATTTTTTTCTTATATTTTGTTTATATTCTTTATAATTATCTTTCCCTTTTTTTCCTTCTCCACTCTTTTCATATCCTTCCTTTCTTTCATTCTTAAACATTTCAAGTTCTTTTTTCCCTTTTGGTACATACATATATATCTATACATTAGAATTACACTTTTGATTTACATTGTTTCTTTTTCATTGACTCTTTTTTTTTATATAAAGCTCATTTTCTTCAATTCAAAATATTATGACTACTATGATAGCGCTCGAACATCTACAAGAAAGTATTTCTTCTTCTCCTATTTCAGCAGCCGGTACTGCTACAACTTTTGACAGATTATCCTTTCCTTCCTCACTCAAATATGACAACATAACAACAGCAGCAGCAAGTAATAATATTATTACCAAGATTGAAGCTTTGCCTGGAATAAAGAAAGCTCATATTAAAGATATGCTTGAGTTAGCTTCATCATACACCCAATCCCAACAACGACGTAGACGTCCTCGTATTCGTAAACGTGATCCTAATCGTGTTCCTCGACCTATGAATTGTTTTTTGGCTTATCGTTTAGAAAAACAAAAACAAATTGCTTCCATATGTCCTGGTACAAATCATCGTGAAATTTCAAAAATTGTTGCCAAATGGTGGAGTGAAGAATCTGATGAAGAAAAAGAAAAATATCGTTTGATTGCTGAAAAAGATAAGCAACTTCATAAGGAGAAGTATGTATTGTTGTTATTATTGTTGATATATATACTTATATATATACTGATAATTATCTTTATAATTGCCAATTGTTTTTTTTTCTCTTCTTGGAATCAGGTATCCAAATTACAAGTACACACCAAAGAAAAAACGACAAGTCATATCCAACGACAACAGTAGTAATGATAATAAAAGCTCAACTAGTGATAATACGGTTGAAAATTATTCTGAGAAGATAACATTACCACCATTATCCATTCCCAAAGATTATATCGGTGAGACTACTACAATTGTAAACGACTGTTTTATTCGTGATCGACAACAGCAAGAAAAATACAATCAAGGAACACCACCTTTTAATTCTTTTAATTATTCACTTGATGGATTTAAATCTTTGTATTCAACTTGTAGATTTGGCAACAATTCACCAGTGGATGATCAAATTATTCTCCCGCCCATCAATGTCAATCATCATACTGATAATACCTACGGTAATTATAATCAGTTTTCCTTGAATAATTATCTTGACAACATTAATAATAGCAGTTGGACTCAACAAAATCTGTCAAGCAATACCAATAATTATGATTCTGTAACGTCATCATTAGTATCATCGAATACTTTTTCATATGGTAATCATTCTACTTCAAACTTGCCAAACACAGGATCATTTTGGGCACCCGTGGCTCCTCCTCCTCTTATTCACTCCACCCAACAACATCAACAACATCAACAAACAGAGCTTCCATGGATCGGTAATATTACTCCTTTATCATTTCAATTTAGTACATCATCAACAAGCGATCTATTATCTACTGATAATAATTCTACTACGCCATCTACATTTGATATTATGCAACGACAACAGTCAATATCAGCACCTCAATTTCTTCAGCAGTCAGCAACCGAACAGCAACAAAATCAATTATTACCATCCTATTATCCAACATTGCCATCATTGGATCAACCCATTTATCAGCATCAAGATATTACTTTAACTGATATGCTGAATACTGATTTTCCTTTAATGAATTCGCTTTTTTCTCCTATTCAACAGACAGTTGCTCCTTCTCAAACTCAACTTGATACATATACAAATGATTTTTGATAACTGATTAATTGCAGCCTTCCTTTATTCCTTTCTTCTTCTCACTATTCCTTCAATCTGTAAGAATACTTTCTGTTTCAACTCAACTTGCTAAAAATTCTATAAAAAAAAGAAAAAAAGAGATTAGAAATATAACGTATATGTAGTAGAATACATTTTTCTTTTGTTTAAATAATTTTCATAATAACAATAACAATAATAATATATTAAAAGAACAGTTTGTCAAATCGCTTTATAAAACAATCTCGGGTCTGTACCGATTAAATCACCGCAAGATATCTCTGATTGTTTTAGGAATTTGTAGGTGCTTTAGGTGGGGCCTGTCATAATCATTCTTCCTTCAAAACATTTTTCCTTTTCTTCAAAGTATATAAAGATCAATTATTATCGAATTGTATACAGTTTATATTCTTACTCTTACTACTTTCTAATTCTTTTCCTTGGATTTTAATATATCTTACAATAATTCATTTAAAATATACAAAAATAAAAATAAAATATGCCAATCAGTATTGCAGAACCAAAAAGCACCAATAATTATACCAGAGTTCCATTTAAATTTGCACAAGAATGTAAATATATATAATTATATATATGTGTGTACTTAGATGATATGTTGTCTCTCTCACTATTTTATTGATTAATAATACTCTGTATACATATGTAGTTACGGCAACCAACGTATTTTTACAACTTCCTGATGGATTTTCACCACTTGAACGTATGGTTTTACAAACTACTGGTAACTTACAACGTTTATTATCCGCTTATTATAATGTTCCAAGTCATGTTGTGATTTTGAAAAACGAATTGATTCCATGCGGTGATGACGAAAATGACAGCGACAATAATAATAATAACACTAATACAGAACAACAACAACAAAATAAACCTAATAACAATAGTCAGCAGTTAGACATTGGACAAAATGAACTTGACATGCGATTCGAACGAAAAATCTTAATGTATTTTGGTGACAAATTAGCTTATGAAGCTGATTCAGTAGTATCTGTCAAAGATCAACATACACTTAGTTTATTAGCAAAGCATGAATATGGTTTAGGACAAATCTTCAGGTAAGGTTCACTTACTACTGCTCCAATGGACTGTTTTTTTTCTCCTCTGTGTTACCATAAACATAAATTTTTTCCTTTCTTCCCCCACTAAAAAAAAACCGCCACTTTATATTATTTTTAGTCATTTGAGACATACGCCAAGCTTTGCATTAAGATCGGTTGGTCGCCATGGTTCCGAACATGGACAAAGCTTTTGGCGAGATTATACTCTAAGTGCTCCTGGAGTTATAGATTGTTATATTCGTGAGACATTTGTTGAAGGTCTTTTTGAACCTTATACCAGTAATGCTTCAAAAGAAGGCACTATTTGGTATAATCCAGAAGATGATTTCTAATCCCCCATTTTCTTTTATTGTTATCATTGATATAATTCTGCATATTTATTTACATTTTCTTTTTGATCCTGACATTTTTTCTATTATTCTCTTTTTTATCATGGCATCAAATATATCACACATCTTAACAATGAAATTATAATCAATGATAAAAACTACGGATAATCGGTCGGGTAAGCCGATTTTTTCATGTCGTACATGAAATAAAATAAAAAGCAAATAGACTAAAAGAAAAACAAGCGCGTATATATATATATATATAGTATATAATATTGAAATAAACTTATACTTTTATCTTCTCTTTATAAATTTTATAAACAATGCAACCACCTCCAGCTACCAATGGTCCTGTTATTGCAGGCTATTTTGTAAACTGGTAAATATTCGAACTAAAAAAAAAGAGGACTTGGTATTCTTTTTTTTTATTGTTAACTTATTATTTAACCATAAAACCTTGTAAGGGGAATATATGCAAGATCTCATAACGTATGTGATCTTGTTCCCGATGTCCATAAACTTACACATTTACTTTATGCTTTTGCTAATCTGGAACCTTCTGGTGAAATTGTACTTGGAGTAAGTTATATACGAACTGTGCATATGTGTTCGTAGATACATACTAGACAGACCAAACTTTCTTTCTCTTGTATATTAATAATCTATAAAACAGGATGTATGGGCAGACAAGGACAAGCATTTTGCAGTTGAACAAACAGTTAATCAACAAGCGGATGGATGGAATGATCAAGGAAACAATCTCTATGGGAATTTTAAACAGCTGTATTTATTAAAGCAAAAAAATCGACACTTAAAAGTAACTTTAAGTGTGGGTGGATGGACATGGTCAACAAACTTTGGTACAGTTGCAGCTGATCCACAAAAACGACAACGATTTGTTCAATCAGCAATTAAGCATATAGGTGATCTTGGATTAGATGGCATTGGTATGTTTGAATGGAGGAGTGAGAAAGAAAGAAAGAAAGAAAGATAAAACTTGTTTGATAGTAGTAAGAGTCAGGTCCTTACAACTTATATGTGTGTTATATTTTTAGATATCGATTGGGAATATCCAAAAACATCTGAAGAAGCGTTCAACTTTGTACATTTATTATACGAAATGCGTATTGCATTAGACATGTATCAACAAAGTATAGGACAAACCAATGAACCAAGATTATTATTGACTTTAGCTGTCGCATGTGGTCCATCAAATTATCGTCTACTTCGCCTCCGAGAAATGGAACCGTATGTTGATTTGTTTTACTTGATGTCATATGATTTTGCCGGTTCATGGGATAAAACAACAGGTCATCAAGCTGCTATGTATGGGGGCGCGCTCAATGGTCATCAAGCCGTAACTGATTATATGCAAATGGGTGTGCCACCTCATAAATTGGTATTGGGCTTACCGGTCTATGGTCGTGGATTTTCCAATACGTCAAATACACCTGGTGCACCATTCAATGATATTCCCGAAGGAACTTGGGAAAAGGGTATGTTTGATTATAAACATTTACCTATGCCTGGAGCAACAGAGTATATTGACGAACAACATATGGCTTCTTGGTCTTATGATCCTGCAAAAAGAGAACTTATCAGTTATGATACGCCAGCAGTGATCCAAGCAAAATGTGAATATATTAAACAAGCAAAATTGGGCGGTGCTATGTTCTGGGAATTAAGTGCAGATCATAAGGGAGAACATCCACGTAGTTTATTAAATACTGTTTATCGATCATTTAATGGACAGCTTGATTCTATCCCTAATCATCTACGTTATCCAAAGAGCCAATATGATAATATCAGAGCAATGAGTTCATAAAAAACTTTCTTAGTATTATTATTTTTATTATTATCAAAATGTAATAATAAACATCGTTTTTTTTGTATATTTGTGTATTATTATACGGATTTAAGAAGTAATCTTGTACAATAATATGGAAATTTAATGGAAGGATAAAGGAGTAGGTAGAAAGTGCATATATGTGTTTCTGCTTTTCTTGATATATATAGATGTATGAAATTTACCGAAATCGTAAATAAAAATTGACAATAAGAGCGCCAACCAAAAGACAACAAAGGACCGCAGGACCCCATAAATCATCATAGCGTCCCAGCATACGACGATTAATCATCCTAAGAAAGCAAATAATAATAATAATTTTAGTTGGGGCTACAAAACAAAGAAAGGTGTTCTGAAAGAATTGTAAAAAAAAACTTACCATGCACGCTTTTCGAAACGATATAGTGCGTAAATAGCAACGACTGCGGAAATACCAATAAAGATACCACCAGCAATTCGAGAAGTACTATCACCAAAATTCAACAAACTCAAAGCAACAGTCAATAGAAGCGCACAAAACTGTAACCAACTAATAAAAGTACGTTCATTTGCAAAAAACACTTTTGGCTCGATTTTAATTTTTTTCAAAGGTATATTCTTGCCCTGTTCTTTTGTATTCTTGACAGTTAAGTACTTTTCATTCCCGCGACCAAACACAACTTTCTCCCAAAGTGCTAAAGGTCGCTGAGGTGGCTCTTGCTTTTCTTGCTTTTCTTGCTTTTCATTTTTTTCATTTTTTTCACTACTATCCTTAGCTTTCTTCTTCCTCGTAAAAACTTCTTTGTTATCGATATCCACAAAAATATCACCATTTTCGGTGTCGACAACTTCTCCAAATTCATCCTTGTTGGTTTTTATTTTTTCTGGTGGTGGAGTACCATAATAGCGTGGATTACCACCTCGCTCTATGACTGTTGCGCCTGGTAATTCATAATCTATTACAGATGCACCACCGGACAATCCGCCGCCTTCAATAGAGTAACCAGGGATATAAGCAGTATTTTGTTGCCCAGTTGTTGGTGGGAATTGCTGCTGTTTCGGGTCTACCAATGTAGCTGCACCTGTTGAATCTCGTGGCGAATAACCTCTTAGTTGTGATTGTGATAATGATATTGCCGATGCTCCTGCTAATGCTGCTTGTGGTGCTGCTGCTGTTAGCGTATCCTGCTCTTGTTTTTGTTCTTTCTCTCCATATTTAATAGCATCAGCAGGTACTTGAAGTGTATCTCCTCCAGTTAAAGCGGGTCCCTTTGAACTTCGGGTAGAATGACGAATTGAATCTGCTACTAAACCAATACGTCGCTCTTCTGCAGCCATGGCACGTTGATATTGACCGTCGATCAAAGGTTTAAAGGAACTAGATCGACTTAAGCCGAATGTGGACTCTCTTGGTTTTTTAATATCTACTTGCATTTCGCTTAACCACCAAGGTAAAAGTGGAATATTATTACGATACAAGTAAGAAGCTTATCAAAAAATAAATAACGATATGAAAAGTCAGTTTCATAATATTCGTTTTTTTTTGTAGATATGTGTGTGTCATTATATATAAATTAAAAAGTATACAAACCTCCATGTAAGTATTTGGAAAACTTGGGTACTTCATGAACCAGATGAGAAGCCAATAATTTATCCATCCATTCCGGAGGCTTTTGACCCAGGTGGGTTTGGATCTTCGCTTCCAAAATAGCATAAGGGAATCGAAGCACATCATCTTGTGGTAAATGGGAAAATGGATAATTCACACCGACATTATCACGATGCCATTCCCCCGGTTTAAGCCTTTGTTTACCATCCAAGCTATCCTCACGAATAAATGTTAAATTTGTATCAATTGAAACACGAACTCGTTGATCTCCTGGTAACTGGAAAGCTGTACGATTATAAAAAATACGGCACATGGGGTGTAGGTCCTTTTCCTTAAAAGATCTTTGCACACCTGCAGCAATAAAATGAGTGTGCTTAATTGTTTCTTCATCCGCCCCTTCAGTTTCTAATCGTCCTGCAATTTCATTTGGTGTCAATTCCCCTGATATAAACTTGGGTATATCTTTGGCATCTAATCGAAAGCGATCCTTGATAGAAACACCGTTTAACCAAGGGGCGTGATGTGTCTTACGTTCAATAAATACGCTATTCTTATCACTTGGGCCATACCAGCGAATACGAATTGCTTCTGCACCTTCATCTCGTTGTAATCGACCGGTATAGAGCTCAAAATCATCGTTATCAAAATACAACGAAGAAACAGCTGAGTCGGTACTTTCATATTCTTTGTCCTTGTTAAATATCAATACAGGTAAATGTAACATAATAATTGATTGCACCTCGGTTACATTATCTGGATGAATCCAATATTTTGACGTAGCTCGTTCAAAAGCACCCTGATCTCTACCAGCTGCAGCGTTACCTGTTCTTGGTTTTCCTCGTCGACGGCAAATATCATGAAGTGCGGAAATAAATACAATGGCTACATCGAATCGCTGATTGTCCAGAGGAGTTTCTCGTAATTGCTCTACGAAATGTTGTTTTAATTCGTATTTTGTCCATTTGTCATGTTTTTTCACTATTTTCAAAAACCCGGTATAATTAACGCGAGTGAATTTGGACAAATCGTTGATATCGAATAGAACTTCGGTTAGAGCATCATCCATGATTTGCCAGCTTTTTTCGGATGCCCAACGTGGATTGCTCATGAAGGATTTGACAGTACGTTCGCAATAGCATATACGAGCTTCTGCTTCACCTAATTTGGCAGTAACAAAATCGTAGACTTTTCGTAATTCGTTATCTAGCATAGATTCAAAATCTTGGTCATCTTCTTTAGACCATTCATGGTCCATTTGTCGTTCTTTTAGTTCCATTTTAAGCATATCATATTGTATGTATGATAGTCTCCATGGTGGGAATATCTCATTTTGTAATGTTGTCCCAAATTTCATGCTGTCTTACTAACTGTGGACAAAAAAAGGATTAAGAACAAGCAAAACAAAAATTTAGTGTACGTAAGTAAAAAAAAAAGAAGAAAAAGGTTTCAGGGACTTCGTGGGTTGCTAGCTAGCTAATATTTTGAGTCCTTGGGTATTCCAAACATTGGAATGAAACAATTGAAAAGAAACAAAAACAAAAAAAATCTCTTGTAAGGTTATATCTTTGATAAAGTCATTATTATTATTATTATAATTAAACGTACTTCTTCTTGTAATCCAAATGATATAACAATTGTATTCTTTTATATTCGTTCTCGCTGGAAATTAAAGCTAACCACTTTTACTGTGTAAAAGTGTATTAAAATGAAGTACTGTTTGTTTATTTGTTATTTTGGCATAAACTTGGAGCATATTATTGTTCTTGAACTCTTTGCGTTTGTTTGTTTGTTTGTTAAACTTGCTGTCTCGGGCAATTGAATTTGTGTCAAAAAAAAGGCTAATTTTCCTGTGCCCTTGCTCTTCTTTGTACTGTATATATATAAAACGATTACTCGATTGATCAGTGTGCTGGGTATAATACCGATGATCTCATGTTTAAGTTTCTCTTTAATGAAAGCAATGAGATGTAAAATGTTTGGAAATAGTAATGAGAGTTGGATGTCATAGTAAATGAATTTATTGATATGCAATGCAAAATACAAATTTTTTTTTTCAAGAAGAAAAAGAACAGGGCGTAAGAGAGAGGGTGAATCAACTTGACGAATAATATTAGTTGTATAAGTAGATATATATTATTATTATAATGATATAGATTACGTAGATTGTGTTTGGTTGCTGATACCGAGATAAGTACTAGTCGTAGGTGGCTGTTGAATACGCAAGATAAAGTTAACCTATTATAAATACAAAGTGAAGTTAATAATAAATTACAAAATAGTTATAGTATCTGTATATATAATTTTCTAAAAACTGTCGAATTATCAAATTATAAGTACAAATTGACTTACGAGAAGTGCACCCACGACGAGGATACAAAGTCCAATCGGACCATAAATATCATCGTACCGTATCCTTGGGCGATTTGTAATTTGCCAAGCTCGATAACGATAACGAGCAAAAGCATAAAGTGCCAAAATCATGGAAATACCAAAGAATGTAGCACCTGCAATTTTACTGACATCATCACCAAAGTTGAGCAGCATGAGAGCTGCTGTAAGAATTAATGCAGAAAATTGAAGCCAGTTGATAAATGTACGTTCGTTGGCAAAGAAAATCTTGGGTTCAATCTGTTCTGTTTGTTGCTTATCTTTTTTCTTCTTTTTCTGTTTGGTATTGTTCCCTTCGTCGTTCGATTTATAATCATCATTCATATTAATTACTCCTCCTTCTGAACTATCGACGCCAAGGTAAGCAGAATCACGGAGTGTCTGCTGTTGGCCGTTTGGTGTGGCCACGACCGTTCTGTTATCATTAGTATAATAAGAAGAGGTGTTTCTATCGCCAGTATCTGCCATGGAAAAAGATCGAGGAGTGGACCCGCGCTGTTGATGTTCTACCAGGTGGTCCGTTGAAGAACTGTCAACAAATCCATTACGCGGTGTCGGTAGGTCTAAGCCCGAATAGCAATTACTGCCACGGTTACGAACACCATTTGTACCAAAATTGTTAAAACGTGAGGAGCCTTGCGAATCATGGTCAAATTCAAGTGAAAATGATTGTTGCTCATTACTACCATTGGCCCAAATAGGGTCATCAAATGGATTAACATTCACTACATGGGATTCATCTTGTTTCTGTTGAGGAATTGTACCAGTGACCATACCACCTGCCACAGGATATCCACGTACTTTATGTTGTTGCTGTTGCTGGTCCAGTTTATTGCTTGGCTGCCGTTTAATCGTAGCACGGTTATCCAACTGTGATTCCAAATAACCCATACGGTACCGGCCATCAATTAGTGGTTTTAAACTCCTGGATCTAGATAACCCAGTAAAGCCCGAAGAGGTTTGCTTGGCATTTCGAATATCAATATCCAATTCGCTGAGCCACCAAGGTAATAATGGTAATTTTGGTTTCCAAAAATGGGCGGCACCTTGTAAATATTTTGAGAATCGAGGCACTTCATAGACCAAACGAGAGTCCAATAGCCTTGTCAGCCATTCAGGTGGTTCTCCGGCTTGTAATTTGGTCTCCAATACAGCATAAGGAAAATGATAAACTTGATTTTGTGGTAACGATTTGAATGGATAATCAATTCCCATATCAGGTCGACGCCATGTTGTTTTCCTTGGATCATCTTCACGAACAAAAGTCAAGTCAGTATCCAAGCGAACACATAAGTTATTATTATCTTCTTCTGGGACTTGGAATGTGGTACGGCTGTAAAAAATACGCATCACCGGTTGAAGGTGTTTATCTTGAACTGATTGTTGAACGCCTTCAAAAATAAACTTATTGACATGCTCTTGTTTATTTGTACTGTTATATTGTTGAATTGTATAACGTTTTGCAATGAAATTATCTACATTGTTTGCGTTTAAAGGGAAACGATCCTTCATCCATGAAGCTGGTGTAGAGTCTTTACTGGTGTAACCATTATCATCGGTTAACAATGGAGAAGTGTGATGTGTACGCCGTTCAACAAAAATATCTTGTGAGGAAGTTACAGGTCCGTACCAGCGAAAACGAATGGCTTCTGCGCCTTCGTCTCGTTCCAATTGTCCGCTATACAAATCAAAATCGTTATTATCGAAATAAACACTGGAAACAGCACTATCGCTTGATTCAACAGCTTTCTCAGGATTGTGAACTAAAACAGGTAAATGGAATAATAAAATAGCCTTTAATTCAGTCACATTATCTGGATGAACCCAATACTTGGCAGTGGCTCGTTCTGATGTTGTGTGATGTTGACTATTTTGAAAAATGGCGCTTCCACTACTATTACGTCGATTCTCTCCATAAAGTCGACAGATATCAAGTAAAGTTGAAATTTTGACCAAAGTTGTATCAAATCGTTGTCTACCCAATGGTTTGTTTGATCTTGAGATATCGATTAATAATTGTTTTGTTGTTGAATTATTATTATTGGTGTTGCCTTGTTGTTGATCATGATATTTGATTAAATTGGTCAGTGCCAAAAAATTAAGTCGAGTATATTTTGATAAATCGTTCAGGTCCATCAAAACTTCAGTCAAAGAGTCAGCCATAGCATCATACATTTGCTTTTGTTGCGAATTTGAAGCTGATAACCTTTGTTGTTGCTGTTGACGTTGCTGCACTAAAGAACGCTCACAATAAGTGACTCTCGAATCAATATCTCGTTGCTTCCGTGTTATAAATTGCTCTACTTTCTCGGCTTCTAAATGTATTGTCCTTTTAAAATCAGCTTCATCGTTCACTGACCACCCTTGGTCAAGACGTTTTTGTATATCTCTTTGAATAGCCTCATATGAGACATATTGAAACCGCCATGGCTCGTATATATTTTTTTCAAGCTCTTCGGCAAACGTATTTATCGTCGCTGCCATTCACAAAAAAAATTTAAAAAAGATAAGAGAAAGAAGTAAAAGAAAGAAAAAGGGAAACAAGAAAGAAATAACGGGTTGTTTAAAGGAGAGAAGGAGAAAGAGAGGGGGGAGAAAGCAAAAAAATAATATACAAATATACACGCACAAAACTTACACACATACAAACACACAAGCACAGTGGTTATTTGAAAAAACAAGAAAGGGGGAATTGTAATTACTTTTTCAAATTATATGCAAAAAAAAATACTCAACTCGGCGTTAAAACTAACCGAAAGGTAGTGTATGTGCAACCCCTTATTTTTCATACTTATAAGGATATACAAAAAAAGAGAAAAGACGTATAAATAGCAATTCTCTTTTTTTTATGTTTACTGTGTTTGGAGCACAAGCTCATTAATAACAAAACACACATCACACAAAATCTTATGCGAGAGTATATCCTGACAGCAGGTGATCTCAGGTGAGCCCAGTAGGATTCAATCCCCGAGCTTTTCTGTTAACGATTCGCTTATTTTGTACCCCCAAATCTCTCATGTATCCATCCCGAATCCCTCTTCTTTTCATTCAATCCCCTTCTCCCCTTAAAATCCTACTTTTGATCTTGTTGTCTTTTACACTTATCATAAATAATCTCTCGCTCTCTCTCTACGTGTGTGTATAAAATTCTTTTCTTCTATAATATGATGCAAATTATTGGTAAGATAAGTTGTAATAAATAATGACTTAGTCCCGCCTCATTTGTGGCCAAAAAAATATATTATTATATGCATGGGGGGGCTAGGCATTATGCTCAGCAGCCATAATTTATTGTTTTCATGATAGTAATACTACATATATAGAAAGTTAAAAAAATAGAAATCTATAATGGAACAAGAAGTAACCGAACATAATACGCCCTATATACATGGAACCCCAACACATCAAGTAGCAGTTTCGGCTGTATATACTAGAACCATTTCACATAGTATGCAAAATTTTATGCATCCCAAAATTACAAATACCATTTGGCGTATAGTTAACAATGTATTAAAAAAAAACAACGGCCAACTACAACATTTATTTTTATTTAGTTATTAGACCTTTTTTTGAGAGATCTTCGTTTTGATGATTTCTTATGTTTTTTCTTTGTGGTGCTGTATTATGATTATATATAAGGAAAGGGCTCTCAAACCTTAACAAAAAAAGGAAACGTTCTTCTTTTGGGTAAATTCTCTTCGGAGGTAACGGGAATTCTTCGAGTGATCAAAGAACAATTTATACCAGAATATGCCTTAAGTGAG
Source organism: Circinella umbellata (assembly GCA_025093555.1). NCBI lineage: Eukaryota > Fungi > Mucoromycota > Mucoromycetes > Mucorales > Lichtheimiaceae > Circinella > Circinella umbellata. The sequence goes on along the minus strand of JAIWNF010000010.1, from coordinate 489,457 downwards.
CATTTCATAAGAATAGCTACGTTTATGATTTTATAATATCGGGTTCGTTTAAAATACGTGCGCGGCTCTTATATTCCTGAAATGAAATTGATGAGCAGGTTCTCATTGTCATATTCATGATGAGTTTTTCTTTTTCATAATACTTTAGTAGAAAAAAAAGGAGTATGAATAGGTAAATAAAAAGCTGTAGATGATAAGCAGCAGCGCGCGCAAATATTGTTAAGAAAAAGATTGTCTGCATAAGTGCTTAGGAGCCAATTTTTTCCTTGGATTTTTTTAAGTCTGCATTTTCCAAAAATAGACATCTGAATCACCCTTTTGCTTTTTTATGGGTTTTAATGAGCCAACCCCCCACAAGGAATCAATTACCTAATGCTTTTAAAAGTATCGTATTATCATTATCATAGTCATATGCTACTAAATAAATAATGTGTATATCAAGTCTGTTGTGCTTTGTAAATATCCCAATAGTTCCGAATGTCGCTCGCTTGCCGACTGCAGCACAATCGTTGCTGTGATCCAGTAGAATCTATAGCTTTAGTGATTAATATATAATTTCGTTACATAAAAGAAAAAGTTACCAACTCACTATCACAAGCAGTTACAAGACAAGCTACGCATAATTTAATTTTGAAATATAAATACCGGCCATCGGTTTCCCGAAAAAATTGGTGAAAACGCATTTCCATTTTAATTATTAATTTGTTTATGAACTATAGGATATGTAAAGTTTTCCAAAGATTCGACCCTTTCTAATTTAGACGGAATAAAAAATTTTGTGGATAATATATAATCATTATCATTCGCACAGTACTTAGTAAATGGAGTCCAAAAATCGTTGAAAAAATTAGAATTTACGAGTAAAATGTATTTGTATATGTTGTCAAGGTAATGTGCTAATATTTGGTATCTTGACAACAATTCTTTTCACGGGGTTGTGTATTATAAGAGAACTTATAATTTTTGTTAATATTAATCTGAAAGAATTTTTCATATTCTATTGCAAACAGCTGTTGTCGGCAGTTCTCTAACTACTTACTCTGGCATATGATAACGGTTCAATGTAATTTTCTCTCGCTTTTTATGATTGATATGTAAATACATGTATCATATATTATAGGTATAATAAAAATGTTGATTTAAGAAGAATTAAATAGTATATTGGGGGATTCAGTGCATTCCTTTTTTAGATTCTTTTATATGACGATTACAAGCCTCTAAAAATGAAATCCGACGTGCTTGAACGAGAGAACGAAAAAAAAAAAAAAAAAAAAAAAAAAAGACTGCTTCATCTCCAAAAGGCATTTGGTTCTTTTTTATTGTTGTTTTTAAGGGCACCATATTTTTTTTATCGTCTTCTTTTTTTTTTATAACACCTGGTAAGTTAACATTCCATTTTTATTTGTTGGATGAACAAAAGAAGAGAAATGAAGATTGCGTTGCTTTGCCTTTTTTTTCTCGAAGACCAGTAACTCCCGACTGAAAAGTTGAACTAAACCTACTTACCCACATATTCTCTTTCTCTACTCTATCTCTCTCCATAACCTGACCGCCTTTCCGGTTTTGTTACGTTATTATACATTTATACATTGGTTTTTTTGCCGCTATAGATTTCACGCTGGAAAACTTTTTTTCTCGGACAATTTGACGACGCCTTTAACTAAAAAGAAGAAACTATGAGTACTTGGCGACCAACTGACGAAGGTCTTTCGGATCTTTTGCAACTTTTGCGCGAAGCTTTGAATCCAACCGATAGCGAAAATGTACAAGAGGTATTGTGTCTTTTCCTTCTTGCTATTTTATATATGGATCAACTTTCGAAATTACAACCCTTTTTTGTTTGTTTGTTTGTTTGAAAACAAATCGAAAAAAAGTGAATCAGCTTTAATAATTCGTATTTTATTTTTATTCATTAATGTATATATTTAAAATGGGGATGTTTTTATTGTTATTTAGAGACTTGAATATTTCAACAAGATCCCGGATTATAACTCATACTTGGCATACATTTTAACACAAATGCCACAAGAGGATCAATATGTTCGCTCTGTTGCAGGCTTGACTTTGAAAAACAATATTCGCGCTCATTTTCCTACCATCCCATCTCCCGTTATTGAATATGTGAAGGAATGTTGCTTGCAACATATTGGTGATGAATCTGTGGGTAAAGCTGTTGGCATTGTCATTGCTTCCATTGTTGAACGTGGTCAAGTACATAATTGGCTTCAAGCACTTCAAGTCTTGATGCAAAAATTGGATGACTCTAACACTACTGTAGTTGAGGTGAATAGCTTACAAAAAAAGGAAATGGAAGGGTGCTTATTATAATCATAATATATATATATATATATATATATGTGTGTGTGTGTGAGAGAGAGAGAGAGAGAGAGAGAGAGCGAGCGAGGGAAAGAGAGGGAAAGAGAAGTGTTATTAAGGAGGATTGGAACACTAACACATAGCATATCAACTCTCTTAAAAATAGAACGCGTTTACGACCCTCCACAAGATTTGTGAAGATTGTTCACGCGATTTGGATACTACTGTTGGCGGTGTTCAACCTTTGGAATTCATGATTCCTAAGTTCATTACCTTTTTTAATCATCCAAGTGAAAAGCTTCGCTTAAACGCCATCAGCTCTACCAGTCAATTTATTACACTTCGTTCCACTCCATTAATGAACGCCATGAACGATTTCTTAAGCTCTCTTTTCAATCGAGCAACAGATGAAAGTCTTGAAGTGCGTAAGGCCGTATGTCAAGCTCTTGTTAGCTTATTGGAGATGTGCCCTACGGTTCTTTTCCCTCATATGCCCAACTTGGCCGAATACATGTTGTTCTGTACACAATCCGATGATGCTGATTTGGCTTTGGAAGCATGTGAATTTTGGCTCGTATTTGCTGAACAAGATGATTTACGTGAACATTTAAAACCTTATCTTCCTAAAGTGGTTCCCGTTTTATTGCGTGGTATGGTTTACTCTGAAATGGACTTGTTGACATTAGGTGGTGATGAAGATGATGCACATCTTGCCGATAGTGAACAAGATATCAAGCCTCGATTCCATAAGGCCAATTTAGTAGAAATTGAACGTGCTGACAAGAATGATTTAGAAGAAGGAGGAAAGAAAAAGGAATCATCGGGAGCAGGATTTGAGGATGAAGACGATGATGAGGATGATGATGATTTCGATGATGATTTAGATGACGAATTTTATGGCGAATGGAACTTGCGGAAGTGTAGTGCTGCTACTTTGGATGTCTTGTGTACTTCGTATGAAGGAGAAGTAATTCAATTGTTGATGCCCTTGTTAAAGACTGAATTGGAGAATCCCAATTGGCTGCACCGTGAATGTGGTATTTTGGCATTGGGTGCTGCTGCTGAGGGTGGTGTACAAGAGATCGCTCCTCATTTACCAGAACTTGTTCCTTATCTTTTCAATAATCTCAGCGACCCCAAGGTAATCTGTTGTCACTTTTGTTTGTTTGTGGGAAAAATTGTTTATCTAACAAATTATTTTTCTTTGTATAAAAAAATATCATATATAGCCATTGGTTCGCTCTATCACATGTTGGACTTTGGGCCGATATGCCGCATGGGTTGTCCAAACTGCACAACAAAGTCCTGATGCACGAAAGCACTTTTTGGAACCCTTGGTACAAAAACTTTTGGAACGTATTTTAGACAACAACAAACGTGTACAAGAAGCCGCTTGTTCTTCATTCTCACTTTTGGAAGAAGAAGCTACTACTGAGCTCGTACCTTATCTTCAACCTATTCTTGTCACTCTTTCGGCTGCATTTGACAAATATCAGCATAGAAACTTGCTTCTTTTATACGACACCGTAGGCACCCTTGCTGATGTTGTTGGTAGTGCCTTGAATGCTCCACAATACATTGAAGTCATTATGCCACCACTTATCAAGAAGTGGCAAGAAATCCCTGATGAAAGCACCGATTTGTTCCCATTGTTGGAGGTAAGATATTCGTTTATTACAAGTTAGATCCGCTAGGTGATATATTTAATTTTTTGGGGCAGGGAATGGTTATATTAACTTGTCCATAATTGGAATTATTATTATCATTAGTGCTTATCATCTATTACAACAGCACTTGGCACTGGCTTCAAGCAATTCGCACAACCAGTCTATGTTCGATGTGTGACTCTTGTTACCAAAACTTTAGAAGAATGTCAACTGGCTGCTAATGATCCTGCAAGAGATTTACCTGATAAAGATTTCATGATTGTTGCCTTGGATCTTCTTTCTGGTATTATTCAAGCTTTGAACACTGAAGCTGAACCTTTGGTAGCTGGTACTACTCCTTCAGTTGTCCAGTTGCTTTCAATCTGTATACAAGTAAGAGTAGTTTTTTTTATTCTTTATTTTTATTTTGCAAAATATCTAAACTTGTTTTTTGTTCTGTTTGCTGTATTTGTATTCTAGGATGAAGTGGCTGAAGTTCGACAATCAGCATATGCAGTTCTTGGTGATCTTGCTATTTCATGCTTTGACCAAATTCGAGGCGTTGTTCCTCAATTCATGCCACATATTGTTAGTCAAATCGATCCTCAAGCAGAACATGTATCTGTGTGCAACAATGCAACATGGTCAGCAGGTGAAATTGCCATCAAATGGGGTAAGTTACTCTTTTAATATACATATATATATATATATATATTTAAGAAAGAAGGTAGGGCACTATAAACTTATTTTACTTTTTTTTAATAAGGTGCTGGTATTGAACCCTATGTCGAACCTATGCTCCAACGTTTATTCCAGCTTATTGTAAATCCTCAAGTACAGCGTACATTATTGGAAAACGTTGCTATTACAATTGGTCGCTTGGGTCTTGTAAACGCAAGTTTGGTCGGTCAGCATTTGCAGCTTTTTATTAATCCTTGGTTAGTTACCTTGGCGCCTATTCGACCCAACGAAGAAAAGGCATCCGCATTTAGTGGTCTTTGTGAAATGATCAAGGCCAACCCAGAAGGAGCTGTTAGTGAATTTTTATTGTTCTGTCAAGCTGTTGCTGGTTACGCAGAAGCACCTGCATCATTACATAAATCATTTGGAGATATTTTGAACGGGTACAAGAATATGTTCGCAGGAGATCAATGGGAACAAGCGCTTCAAAACATGCCTCCAGAAGTAAAAACTCCTTTGCATGAACGATACGGAATCTAGCTTCAATGATAAATTAGGTTTTTTCTATAAAAAAAGAAAAACAAACAAAAAATATAATAATATATACAATATTACCCCCTCACCTTTTCTTCTTCCCCTTAAACGTACAAACAAACTAACCTACTCTTATTCTATATATCTTTCCCTCTCTCTCTCTCTCTCTCTCACACACACACACACATACGCGCACACACAACGTTACTTTTACACACAAAGCACATATTTTAACACTTTTATTATACATCATCAACAACAGCAAAAAAAGAATGTTTTTTGTTTTTTTTTATGCGCATCAATTTTTTTACTAGCTTTCTATTAATTGTTGAAATACACCATGCTTTATTATGTAAATGTGTAAAAAGGGTGTTAATCGCTTTTTATTAATATAGACAAGTATAACTATTCATTATATTCTTTGTTTTTCTGCTATTGTTTTGCCGTGAAGATAATAACGCTACTATTCACAAGATAGATCATGACCAAACTCATTTTCAATTTTTTTATAATTATTATCAGAATCAGCATAATAACGACATTTAGAAACGAAGTAACCTTTCCTGTCTGTCTGGCGTAAAAGCTCTTTATAACAAATAGCATTTGAACAAACACAGGGAGTTTTTTCTTCGATATCATTATTTAACATGTATTAAAATGAAGAGATGATGACTGGATTCTATATATAATGAAAGTACACATAATAGTTCAAGTATATCTTTTAGATCTTGATGCCTTTGACCCATATACTTGACAGTTGTTTTGGCAAGGAAAGTGCTTATCTCATCGCCAAAATGAGTTTTTTGATATAAGTAATATTAGCGATTATTATTAAATGTAATATATGGGTAAGTATTATACTTTTGTCTTATCGGCCAATGCGAATATTATAATTAAGCGATTCCTATTCAATATATCCTTCCCTCGGATGCTGAGTCGTGATGTTTGACTCGAATATTATGAAAAAAAAAAATCAAGAACAAACGGCAGTATGTTCTATTCATAAAGTTACATCGTTTACTGGGCACTGAAATAAAAGTAATACGTGTTATCTTTCGTAACATGCCATTATTTTGGGAAAATATGTACTAGTAGAGATTGACCGATGATCCATAATTAATCAAATGAAAAAGGTTCAACGCCAACGTCAACGTCAATGTTTTTTTTTTTTTTTTGCAATCATCTGGTGCTAGTTCGTATTTCGGTGAAAAGGGGAATGTGTGTTATTATCTATCAAGTTTTCTCATAAAAATCTAATGTAGTTATCTATATATTACTATTGTACTGTTTTTTTAATTTAAAAAAATATACAGTAGACTTTCCAACTTATGTACACATAATATATCTATATATATATATCTATAAGATATAAAACTTTTAATATACTAAAATGAAAATTAAAAAAATGTACAAACCAATGTATATTTGTTTAGTGGATAATAATGTATAGCGGGTTACATTAATATTCAATTTCGGGGGAGTATCTGAGTTGGGAACTGTTGTAAAAACCTGAGAACTGCAAATATGTTATGTGATATTCTGACATTTACAAAATATTGCTGGTAAGGGGAGCTATTCGACTGCATTATCAGCCACGTTTTTACTTGAGTACTCAAGTGCCTATAGAGATATTAATCGACACCATGAATTGTGAGTTGAGGGAGATAGATAACTTGAAGCGAATTCTCGCGACGGTTTTGCATATCTTTTAGCGTGCGCACAAATTTAAATAACACTATAATTGAATAAGTTAAGGTATCATAGAATATTACAAAGAATATATTACAGCAAAGAAATAACAAGTATAAAAGGGTAAGACTACTTTCATTCGATTTTTTATTGACACTCTTTCTCAGGGTTGAAAAAATCGAACACATCACTCTCACAGTAGTTTCTCCCGTGCTACTGTTGAGATATCAAATATACACACAAAGCAATGCAGCAATATGTAATTTTATTTATGTTTGTTGCATTGTACGTGAGACCTATTCAAGTGTGGCTTTTCAAAATTAAAAGACATACTTATTATCATTCCTGCAAAACATTATGGAAACGTCATTTCTGTTTCACTTTCCACACTTCTTTTATAGTTAATGTTGATAAGGGTATCTCACCCCTTATTCCAGACAAATCTCTTCTATTATCATTTTATTTTTCAATGGTAATCAATAATATTAAAAAGAAGATATTTTATATTGCTTTTATAAATTAACTATTGGATACAAAAAGTAACATATATGCAATAATAAACTTAAGACGATAATCAAACATAAATAGTTATCTGCTAAAAAAACAACAGATTTTTTTTATATAAACTGTTTTATTTATTGAGGAATTTATGCCACCCAGTTTGAGGTTGTATAGAACTATTTGAATAAGAAGATGAATGCGAGAATATAAAAGGCTCAGGTGGAACAAGATGTTGGTAAAATTGCCTAGTTGGACGTTTATTCCAAGGAACATCGTGGAAAACCGATCGCCAATGCATGAACCAGATAGTTTGTAATATGAGACCGATTTGTGTAAGATGATTAGACCAATTGCTATTGTCAGCGGAAAAACTTGGAGACCCACAAGCTGATCCGAAGAGAACGGTGATGCATTTGATGGTAGTGGCGATGTTTGTTGCAAAGAAGCAGATGTTAAATATGGTTATTCAGTTCTTCCTTCGGGTCTTGTCTACCATATATAATAATACCTATAATAGTAATAATATTAATAAGATGTTTATTAGTACAATTGGACCTTTTTTTATATTTATATCATCTTTTTTATCAATAATAATTATCATACCATTATCTTAGCGATTTAGGAAAGAAGAAATAATTATATATACCGCATCTGAGTAGTCTCGAAAAAGAGGGAGAAATCAGAAGGAGGTCACTATGGCAACACCAAGCGAAAATCTTGAACCGGACGCACCACTCACCCCCATCGATCCCTCATCCTTGGAATTACACACCTGACACCAGGGCGCCCAACTCCTGGTTGCTTGTATACGCGGTATTTATTACTGTTACGGGACAGTGCTAGTGGTCTACGTTTCGCTGTAATGGTGTAAGACCATTACGACGATACATTCAACCATAAGGTTGTTGATCTACATGCTTATCCGCGGAATACTAAGGATAGACGATAGCATGGTTGAGCACATGGTTGGATATAGAAATATTAGGATAGTTATTCTATATAGAAATGTTGATCATTGATATTAGATATATATTAGTTAGATGTAAATTAGCCCCTGATATTTCGACGTATATAAATAAAGGGTTTCCTGACAACCAGGAAACAGTAATTCGTTTTTATCATATATATTCTCGAGCCCCTTTTTTCTCTACCAATATCTTAACTATTACGCTTCCTCATAAACTGGCTGATAGAACCCGATTGTAAGTATACAATAATCAGTCATGCGCTATTACATTCGCCCTTCACCCGAGCGGCAAATCAACACGCCTACACGTGGCTGCCAGACACAGTTTTTTACACCATCATGTCCGGGATGGTCGTATGTGTGAACCGGCATGTAATCCAAGAATCCCATAAAAGGATACCATAAAAGAGTCATGGCAAGAGAGAAAGAGGCACCATTGATGAGTGAAGGCATTCTTTAGGCTGCCAATAAAACAATAGTGTATTCGACGCATCGATCTTCAAAATCCCAACAAGTAAAACAAGTCAAGATTCGGAAGAGTCGAATTATGTAGCCCACTACCATATATACTGTAAACATAAAGAAAAACAGAAGGAAAACGCCTATTTCCATCGTTACTACCTATTATATAATGTCTTTAGTAAAACAATATTTTATAAAATGGTTCAATTAAATAAACAGTTACAAGAATGTGTTTACTTACTTGAACAATACAAATCCCACAATGAAAGAATTCAAAAGTTCAAATATGATTTCAGGTCTTGTTTTCCAAATTAAGCGGTGGGTCACAACACTACTGGACCTTTAAAAAACGATTACAAAAGATTAATAAAGAGCTTGAATTAATTAACAAAAGCTATAAGAACGTGCTTTCTTACTTGAACAAAAACAATTTTCAATAATGAATAAGCATTCAAAAGTTCAAATGCACATTCGAGTTCTTGTTTTCCAAGTTAAGCGGCGGATCACAACGGTACTGTTTGTTCTCAAAAGTCAAAGAGATGATTTCTTACTTGAACAAAACAGTTCGCAATAATGAAAGTATTCAATGTCTATAATAATAATAGTAATAAAATATTTAGTACAACTGGACTTTTCTTATATTTATATCATCTTTTTTATCAGTAATGATTTCCATACCATTATCTTAGCGATTTAGGAAAGAAGAAATAGTTATATATACCGCATCTGAGTAGTCTCGAAAAAGAGGGAGAAATCAGAAGGAGGTTACTATGGCAACACCAAGCGAAAATCTTGAACCGGACGCACCACTCACCCCCATCGATCCCTCATCCTTGGAATTACACACCTGACACCAGGGCGCCCAACTCCTGGTTGCTTGTATACGCGGTATTTATTACTGTTACGGGACAGTGCTAGTGGTCTACGTTTCGCCCTTCACCCGAGCGGCAAATCAACACGCCTACACGTGGCTGCCAGACACAGTTTTTTACACCATCATGTCCGGGATGGTCGTATGTGTGAACCGGCATGTAATCCAAGAATCCCATAAAAGGATACCATAAAAGAGTCATGGCAAGAGAGAAAGAGGCACCATTGATGAGTGAAGGCATTCTTTAGGCTGTCAATAAAACAACAGTGTATTCGACGCATCGATCTTCAAAATCGCAACAAGTAAAACAAGTCAAGATTCGGAAGAGTCGAATTATGTAGCCCACTACCATATATATTGTAAACATAAAGAAAAACAGAAGGAAATCGCCCATTTCCATCGTTACTATCTATTATATAATGTCTTTAATAAAACAAGATTATAAAATATTTCAATTAAATAAATAGTTAAAAGAATGTGTTTACTTACTTGAACAATACAAGTCCCACAATGAAAGAATTCAAAAGTTCAAATATGATTTCAGGTCTTGTTTTCCAAATTAAGTGGTGAGTCACAACACTACTAGACCTTTAAAAAAACGATTGCAAAAGATTAATAAAGAGTTTGGGTTAATTAACAAAAGCTAAAAGAACGTGTTTTCTTACTTGAGCAAAAACAATTTTCAATATTGAATAAGCATTCAAAAGTTCAAATGCACATTCGAGTTCTTGTTTTCCAATTTAAGCAGCAGTTCACAACAGTTGATATATCCTTTAAACAAAATAAAAACAATAATTAGTGTAAGGAGTATTTTTAACATATGAATGAATAAACAAACATATGGATGGTGAAAAATATAAAAAAAAAGTTCTTTCTTTCTTTTTTTCTGTTATTCTAATGATAGAATGTTTAAGCAAAAAAAAAAGTCCTTTTCTTTTCTTTTAAAAATAAGAAATGTGTTGTGATTATAATAAGAAAAGCAATATTTAAATTAATATACTTTGTGGAGAAATAACCAGAATGTGTGTATTCATTTCTCAAAAGACAAGTTGATTTCCCAAGGTCTAGAATGGAAGAGGTGAAGAAAGAAGGGAGCAACTTTGCGCGATTTTTCTCTTATCTCGAATTACGCGCTGACCTTAAATTGAAAAGTGCATTAGCATGGTCTTAGGTTTGTTTCAACTGTTTCATCACCCCTTTTTCTTCAACGAAAATAAATAGTCAGTAAGTGTGATATACGAACAATAATTAATAGTTTATTTCTTTTATTGCAAACATTAATTAATAGGATTAATATGATTTGTTGAAGTCGTAATGTATTCTATTTACTTATTATAATAGTCTTATTCAATAAGAGATGGGGTGGAGGGAAAAGGATATAACTCATAGTATAATATTGGTGGCAAGTAATATAACAGACGATACTGTAACGGCATTTATTTTTAACTATTAAATCTTAGCCTGTTGCTGTTGTTTACCAAGAGGGTTATTGATTTGTTCACAGACATCCTTCATAGCTAACAGGGTTTGACGAATTGTATCTGAAAATTTGTGTGCTGTAACCGTTTCAGGCACGTTTTTGCATTCAATACCAAACTTGACGAGCGTGGGTGCAGCCATATAGTTAACACCTAAAAGAGTGAAAATTAGCAAAAATCATAATGATCAATACTGATCTAACATGTAATAAAGTATAGTCTATATTTTCTTTCCCTTCCTCTAATATTATTCACACATATTTACCATAGCCATCCACAGGACCAGCTCCAAATCCGGTACCCATCAATCGAATACCAGCTTGCAATCCAGAAGTACTTAAAGTCCATGTTTGGGATTTTTGGAAAATAGGATCTTGGAACATAGCATGCATTGGTGCGTTTTCGATTTTACCAGTGATAGGTGAAAGTATTTGATGATCACTGTTTAATAAACGCAACACCATCAAATGTCGATCACAAGCACGTCCTTCACTTGCAATTTGAGTGTATTTTCGATGAGCTACTGTTGCTTTAACTAATAAGTCGTATTTGGCTTGTAACTAGTGAGCATAATAATATGAGGGTCAATGTTATGCGTACAATATGTAAATTACAATCTTCATTGATTACTGGCCACACAAGAAAAAACCCCCATCCCTTCCCTCTCAGTTGGTTCTTAACAGTAATACTACTACTTACATCAAGTTCATTGTTACACCATCCTTCAACAAACGCCTTACTTTCTACACTACAAGTTCGAATTGTATCTGTTCGACCATGTAAGTATTTACGAGTAGATCCAGTTTCATAAGTAGGCACGACTTTGTTATGTAATCGATAATAAGCCAATTGTAAAACCATTTGTAAAAAGGCATCTGGTGAAACTTTGCCTACTTTTTTTATCCAGTCTGTTCCAAAAGTATCGAAATAGCAAGTACATGAATCTGAAAATGCTGCCGTAGCATCAGCTGAAGCTTGGGCTTCTTCAAGACATGAAGTAATGAATGCATCCGTACGCCATGTCAAATGTTCGACTCCTTTTTGTTCATTAGAAGGTTGAATTATATTGGTGTTGAATGGTAAAGGACAAGGTTCATAAAGCATATAATCCCAAGCATAACTGGGGAGTAAGGCATCACAAGGAGAATGTTCACCTGTCAAGAAACATTTGCCATTGCTTTCAAAAACAAAAGTTAGTGACTTGTCATACCATCGATTATGACCATTGCCTAAACCTTGATGACCACAGAAAGCTGTTTTGCTCCAAGAGCCTGTATCGGCGCCATTACTATTGTCGTCAAGAGCAACAGCAAATAAACTTGATTCAATAATATGTGCTGTTGCTTGGTTTTGTGGGTCAAGTGCTAATAAATGGTTACGGGCTATGGCCCAGCTATCACGATCCCATGCTGTTAATACACCAATTGGATGTTGTCGTTGTTGTAATTGAAGAACGTGTGAAACGATTGTCAACAGTTGTCTATAAGAAGATAATGTGGGAAAATATCAGTTAGTTGAAAAAACAGGAGGCTAGAAAGATTATCCAACTTTCAAAAAAAGAAAAAATTCACGCCATTTATAAAGAAAGCTTACTGTTCAATTTCTTCAGCAGAAAGACGTCGCCATTGATCATTGTTTTGTTTTTTATATACTGGTAATTTATAAATTTGGTCTCGAACAAGAACAACAATATGACGACAACTAGAGAGGTCCTCTTGTATCAAAGTATCACAATGATGCAATGGAACACGGTTGATACCAAAGATCCGACTATGTTGCCACATACATTGTGCTTGTCCTTTGATCATATCTACGGGTATCGACTCACTATAATTATATTTATGTATTAGTATCATGTCAACACAATAACAGCCCAAAGCTCACTCTTTATAATATACTTACGCTTCCAATTTTTCCTTATATTCAAGACCACGATGAATCATATGGGCTGCTCGATGTACTTGATAATGCGTGAATTGCCCAGAAGGTCGTACACCATTATTTACTAATAGATCTTGAGGATGATTTACATCGTCTCGACCCAACATATACCAATTACTATTCACCATTAAGGGATCTCTCCATTCAAGATATGCTGTAGATCAAATAAGAATTATATGACATCATAATAATAATTAAAAATAAGCATATGAAAATTAAAAAAAAACTAGTCAGCTCATTCGTTATAGGTCATCACAAGGTAATAAATTATGTATAATATATACCTTTTCTCAACCAGAAATTGTCTTCCAACCAATTGTTAGGGGATGTTTTATCAATGTCAATTAAGCGTTGTTGTAATGAACGTGATAAGTCACTCGCTAAAAAATCAGACACATTTTTTTCTGCTTGCACAAATTCTTCTGGTGTTAAAAGGGGTTTCAACGAATGCAAATAAATAGCACACGATTCCTTGAGGGAAGGAACAGGTAATCGAGGTAACGTGTGTTGTAATGAGTAAGTCTTTGGAGTCATGAAAATGGCTCGAATTAAAAATAAAAACGGTGGAGAAAGAAGAAGAAAAAAGAAGAGAAAGGGAGAAAGAGTTTTATTACATTTCGACAAGTTGTAAATAAAAGTAACATGTGATTCTCGCATGGTGCTAGTTTTTTTTACATTCTCCACTATTTCACCTCATGTCAAAAAAAATGTGGAGAAATATAGAGATTGCTTATGCTATACAAGTTCCCACAGCCATGTAGAAGATTTGCCGACAGCTTCTGTATGTGTCACCAAGAAACATAATTTTTTTACCCTCTCTTCTCACGCATATTTATGGTTTTATTTACTTTTAGCGCTATATAATAATGGTACGCTAGCTGCTGGACTCTTACTTATAGACACATAGTATTTATATACAATATCTTCGTTTCCTCGACTTTCTGTGTATAATATTAACAGTGTGCAACATCATAGCATTCCATTTCAAAAATGAGATGCATATTGATGAAAAGATGACCATTTACATGACGATTGCCACATGTCCCTACCAAAAAGACTTTTTTTTAAAGAATAGCGAGACTTCCACTGATTTTTTTCTGCTTGAAACTATGTATTTCTTTTTGTTTTATAGTAATATGATATATTTTTATATATAGGAACACTACTAGCAATATTTTGGAGTTTTTTTTTTTTTAATATTACAAAAGTATCTCCTCTCAACAGCCTGCAATATTATGCAGGTACATGTAATTAAGGGGTGTGTAAAAAAGCGAAGGAATTATATTTGTACTTCTGTGGCTATTAGATAAGTGAACATTGTTTACACACTAAAGAGTTCCATTTACTTCTTTCACATGTCAATAAAAGCTTTAATAATAATCTCATGACAACTTTAAGCCTGAAACCAAATATAGAAATAAGTTTTTTTTTTTCTTAAAGTTGTCAAAGCAACGATGTATACATTGTTGCTTCTCGTGGTGACCACATAATAAAGTCCAGCAACGGTGATAATGAGCATTTACAACTATTTTATAGTGATAACTGCTATCGTGTACTTTATTCAGGTATAATAAAACACTTTTGATACAGAAGCAACACTCTTTATTATATTTATTCTAGCAAAATAATATCGTCAATTACCTCAGTTAGGGGATTATCGTCTTACAACTTCTCATTTCTTAGCTGCCGAAAAAATATATAAATATCAACTTTGAATTTGTGGAAATATGTATTTACTTTTTCAAATCAATAAAAATAAAAAATATAATAAAAAACCGAACGATGCCATTTAACAATAACTACAGACCAGGAATAATCAGCATTGGTGCTTTTATTCGCGCCATAAAACATCTACATCAAATACTATTTCTTGAATTTTCTCAACTAAATGACCAGCGACAAGCCAATATGCAAATAACAGATGTAATGGATCGCTATGATGCCTATGATCAGTATTTATATACTTCTAATTATTTACAAAGTATTATCCATCGTACTTTGCAACAACAGCAACAAGGACTGAGACTACCATACTTACAGCAAGACTATGGTGTTACCGAAGAGCAAAGATTTAATAATAAAATGAATGCTATTCTTTATTATGCAGATTACCTTCAAAGAATTATAGTTATGGATGTGAAGCGCGGACGGCTTGACCTAATTGATGCCGAGGCCATCATGTACACAGTTAATTATTTGCGTTCTATGGTAGATCGTTATTACGAGGACAGAATAATGTCTACTCCTCGACCACGAAACCGTAGACAACAACGCTTGACAATACTGATATGGGAACTATTTCAGCCACAGTCCTTGGAGCATCTGCATCGAATTCGACAACAGGAATATTATCAGCAGCAAACGGGCCCATGGTTTAGCTTTTTTATATAAGCGTGACAAGAACTAAAACAATGCCATCCCCACGAGCAAGAAGAGTTGAATAGAAATTAGAACAGTATTTGTATTCCGGCTTTTGTACTGAGGAAACAGAAATCTGTTAATTGCAAACATAATGATACTCTTTTAAATACAAACTACCTTCCATTTATACCTATAAAGCTATACTCTAGTTATAAATCATTTTGTGTAACTCCCTTTCTATCAAATAAAATTTCAATGATAATAAACAAAAACTTTTTTTTCCCCTTTTCGTCAATTAATATGGGCTTAACATACTGATCTTCTCTATTATATGTGATGGTGATGTATGTGTTTCCACTATAAGTTATACCAATAAAAGCGACTATTTAATATATATCATGCTATTAGATAATTTTATTTAAAACAATGGTGGCATATATATTGATTACCGAGTTGTTATTCTATTATTAATATGTTATTGAGTAGAACTCTTTAATATTTGGACAAGAATTAGCAATAGTTTGAGCAACTTGAGATAATAAATCATGCGGTAAATGTCTCGGGTATTTTGCATTTCTATGTGGGCTTTCACCGGCTCTTTTCTGAGCATAAGCGAGTGTTTTGTTGATGACATGAAATGATTCACCTTGACGTTCAGCAGCACCGAATCTAAAATATGTCAATTTTTTTTAGCTTTTACTAAAAGCTTTGTATTGCTTCAACCAAAATAATTCCCTGATCATCTTTTGGCGGTGTTGGTTCCATGGTCATCCCGTGATTATCCAGATACATTGAACATTGTCGAAGATTCAATAGATCTCCAAGAGCTTCTAGAACAGTATCGTTCCAAAAATTGGTACCGCATAATTCAACAGTATGTAAGTTAGGGAATGCTTTAATGAGACCAGCAAGAACAGTTGGAGTGAGACGACACAAATGATTATTTTGTCTAAGCACCAACTTTGTCAAATTGGGGGCACCAAGCTCAGCCAATACTTGTAATGATTTGACATCAGTCATTGCAAATGGATCTAATTCAAAAATTAAGCTTTTAAGTGTGCTGTGGTTTTTTTGCGTTATCCATGCCATCTCGTCAATTTTTGGGTCCTTTTCTTCATAATCATATGACGGGCATTTAGGTATAAACTCCAAAATTTCAAGTTTTTTCCTAT
The DNA here is from genome assembly GCA_025093555.1 of Circinella umbellata. Lineage (NCBI taxonomy): Eukaryota > Fungi > Mucoromycota > Mucoromycetes > Mucorales > Lichtheimiaceae > Circinella > Circinella umbellata. The sequence continues at coordinate 472,838 of JAIWNF010000010.1, read as the reverse complement.
TGTTGTTGTTATTGCCTTCTTGTTGGGTTAATAAACGGGAGTAGGTTGCTGAAATTCCTACAAATGGGATAAACGACATTCGATTCGGTGTTTTGAACTCTACTGGTTTAAAAGAGAAAGATTGTAACGTGTCATTGCAGTACTCGTGTATCGTGTAAAGTATCCCTGGTAGATGATATGAAGTTGTACTATTGAAATCGATGGTTATCAAATTCAAGTAAGGACTAGGCTTAAAAATTAGCCACCCACAACTTCAATTGATGGCCCAAATGTATATGTAAATGCTGTCAAGTGCATGTTGGATTCAGATAGGTCGCTGTCAATTTTTCCCATCTTGCCAGTTCTGGATATAGCAAAATGGTTCGTAACTGTTTGCAGGCTTGGTAATGTTTAAAAAATGTTCTTCAAAGAGTTGATGTAATTCCCGGCGGTATGCATCGTGAGCGATTTTATCGAGTTTTTTTTTGGATTGCACAATCTTTCGAAATGTCGCCTTTTCTTGACGAATGTCGGCTTCATGCGGAAAACGATTTCTATATAAAACAAAAATATGAATTATTAAAACAAAAATCTTTCTTTTTTTTCAGTCATGGTATCATAAACACTGCCGCTATTACGATCCTTCGAGAAAAAGCGTTTTCTTTACCTAAAGATTCCACCTTATTCCACTTCTCTTGTGCAATCCTGTTAAAACTTGACGTGCTACGTACTTTATCATCTGGTGTTGAAATATCCAGCTTGATACTTTTTATACATTGTTTTCCCTTTGAATCAAGATAGCTATTATACCATTTTGGTAAAGCATGGTATTGGCCTGTCACTTCAGAGATATCACCATGAGTCCATATTCCCGGTGGTTGATTTACTATGAATTCGTGCCAGAATCGACATGACGACGTGAGTTGAGCACAATCACTGATGGATACATAAGATAGGATCCGTATTATGATTTCCAAAGGTAATCGCTGTACCATTCCCTGATTATCAGAACTTATTTTCGCTTGTACTTTTTTATGATATTCTACCAAAAGTCCATGGTCTCGCGTATGTTCTGGTACCTTTGTGATCCCTTGGTAATATACGTGAGCAACTTCTTTGAGTTTATTTTATAATATAAGTGGGGAACCATTCGCGTAATACGCATCCAGTATTATATTGTTATTGTATGGGTTCGCATCTTGGCTGTCTCGCAATGCAAGATGATAATTGTGCTGCGTTTCATGAGCTGCAGCACGATGGAGTAAGATGGTCGATGTAAGTTCGGTTTGAATTATTATCAAGGCATCAGTATATAAAGCAATCGCTTGAGCATAGTTTTCGGTATTGTATCAAGATTTTCCTTGATTGAATAAGATTTGTATTGAATCAAGATTTAATTGCGTTTGAGTATAAAGCGTATATGCAGTGCCATGAGTCACTATAGTTTGACTATTTTGAGGTATTACTAATGTCATGAGGTTTGTGATAACGCGAAAAAAAAGAGTAAAATAATCTTTTTAACGCGCTTTGTTGTGACAGGAACAAGTAGCAACCAAAAGATAAGAGAAATTAGCTTCAAGTGCTTTAATGACTATCTACAATCTTTTTTTTTATTACTAAATCTATCCATATCATATTGCTAGCGAAAAAAAAAGCCATAGAATAAATGAAGTATTGTTGCATTTATAGTAGCTAATACAATATGAAAAAAATCCTTAAGAGTTGCTAACTCGAAATGTAGCTTTTAATTTATATTCTATATTATATTCCACATTCTTTTTATCCTTCCCTTTTTGAATATAATCATATCAACATCTTTTCATGGATTCCGATGCCAACAGACTATTCCATTATTGTAAGTACTTTTTATACAAAACTTTGACTTAATGTTCTTTTGAGAATGCATAAAGACGTTTATAGGCACGTGAATACTCATCGCTATTCCATCCGATATCAATAATAAATAAGCAAAAACATTTTTGATGTTTTTCAGGGAGCCTTAATAGCTTTGACTTGTCGAATTCCTGCCTTGAATAAGCAGTAAAAATGTTTAAATAATCAAGGCCATGTAATAGTGTCATAGCTATTGAATACTAACTTTTTAACGAACGTAGAGCCTTGCTACTATTCTCATTTCTAGAGCCTGAAGTCTCGAGTTCTTAACGTTTCTCAAGGTTATGCCGGGTTTATCTTGTTTGTTGATAGTTATAAAAGACCTCATGTCAGATGTTACTAAATATATCTATATATGTAAACAGGGATTCTCGTGGACTGCGTTAACAAGTGGAATCTTGGTATAGTAAGCAGATACCGAATAAGTGCCGTTTCTGTTATCTAAATTATAAGCAGCATATTTTTATTTCATTATAGGGAGATTTTGACCTGTTTTATCAACACTTTTACAATCGTAGAGTGTCTTCTTGAAGCTACTTAATTTTTTTTTTTGGACAATTGCTCAATGTAAAAGGTTTAATGTTGCTAGTGACCAGGACCATTTGAGGTTTTCTGGGATCTAAATGAATTAAAGTTAAATAAATATGAATGATATTAAAGAAATACTGGTTTTTGAATAGTGCAATTAGAGCTGGTATTGTTATCGTACATATCAAAGAGTGCGCAATTAAATGAGCTTCAGAGGAAACTGGAAAGAACAAAGCTTTGATATCCCATGAAGTAGGATGTGTGCAGTTAGTGTTACAATAGTAACTGCATCGTATGTATCACAGTCACTTAAGTACTCTTTTTTATTGAGATAGATATTGATGTTTGGTGTTTATGTCTATCAATCGTGAGAAATATATAGCACATTATTACGGTACTCTTTTGTTTTTCTTGGTTTCAACCGGTACGTAGAGTCTCAAGCATGTTATCATGGAGTCTAGCGCCATTCAATATTTGGCTTTGAAAACTTTTTTGTGGATGATCAAAGTTGAATATTTGAACAAACTTGACATACGTATGAAGAAAAAGTACATTAATTTAATCATAAATTATTTGTTGTTCTCAAATAAATATTAGAAAGCGACTACTAAAAACATGGTAATTGTGGATATTTATGTTCTTAGAATAAATGGTAGCTAGTATCGCTTCTGCATAATCTTTATCACTATCCTTTTTTCTTATACATCTGGCTACTTGTTAAATTTCCCAAGACTTAATAAAAAGGCAACGACCTGACGGGATCGTGGAAAAAAAAAGTATACAATTAAGTTAATCTTGTAATTTATTGCAATCCATCAACAAGTTCACAACAACTTCTTTACTAGTATGTTAGTACCAAACATAGATTTCTCTTCTAAAATTTTTATCTTGTCAAAGTTGCTTTTCATTAGATGAGAAAGGATATATTCCCAGTGGATGATTTTTTTACTTTTTTACCCCAACAAATCAAGATGGTCCTCTTTCAGAACAAATTTATGGCCCGAATCAATACGCAACTTGTTGACAATGTGAGAAAAAAATCAAAGAAACATGAGAAATAAAGCATATAAAAGAAAGTTGAAGAATAAGCTTTTTCTAAAAAAACAGAAATTATCAACCTAATTTTATAATAGCAATAAAAAATGTCTCAAAAGCAACTGGTCTGTGTTATTACCAACGTTGACAGCATCGTCGGTTATGCTGTAGCCTGTCGTCTTTTGGAAGGTCGTGAAGAGCTTCAAAATGTTCAAGTTCGTTGTCTCTGCCGCAGCCGTGAAAAATTGGAAGACATCGAACGTCTGGGTGGTGAGATCATGGAAGTCGACTATCAAGATCAGAGTAAACTTTGTCATGCTATGAAACAAGCTCGTTGTGTCTTCTTGATTCCTGAACATTCATCTCAACGTGTTCAAGAAGCCCAAAATGTAATCAAGGCCGCTAAACAAGAAAATGTGGAACATATGGCCATGAAATCCTGGTAAGAAAAATGATAACGGCTCTGCTTTACTCTTTAATCCCCTCATCTCTCTTCTTCATATAAATCATAAACTCATTATTATTATTATTATCACTATATTATTAACCTACTATTGTAATTGTTTCTAATAAAATACAATGTATAGGATCGGCATTGAGCATATCAAGGAGCAAGATAAGCAACAGTTCAAGTGCATGAGCGAATACCGAAAAATTGAAGAAATGGTCAGACAAGAATTTGGTGGTGAAAAACATTGTATCAGCCGTCTTCCTCTCTTGAATCAACTCTTCTATTTAATGACCCCTTTGGCCGAGAAGCAGCAAGCTCTTTGTATGCCTATCAAGCAAGAGAGCAAATGGGGTTCTATTGATTTGCGCGATATGATTGATGCCATATTTAACATTTTCCGTGAACAGTATGGAAAGCAAGTATTTGTTAGGCAAAAGCAAGTTTATTGTTTTACACCTCAAAAAAACTGGAAGGGTGAGCAAATTGCTCGTGGTATGGCTCTTGCCCTCGAAAAGAGCCCTGAACAGTTTAAGTATAAGCATATAAGCGATCAAGAATGGAAACAATACATGCATGAGCGTCATGATGATCAACGTTTCAAGGATCGTCCCGATGCCGAGCAAGGAACTGAAAAGCCCTACACCATGCCAATTGGTCGATACTTTAACAATGATGCTATTCAAGAGCTTCTTGAATGGTCCCGACTTGCTTCTGAAGGTCATGCTGATGTCACTACCAAGGATCTTCAAGAAATTTTACAACGTAAGCCAAGAGATATTGAAGAATACTTCAAGAATAACCGTGACCAATTCCATCGCTTCCGCTAAAGAAATAGAGCTAGCTTTTTATTTCAGCTTTTTTGAAGTAGTATAGTAGTAGTGTTATTTGTTCTACCCGCGTACTTTCTCTTTATCAATATTATTCAATAAAAAAATAACTTGAAATGAAAATGAGTAAATTTCGTGTTACATAATTATTTCTACAGTCCATACAAGGTTATTGCTATCGTTAATAAGGTACCATGATCTGCTTATGATAATTAAATGATTTGGTTACTTTAATAGTTGCTACTTTATGCTGTTTGAATAATTGTAAATACAATGACAAAATACAGATTGTTACGTACCTTCTAATATAAACTTTATCATTGTTGGAAGATAAATAATAATGGTAGACTGTCATGTAGTGAATGTATTATAAATTATATTATTTGCTTAGAGATTTATGTTGAGACTCGTTTTTTGTATCTTTGACAGGTTTTAATAATTACACAATGAATTATTCTCATTAAAGTCACTTTTTCATTGTTTGACGTACAAGGAATATGATTCTATTCAACAAAAAAGCTAAATGCAGCACAGAACTTTGACAACCGAAAGATACCCCGCTTACCAGTCTTAGTTATTATTTATTTTTTTATCAAATAAAAAACCTCTCCATTACACTCATTTCTTTTTATTTTTATCGTATGGGTTCCTGAATGCAACGATTATATTCAATTATAAAACTGGCCCCACGTCGAATTACCACTACGCAACCCACTATTACTTGTTTTCAATATACCCGTCGATCAATAACAACCACTACTACACAGCAACGTAACACTTTATTTATTTTACCGCGGCAGCAATTGCAACAAAAACGATATGTCCATGTCCACGAGAGTACCTTAGTACCCCATGCATTACCAACGAAATCATCCGATCTCAAATTACGCTGTATGTATATACATACTGTTTTTTATAAATATTGATATCATTCTATATTAAAAAAAAAATCAATAAATAAAACTAAAATAGCAAGGGGTTAATTTGGTTACTAGGTACAGAATTTGACGATACAGGAACTGTATGCGTAACAGCAGGTGAATTTCGTAAAGCGGATCTTTGTCAACGCCATTCATTGTTACCACGAGATTTACGTGGTATTGATAGTCATTCAACATACCAAAAACCGGCTATTCTTGTTCGGTCGGAAGCAATATTGGTGAATATGACTTACTTGAAAGCATTGGTCAAAAGTGATTTGGTTGTATTATTTGATACGTTTGGATCTTCTGATAGTTATAATCAAAGTATTTTTATTTATGACTTACAAGAAAGATTAAGAAGTCATCATGAATTACCTTTTGAATTCAGGTAAATTTCTAATATGATTTATATCATACAATCTAATAACGATATTAAAGATTGGGGAGGTGTTTAAGTTAGAAAAGAAAGGACCTATGGGAGAATAAAAGGAACTAGTTGTAAAAAGGGTTTAGTGACCAAGGGAAAAAATTAGCGGATTTAATTTGATTATTATTGACATCATTTTCCTCCTCTCTTCAAGGGCAATTGAAGCTATACTTGTTTCAATCACATCGTCATTACAATCCGAACTTGAAGTTCTTGAAACACCTGTAATTAAACTTTTAAGTGATTTAGAAGACATTGCTGATGTGGAAGAGTCTGTAAAGCAAAGTCATTTACGAGATTTGCTTCAATATTCAAAGAAACTTGCCAAGTTTGAAAAAGATGCATTATCTATTCATGATGCAATTGATGATTTACTGGATCATGGCAAGTTAAAAGCTTATGCGAATGGATAGCGAGAGGGAATATATATAAAGAAATAGCATGTGATAACTTTTCTTTTTGTATTTATTAATAGATGAGGATTTGGCGGCCATGTATTTGACAGCTAAGAAAGCTGGAAAACCAAGGGCTTTATCAGATCATGAGGAAGTTGAATTATTATTAGAAGCTTACTTGAAACAAACAGAAGAAATTGCAAGCAAAGCATCGTCGTTGATCTCAGATATGAGGTCGACGGAAGAAATTGTCCAGATCATTCTTGATGTTTCACGAAATTCTTTAATGTGGTTCGATATCCGACTAAGTATCATCACGTTGTCTGCAAGTATTGTGAGCGTTTACGGCGCTGTCTTCGGAATGAATTTGAAAAACTATTTTGAAGATGATCCACTTGCATTTGGTGCTATGACAGGTGTAGCAGTGCTCACGGGGTTAGGCGCATATATTGTTTCTCTACGTAAACTCAAAACTCTTGCTCAAATCAAAAAGATTAGTACTAATGCAAATGATACCTCGACGAATGGTAGTAATAGTAGACATCCAATATTAAGACGTTTATTTAAACTATAATAGATAATAGAAAATTATTTTTTTTTCATAAACCTTTCCATTAATTTTGTATATATTTTATTAGACATTTAGTAGATATTTCACACCCTCCTCCTCCCTTTTCTTTCTATTCCATTCCACTTTTCTATATTGATAATAATTGTGTCTATGATTAATTAATTCATTCGAACATAATATGTGTGTGAGCTATGCTATACCAACAAAAAAAATGAAAATTTGTCCAATCAATTATCAATTTGGTCGCATGATAAATCTGTATGAGGGTTTAAAACCCACGGAACAACGACTCTTTTAGGATTCTATGTTGCACAAAACGATCAGTTTTGAAAAGAAAAAAGTCAGGAGCTTTTGCATGACTGTGGAAGAAATCATCGAAGTTATTGTCTTTTTTTTTATTATGGCCTGACATGGATCACACTCCCTATTTTTTTTTTGTCTTAATGAGAAAAGATGTATGATGTAAATCATCATAATATATTATTCATTACTGCTAATGAAATATTATTTTAAATAAAAAATTAAATTATTTAATACGTATGGAGAAAGAGAATGTGTATTATGCTAGTTAGTACATAATTTTTATAGCATAGTATTTAATTTAGTGTGCAGCAAGTATCTTCTTTTTACATCTGTCTTGTGTGTGAGAGTTATTCCCATTTGAAGACAATTTGTGCAACTCGATTGGTTCAAGAACACAAGGGGTGATTTTGGTGAAGTGTATATTGTTGTCGGCGCTAGTATTGATGGTTTTAACCTGTAGTGTACCCAAAATAAAAAAGGACGTGTGAGAATTTTATGTAGGACAACAAACCATCAACTTCTTATATAAACCGACACTGATTTATATTTTTAAATCAGCTTTTCCATACTGTCAATAGCACTTCCTTTTACTCTCTCTACTTTTCTTCTTTTAATAAGAAACATCCAATATCTAAAATGACCATTAAAATCAGTCAACTTCGATCTCTTTCTTTCAGTCAACACAAAAAGGCTCATCCAAGGAAAAAGTCGCTTAGTGTCAAGATCAGCAAAGAACCACCTGTCATTCACAAGATAGAACAGGATAAACTCGAATATACTTTTGAGTGTATTTTTGATCCGGTAGTCTGTCATGACAGTGAAGAAGATCATCCAGATTTATTATTTGGTGGAAACAAGAAACGTTTATGTAAGCCTTGGGAAGTTCCTCCTTATGCTGATGAACCAAGACAGAATAATACCATGTCGTTAGTTTTTAAACGATTTACTGGATGGGGGCCAAAGCATAAATCAAATCAGGCCATCGTTCCAGCAATATCATCTATATAGAAACATAAAAAATAACTCAACGCAGCATATGCTTCATCAATATATATTCCTATTATATTATGCAATAACAAAGAAAGAAAAAACAAGAAGAATATCCACCATCCAATTGTCATATCCTGTTACAGTAATATGTAATGTTCGCATTGTTATTTTATAATCCAACATCATCATCCCGAGTATATTAATAACAGCAAAAACATCACCATCATTTATCATCATCAATTTGCATATATTCTTCATATCCTCTCTTTGTTTTTATGCATGAATTTCGAATCCCCCCTTACATCTTTTTACACTATCAACTTTATTTGTATATAGCCTTTTTATTAATACCTCTGCATCCTTTTCCCTCCATATGTATAATATTTTGTAATTAAAAAACTATTATTATATTTAGCGGCTTAAAACCCTGTGACACCAAAAACAAACAATCAGATCTTTTTTTTTGTGTATCTTTAAAAAGCTTCTTTAAAATCTGTAACAAGAATTGTTGTAACAACAAATCAACCCATTACATAAATTTAAAGTTTCAAAAAATAATAAGAGTAATAATACTTATTCTATCAAGTATAGCACAGTATATATAGCCTAATCGAAAATTATAGAAATGATATCTTCTATCTGCTATTAGCTTTCCATACGTTTCTTCACCTCCTTTTTTTTTGGTATAATAATACCAGTTCTCACGCATATATTGATTGGGAAATGGGTGCATGATCGAAAAAAAAATCCAAAAAAATAGAGGGAGGGCCTCATGGCATATAGTCGTACAACCATGATTGGAATTCAGCGGATGTACTTCATTGTGTATTTTTTATACTATGAAAAGTATTCTTATTGGCTCAAGCATCTTTTTGTTGTTTTGTAGTGTAACCACAAAAAGTTTTTTTTTCTTTCTGTACCAGTTTATTGTTATTCAAGATTCACAGACACATTTAAATTGTTTATTTGTATACATTATGGTGGGTCCCACCACGAACAAAATATTATCAATAATTATTAGGATGTGAAAAAACAACAACAGATGAGAAATAATTAATGAAAGATCTGAAAGATAAATATCAGAATATATCATTAAAAACATGCGACATTTGGATGTATGTAAAATGATATATCAGACTGATATAATGCACGTATTTTGATTTTTTTTATATCCTTTTTTAAAAATGACAATTAGAAATGGCTAATATAAAATGAGCTTAGTGTGGAGACAAGTGAACTAGTAGACGGGTAAAAGAAAAAAATAAAGATATTTAAATGAGAGACTTTAATTTCCACCTGACTCGATGAACAATGACGGCATAACAGAATAGCGGAACTTTGTACGTACAACAATGTCTCTATCATCAGTTAATAGACGATCAGAAACGAATTTTATTTTAATGTGGAATGTAATATAAAAAGTCAACATACTTTATGTTGCTGTAACGGACAGAAAGATAAGTTTCTTGATAGTTTCTTACTTCGTCTTTAATTTCCTCTTTACCACATCATGAGAACAGCTACATGAAAGGTAAAAAAATGCTACGTGTTTGCATGGCATAAATAATCTATTTAGAGGATAAAGGATAAAAAAAAGGATGGGTAAGAATAGTGAACGCTCTGAGATCCAGCTTGCATACAAGTAAAATATTACGATTAAATGATGTCGATTAGCTTGTTTCCATAGTATTTTATTAAGCTGTATGATGTTGTATTCATGGTAAGAAAAGATGGATAATAGTATGAGTTTGTTTTGCTATAATACTAAGTTTTTTTTTATATAAAGATTAAACTCCTCTTTCACAGGGACACTAAAGTAAAAAAATAAAAAGAAGGTTTGTTATATATCGAAGATCCAAAAAAAGAAGCTTCTAACAACTGGCATTGGTCAATCCCAAAAAATAAACAATTTGTTTGTTTTCACGTGGCAACAAATATTTCTCAACTTCAAGTTAGTTGATTGAAATATCAAAGGAGAAAAAAAAGTACATGTTCTTAGTAAAATAGTTATAATCCCCAACGTATTGAATTTGCTCGTGGACTTTTTTGTAGTTGGTATTTTTTTAAGATCAACCAAGTAAAAGATTTCCAGCTTTTTTTTTATTATCTTGGTAAAAAATGAGTCAGGATTTTTTAGCGTGCATGGAAATCAAAAAATCTATTGGCCACTTTTTTTGTAATTTTGACAACTCTATCCACACTTTTTGTCTTTTTCCAGCTATCGAAAAAACGATATATATTTGTATAAAATATGACAACCAACATTGCTTCACCACCACCTAAAGCCATGAAGGATCAAAAGGTCTTGGTTTCCATGGCCGGACCTCATGGTACTGACATTGTGGGTGCTGTACTTGAATGTCTTGCCAACCATCCTTGTGACATTAATGACTGTATGCTTTCGCGTCTTTATCACCATGTCACTTTCGGTGTTCTTATTACTTTACGAACTGAAAGCGATGCTATTTTCAAAGATTTAGCTGAAGCTGCAGCTAAATGGGATGCCACATTAACTTATGATGTTCCTGATACTCAAGCAGCTGAACCACCAAACGTCCAAGCAGCACAAAAACAAGCACATCGTATTGGTCCCAAGGGTGATATTAATATTCCACCTTCTTTGGAAGAAGCTCCTTATTCAAATCGTATCAAGTATGCTGCTAGTATCTTGAATCAAAATGGTTTGCAACCTGCCTTTTTAAATGATTGGACTCAGTTTTGTTTACGTTATCGTATCTCGGTTGAAAAATTGGCAAGATTGAACAAGGGTGGTAATGTGTTATCATGCGCTGATTTCCGTTTGAGTGTACCTCGTACTGTCGATATGAATCAATTAAGAACGGATTTGTTTGAATTGTCTGCAAGTCATGGTACAGATATTGCTTTACAACCCGACGATGTTTTCCGCAAGAATAAGCGTTTAGTTGTGTTTGATATGGATTCGACATTGATTCGTCAAGAAGTGATTGATGAAATTGCTCGTCATGCTGGAGTTGTAGATCAAGTTGCTGTAAGTATATATATATATATAATATGGGTTATATGAATAGAAAGGAGGGAATATATATATATATATATATATATAATACGTTATTGATTAATTATGCGTAAAAACATAGGCTATCACAGAAGCTGCTATGAATGGTGAAATCGATTTTAAGGAATCACTCCGTCGTCGTGTGGCTTTATTAAAAGATACTAATGTGGATGTACTTGAAAAAGTCAAGGAAAGTTTGACGTTTACTGAAGGTGCTCATTTCTTATGTCAATCTTTAAAGAAGCTTGGATTTAAACTTGCTGTCATCAGCGGTGGTTTTATTCCACTTGCCCGTTATGTCAAAGCTGAGCTTGGTTTAGATTATGCATTTGCTAACCAGGTAAAAACAATTTATATAAAAAAAAACTAATCACGACGTGTAAGGGGATAGCCGTTAGTAACATATAGATTTTACTCTCTCTGATGAATTATTTTCATTCAACAATAATAATAGCTCCAGGTATCTGTAGATGGTAAAACATTTACTGGTGAAACAGTGGGTCCTGTTGTAGATGGTGTTCGTAAAGCAGAATTGTTGGATGTAATTGCACAGGCAGAAGGTGTGACACCTAAGCAAGTTATTGCTGTTGGTGATGGTGCTAACGATTTATGGATGTTGAATAAGGCAGGCTTAGGTATTGCGTTTAATGCTAAGCCCCGTGTTCAAGAACAGGTAATAGAATAACTACAATTTCTATATGATATTGATAAAAGAAAATGAGAGAAAACTTATTCACAATAAATATATGTATAATATAGGCTCCTTCTCGCATTAATCAAAAGAGTTTGATTTATGTACTCACATTGTTGGGCTTCTCCGATCAAGATTTGGAACAATTGAGTCAGGACTACTAAACCAGGTTGTCCCTTTTTTTATACGTTCAACAGAAACAATAAACAACACACAAAAACACCTTCCCCCCCTCATTTTTATATAAAATTGTATAGAGCCTTTTCTTGATCTTCTTTTACTAAGTTTAGCGACTGTTGTATAATATTAGACACTTCCTCTTCCACTTTTTTTTTTCTTTTTAAAAAAAACAATCAAAGTTTACGTGTCTTAATCATCACATTATAAAAAAACCAAGTTTTTTGTTTAGTTACAAATTTTCGTCTTTATTTTTACTACGTATACTCAGATTTTTTTCAAAATGGGGTAAGGAAATTATATGATCTTTATATATATATATATATATATATGGTAGCTGGTTATAGAATGATCTAGAATATACAAATGAGGCTTAACAAGTGAGTGAAAAGGGGACGAAGAAGGAGGCGTGTAATATATATATACGATAGCTTTACATAATAAAGCATGAGTTTTTTAAGACTTTTCGGATGCTGTATTATAGCTATCGGGATTAAGAGGAGGTTCTTCAATACCTCTATCTTCTTGCTGTCTTTTTTCTCTGTCCTTGATAAGAAGATAAATAGCGTGTATGAGGCCTAATAAATGATAGCATATATCTATGTAAGTATATCGTATTGTTGTTGCTTAAGATATACATTATTTTCTATGTTTTTCTTTTACGTACCGGGTACGCCGAAGAAGAGCGTCAAACATCTATTTCAAATATTATTAATTGCTATTCATAAGGACCATGATAATGTTTAAAAAAAGACGTGTTTTTATGTAGAGAGCAAGAAAAAAAACTTACAAGTTAATGCAAAGGTCACCATTGCAGCCACGCATCAAGCCGACACCAAGAGGAGGCAAAAGTATAATAATGAAAATTAAGCAGCAATCATTAACCATTTTATCATCAGTCATTTAAACCTTAGCCATTTGATAATATATGATAGGCCAGTTTGTATCTGAAAATTCCTAATTATAAATAATGATTTTATTTATGCTTTATTATTTATTTGCTCTTCAATACGTATTAAATTCTATTTTCATATTTCAGTACTTTTTTTATTATTATTTTTACTACGTACGTATAATAAATCTCAAACCTTTATTAATTCTTAAATTTTTGGTCGCATAAAAAACAGCAACTATGGGCTAACCTCCAACTTCGTACATCTCTTATTGTATGCTGTATAATGATGGACGAAAAAGAGTCTTCCTACGCCTGGATGGCCAAAAAATTGCATGATATCGTATGGCATACGTACATCCTCTATTTTTTCGCCCCCTGCACTATTTGTTACCGACCAAGATCCTCAACTTATCAAGAGCATCCATAGTGGATTTCCATCAAGTGATACTATTGAGGCGCCTGACATGTTCAAAAGAATTTCTCTGACAGGTACGTATAATGGCAAGTTTACTCCAAAGAAGCGTGGACAGAAACACTCGGACCAAGATACAATGGATTGTATTGTCAGCAAGTTATTATGGTGTACGTAGAACAGAAAAAGAGTTTGACAACGCTCTTGAGTGATATTATAAGCATATTTCTAAATCTTCAATAGAAGCAGCGCTAAGGAGTTATATGGCTAGGTAATTTTTAAAACTTTAATCTTATATTTAATTATCTTTACCATTACTACTGGCACTACTGAATTTTATTAATAACCACCGGCCATACAGTACTTATTCTTGTGTAATAGCTGTTTAAAAAATAAGCACGTCTGGGGTGGTGATTATTGCTGTGAACAGTTTCCCTATTTTCAATCTCGAATTACATCACGGGTCGGATCATATTATAAAAGCTTAAAAGCACGGATAAACTAGGTATGGTTCTTTGTTAAATTTATTTCAAAAAAATAAATAAATGAGAAGCGTGATTGGATGGTATGTTGGTTCTATCTACATTTCTTTTTATAAACACACACCAATATAATTACAATTCTATATAGACACTATCATGTATACTGGACTATAATATATAGATGGAGAATGAAGACGATGAACTTTATTTAGAGTACTAAAGCAACCAATGAATGGTCATCTCAAATGATGCAGCAAAATATTTTGAGAACCTACTTGGACGCGTTTCTCACTACGCTTTATATTTCCTACGTACATAATGACTATGTCAATATCAATAAAGATAACCAGGATGACAATTGCTGCTGTATTGTCAAACAAAACCTTCGACTTCTATGTAGCCATACCAAGACTAAAAGCAGTATACCAATTTTATTAGAAAGTGTGTATCCTTTCTAGCATATAACTATATGAAGAAGGCAAGTATTTCGAGAAATGCCTTTATATAAACTGTTAAATGGAATTTATAACAAAATCACTATTATCAACATACTAATATATATTTTTAATATATATACAGTATAAGCCAGTGTCAGCATAAAGATTATCGGTAAAGAATTATCACCAAGGGAAACTACTCTATTTTATACATTGCAATAAAGATTTATACATATTCATGATCACCAGCGCCAGAACTTGCTAATGGATACATAGTAGTGAGAATATATTGGCTGATAATGATGATATGGTGGACCACCACAGTAACACATATATCCCATCTATTCATGAATAATCGGTCTAACATCATTCCGTCAAAAATAAAAGATAAAAGATATAATCAATTAAACACTATTATTTATTTTGATTCGCTCTTATTATTAATCCGGATAAAAAAGGAACATCAAAGAAAGAATAAGATTAGTAACAAATGTCATAAACGGTTTCAGAGAATGATTTAGAATTATTATTTATAATAGAACAAATATACGTAATAGGTTCTCTCATCGATTCGTATAAAACATAGCTTAGCCATGATCGGATAAAATAAGATAGTTACATAATTTAGAAAAAATATAACAGAGTGCTTATTTTATTTCAGGAATAAACAGATTCTCAACTATATTTTACTTTAGTCCTATCTTTCTATTTTTTACTACTCGCATTTATCTCAAACTGTGCGTAAGCAACACTAAAGATTCAAATTCTACAGTACCAAGGCGCCATCAGCCTTGAATCTACAGCACTAAAGAAATCATTTATCATTTTTTAACCCTCTCCTTGTTATTATAACTGAACTCTACCTTCTTTCTTTTATTTTCGTACCCCCATTTACTGATGTTGCACCTATAAAATAAAACAAGTCTACAAGTTGCTTACACGTACACACACACACATATATATATATACATATTTCTTTCATAGATCAAAATTATAAAAGCATAAAATACTATCACTTTTGATACCACGTTATCTTATCGGATCGTTCCAAATCAATACACCAAGAATTACACGAGCAGATCGAGAAAAATTATCCAACCATTACGTATTTAGAATGCAAAGCATTGACAACATAATAAAAGAAGATACAGCTATTGTAGAAGGAAACCAGAATGATCAAAGGAATCTTGCTTCGATGCATAGCCATCATACAAGTAGTTTGGAACTCTTCAAGCAAATTCTCTCGTCTTGTCGGTCGCATACTGATCTGGAAGATTACCAATATCCAAGTCTCAATGCTGCCAGTACCACTCAAGATGAAATAGCACTTTACCGTATGGTCAAGCGCGTTATTATGGTACATATTTTGTAATATATTGAAAAAAAAAAGGAAACTGGGTGGAGTTTGGTTATGACAATTGACATGAATTGTTATTTCAAGCTTGTGCTGAAGGCTGTCTGGATGCTGTTAGCATTACGACCAAGCAAGAATACGGTGCTACTATTATCATTGCTTCAGGTGGCTACCCTGGTAATACAAGGAAATTACTATCAAGGATATTCTCAAAGATGTGTTAGTATTCCATGCTGGTACCAAATTAGAAAATGGTAAACTTTTGACTTCGGGTGGTCGTGTATTGGCTGCTTCTGCCACTAATCTACTTTACGTGAAGCCGTTGACAAGGCTTATGCTAGTGTCAAGTCCATTGAATTCGAAGGCATATACTATCGTAACGATATCGCTCACAGGTAAAAAAAATGGGACAATTTGCGAAACCAGAGCTTTCAACTATGCTGACGAACAACAAAAAGAAACCGGTCTTTCTTATGTTGCTGGTGGTGTGGATATTGATGCTGATAACCTTTTGGTTGAAAAAATCAAGCCACTTATTAAATCCACACGTCGTGTCGTATCGTCCTGATTCTGATATTGGTGGTTTTGGTGGTCTCTTTGATTTAAAGGCTGCTGATTTGTTGATCCTATTCTCGTCTCTGCTACAAATGATATTGGTACCAAACTTAAGATTGCTCAAACTTGTGGTATTCGTGATACTGTTGGTATCGATTTGGTTGCCATGAACGTCAACGACTTAACTGGTCTTCAAGCTGGTGCAGCTTTGATTGGTGGTGAAACCGCTGAAATGTCTGGTCTTTATGAATTGGGTGACTATAATGGTGCAGTTTTCTCTGTTGGTGCTGTTGAACGCTCCAAGATTCTTGCTCGTGCCGACAGCCCCATCAAGGCTGGTGATGTTTTGTTGGGCTTGGCCTCTTCAGGTGTTTACTTAAGCGGTTTCTCACTTGTTCGTACGATCATTGCCACACAACCTGGTTTACCGTACCAATCTCCATCCCCATGGAAAAAGGGTACTACTTTGGGTCGTGATTTGTTAACAACCACTCGTATCTATGTTTACCTGCTATCCACAAGGGCTTGATCAAGGGTATGGTCCATATCACTGGTGGCGGTTTCCTCGACAATATTCCCAAAGGTCTTGGTGTAATATTTACTATAGGTATTGTTCTTGCTCATATAAATGAACTGGCGCCCGCTAATTTCCGTGGATTAATGCCAGGTAAATTTGTTTTCTCTCTTACGGATGATAACTATTACGTATTAGCTGTAGTGTTAATTATTGAAGTAAAAAATGGGTTATTTTCTTTTAGGCTTAGCCTATCAACTAGGTAACTTGATTAGTGTAGCTAGTTCACAAATTCAAGCAACTTTGGGAGAAAAGATATCCTTTAAGAAATTCGGATGGTAGCTTACAATTACGTGATGGAAAATCTATTCCAGATTATGGTATGTTTTAAAATAGAATAATGATGAATAATATATTTACTTTTTACGTACTTACTGTATGTATTTTGATATAGGTCTTCCACAAGCTATTTTTATGGGATGTGTAGTTGCATGTCTTATTATTACCAGTAAGTCTTTTTGTAATATATATTAGTAGTTCTAATATGTACGTACATATAAAGTAAAGGCTTATAAAAATCAAATATATTTTACAAAATACGGATAGCTTTGTTAAAAAAGGAAAAAAGAAATAAAGATTTTATGCAAAATCTTTATGAAGATAAAAATGAATAAATTATTGGATTAAATTGATTTAAATGCTTAAAAAAAGAAACAAGGTCAACAAGATGAATCTTTTGCTCCTGCTATATCATCTGAAGATATTAATATACAAAACACAACAGAAAAGAAATAAAAGATTATGTAGATATTTACAACAGTTAATAAAAAAAAGGTCAATTTATAATGTAATGACACCTATTATATGTGATCTTTCTTTTGGCATGTAAATAAAGCCTTGAAGGAAAATAAGGCATTATACTTCTTGCAAATATGTTGAGAATAACTGACAATTTTGATGCACTGGTTTTTTTTTGACAACAACCTGCTCGCTCTTTTTTTTTATATCTTGGGTCTGAGCAACAAAAAATAAAAAACTGCTTTATTTTTTTTTCTTCACTTGCATGTATGTGTGGTTTCATGATTTCCAACAGCATATTAGACAATTATCACACTCTTTCAAAACAGCGTTAAATAATCCACTTTTCGCGCAGCGCAAAAGACTTTCATTTGTGCAGTGCAAAAAATATAGTTTTCATCACGTAATGGTCTATTCAAAGTCGTGACACTTTATTGTCATGACGATCTATAATAGTTTTGTTGCGTTGGGCAACAAGGAGTATTTCATTTGGGATAAAAAAAAAAATAGACTGCAATCAGCACTGAGTCCATCAAATCGTTCCTAATTTGGAAGGATTTCTTTGTTGATTTAAATCAATACTTCCATTTATGGAATTATGTTTCCTGTTTTAGTAACATTCCTTCCCTCTTCATTCTTCTTTGACAAATCGGATTATATTTAATCATTATAAAAAGATACAATGGTATGTTCCGATAAAGGGTGTGATTGGTTCAAACAATCTTCTTTTATATATGTATATATTTTGTTTTAAGTTTTTCAATAATAATACAAAAAACAGAATACAGGATTGTAGGGGGCTTCATTAATTAATGATACAAAAAATATAACTATTTACGTTTGTTTTCATCGGGTGTTGTTGTTGCTGCTGGTGGTGGTCAAAGTAATGTTGTCCTACCAATAAACACAGAAATAGCATGCCGCTTTGTTTGATAAACTGGAATGTTCTATGTACAGGCAACAATGTAAATACTGTAGATCCCCAAGATTAAAACGAAATCTCTTATTAAGATAAAGGGTGTCAATTTAGTACGGGAGGAGAGGTTTTTTTTAGTTTGCTTTGATTAGTATGAAGGAGGGGAAGTGTTTAGTATAATTTGGTATGTTCAAAGAATAAAGTAAAAGAAAAAGACCAGTTTTTTTAATATATCAATGTTATAATTACTCGTCATCACCAAGGGAAGTGTTAGTATCGATGATGTTATCTAAAACAATTTGTGACCCATTCATATTATCGTCAGTTGTTTTAAATACATGTTGGATCGTTTCATCATCAGCCGCTCCACCGCAACTATTCTCGTGTCTCAAAATTCTTTCAATTTTATCTTGTTCATTTAGAAGTTGCTGCAAAAAATAATAATTTATTAGCCACTCTACATATATGATCCTCATTATATATATAAGTCATAATTACAAAACCGTATGCGTGCGCCTACCTCAAAATCTGCCAACAATTCAAACACTAGAAGCCAATCATCCCGTTCGTGAAAAGTGATTGGAATTGTCGCGCTACGTCGCTCATCAAAAACAAACTTTTTGTTGGGTGCCATAGAAAGAACGGACAACGTGAGTTTGCGCTTAATTACTTGAATACTAATGGCTTTAAACTTGTTGTACGTTTCGAATCGGGCATTTTTCATTTGATATGCTTTCAATATAACAATTGACGTCAGTGCCTTTATTAATTTCAAAGCATCATCTTGAGTATGATTCATGTTCTCGTTTTCTCCACCTGATGATGCTTCAATCACCACCCGCTCATCATCCATGTGGCCGACCAAAGTAGAATATCCCAGACCATTGGCAAAGTTTGGGCTTGTGCGTTGAATATCAGTGGCAAAAAATGAAGTCGCTTGTAAACTTTTGATTTTTTTCTCACACCTGGGATATCAACTCAAATGATTAGTTTCTATGTTCAACAAAACAATACTTTCTTTTCCCATCTTTGAAAACTTTTTTTTGTATGCCTTATCACCATAACTCCTCTTTTTTGTATAACAACTTACCACTCGAAATGAATATTCTGATGATGATTTTCGAATGCATTACCTTTTGATTCTTCTCTCCATTTACTACCATATTCTTCGTTCAAGCTATTAATGCTTGGCTTCCCTTGAGCCAAGCCCACAGTCCACTCTTTCCCTCTTTCCATAAGCTAGTGACATTTGACAAGTCACAGCTAAGCTTATAGCGCTTTCTTGGACTATCTTCTTCCTCTTCTTCGAGTACTGGCAGTAGTATTGACTGCTATGTAGAAAAAATTGGTACTACACGATCAGCAAAGAAGATCCTTTCATGGTTTGAATGTATTGATGTGGTACGGAAACATTTTGAGACAAAATCCATAAGAACGTACTTGACCATACGGTAAAATGCTTTTTCATCTTGAGTGGTACTGGCAGCATTAAGACCTGGATATTGGTAATCTTCCAGATCAAAATGCGACTCACAAGACGAGAGAATTTGCTTGAAGAATTCCAAACAACTTGCATGATGGCTATGGATCGAAGCAAGTTTCCTTTGATCATTCTGGTTTCCTTATACAATAGCTGTATCTTCTTCTATCATGTTGTCAATGCTTTGCATTCTAAATACGTAATGTTTGAATAAATTTTCTCGATCTGCTCGTGTGATTCTTTCAATGGATTCCTTTTCAATATGAATGGGCAGGCAAATACTACTTGCTTCTTTGCGGAGTATTTATGTAGGTGATATTTATTGTTGTACTTCTAATTGTCCTCAATTTGAGCATCCTAGTCCACTTCCAATGAAATTTAATTCTCTTTCTGGTGGTTGGTGCC
The DNA here is from genome assembly GCA_025093555.1 of Circinella umbellata. Classification (NCBI taxonomy): domain Eukaryota; kingdom Fungi; phylum Mucoromycota; class Mucoromycetes; order Mucorales; family Lichtheimiaceae; genus Circinella; species Circinella umbellata. The sequence continues at coordinate 452,363 of JAIWNF010000010.1, read as the reverse complement.
GTGGTGTATTGATTGGAACGATCCGATAAGGTAACGTGGTATCAAAAGTGATAGTATTTTATGCTTTTATAATTTTGATCTATGAAAAAAATATGTATATATATATGTGTGTGTGTGTGTACGTGTAAGCAACTTGTAGACTTGTTTTTTTCTATGTCATCTATAAACATACCAGATTGTTTACTACATCACTGTTACCGAAACGTTTATTAGTTGTTGTTGTTGTTCTTGTTGGTGGTGGTGGTGGTGCAGACGATAAAGCTTGATTTACACCAGAAGCAGAAGATAAGAGTGGGGTTGTGTTGGAAGAAGATGATGCTGAAGTTGTGCTGGAGATTGAAAAAGTAAGTGGACCCGGTTGAATAAGGAGGTGGGTTTTGAAATGACTATCAAGTTGCTCAATACTATAATGGAAATCATTACAAATCGCACATGCGAAAATTAAAGAATATTGAAGGTTTGGTTGCTTTTGAAGCGTAGTAGTAGAAATAAAACGGTAACTACAAGGGGAAAAAACAATCAATAAAATGGAAAGACTTTGTTTTTCTGTGCCCTTGCTAAAGTAAAAAAAAAAAAAAGAAAACTATTCTTACAAACTGGTTCGACGCGTTTTGTCAGCAGGGTGCGACGGTAAGTTGGAAACTTAAAACGAAAAATACACCATGTTACTAAAAAAACAAGATTATTTGAAGCAATCACACCTCTTGAGAGCATAACATTGTGTCTTTTTATATGATTATATAGTGTTACCCGATTTCTCAGGTCCTCATTGCACAAGTGACAACGAAATGTTCTCAGCATGCAAACAGGAAGGATTCCTTGCTAATGATCTGCGTGCTGAGAACATTTCGTTGCCACTTGTGCAATGAGGACCTGAGAAATCGGGTAACACTATATAATCATATAAAAAGACACAATGTTATGCTCTCAAGAGGTGTGATTGCTTCAAAGTTTCCAACTTACCGCCGCACCCTGCTGACAAAACGCGTCGAACCAGTTTGTAAGAATAGTTTTCTTTTTTTTTTTTTTACTTTAGCAAGGGCACAGAAAAACAAAGTCTTTCCATTTTATTGATTGTTTTTTCCCCTTGTAGTTACCGTTTTATTTCTACTACTACGCTTCAAAAGCAACCAAACCTTCAATATTCTTTAATTTTCGCATGTGCGATTTGTAATGATTTCCATTATAGTATTGAGCAACTTGATAGTCATTTCAAAACCCACCTCCTTATTCAACCGGGTCCACTTACTTTTTCAATCTCCAGCACAACTTCAGCATCATCTTGTTCCAGCACAACCCCACTCTTATCTTTTGCTTCTGGTGTAAATCAAGCTTTATCGTCTGCACCACCACCACCACCACCACCGACAACAATAATAACTAATAAACGTTTCGGTAACAGTGATCTGGTAAACAATCTGATATGTATATAGATGACATAAAAAAATAAAAAAAAAGTCTACAAGTTGCTTACACGTACACACACACACACACATATATATATATATACATTTTTTTTATTAGATCAAAATTATAAAAGCACAAGAAACTATCACTTTTGATACCACGTTATCTTATCGGATCGTTCCAATCAATACACCAAGAATTACACGAGCAGATCGAGAACAATTATCCAACCATTACGTATTTAGCATGCAAAGCATTGACAACATGATAGAAGAAGATACAGCTATCGGAGAAGGAAACCAGAATGATGAAAGGAATCTTGCTTCGATGCATAGCCATCATGCAAGTAGTTTGGAACTCTTGAAGCAAATTCTCTCGTCTTGTGAGTCGCATACTGATATGGAAGATTACCAATATCCAAGTCTCAATGCTGCCAGTACCACTCAAGATGAAAAAGCATTTTACCGTATGGTCAAGCACGTTCTTATGGATTTTGTCTCAAAATGTTTCCGGGCCACGTCAATACATCCCCAAACCCAATATCTCCATAAATAAAAACAGTAGCTCGTCAAGTTCAGAAAGCAAAGATATGCCATTACAAGGTCCAGATCCAAGTCGCCGTAAAAGTAAGCTTTCTTTTAATACTTTTGTCATATAAATAGCAAATGTTAAGAATGTATACTCATATAATAAACTGAAAATGGTAGGAAATCCCTTCATTATTCATTCTACTCTTCAGACAAAAAATATAAATACTGAATCTTCAAAAAAGGGTACATAAATCTTCTTCTTTTATTAATATACCTAAGCATAAAATATATACGTATACTTAAATATAACATTTTTATCTATTAGCACAACAAACTATAACTCCTCGTTGTTTAATTCCTACCTACAGCATTCCTAGTTCTTCCAGTACGTAATAACAAGTGTTTTTTTTTACATTGTCTATTACACATATCGCTTCTAAAATATACGAGATTCTAAAAAATATTCTTATTAGATAATCCATTCCCATCTATAGCTTCTCCTTCTTCATCATATTATTCAGATATTGCTTGCCAGTCAGAAGACAATGATGGTATTTGGTTTTTTTTAGTTGAAAATAAATGCTCAATACTATATGCGTTTTGCACAAAGCTAATGTACATAACATTTTTTTTTCTAATAAAAATAAAGCCGGACTTTATGGCACACATGCTCAAAGAAGCTTATTAAGTACTGATAACAAATCAAAAAGAGGTAATTTTGTACTTTTATCTAATGTTGTAATTTTTTATTGCATACTTACTTCTCGATAAATATTATAGCAAACAGACGTGTAAGAACCAGCAAGGGTAGAGCAAAAGGTAACTTTATATTATTTCAATCTTATTATATTTCGTATTTGATATCAAAAGATTATCAGTCAATATATAATGTTAATACATTTACTTATTTACAAAGGAAAAAAACCTTTACATAATGTACAAGATGTCATGCAAATAACAAGAACTAGTGCGTGTCAAACTTTATTATTTATTTTTCATAATATGTTATAGACGTAATTGACGATAATATATTCAAATTCACTTTAATATTCTTACTTTTGTGCTCTTTTTTACTATAGGATCTGATGGTACACCTAATTTTTTTTACAGCCTATTGACAGCAGTAGCTCTAATTCATCTTACGACGAAGCACCAGATGATCGGTTACAGCAACATAAATGAGTACGCAGAAATGTTACGAAACATTTTAATAAAAGTGCTAAAAGGATAAGAGCTGTGTAAGTTACCACTATATTATGTCATATTTGAGATCAATATTATAAAGGTCAATTATCTATAAGAAAACTAAAATGGTATATTTTACTTCAAACATATTGTTCTTCTTTAGTCAAGAAAAAAAATATGGTACCCCAGTCTTGTACAAGCAGGGAGATCAGGTTGGAATTCGAGTAGATGATAGGACTCGCCGAAAACACGACCCTTTTTACATACCGTGTTTGGTGAGAAATGTACATGTACCTGAAGACGAGATCGACCGGCGTGACGTTCCAATTAATCCACGAAATGTTATATATCGTCTTCAGTGTAAGGCAGGTGTACTGCATATGACCTATAGATGGAGAGAACTTCTTGATATTCGCGATTTGAACTTTCCAGAATTGAATACGTTGGATATTTTTGCATCTGTCCCAACAAGATATTATATTACCATGAAAAGAGCAGCAAAGGAAGCGATAGGAAAATCTAAGTCAGCATATCGTCCTACATGTGGATGTACAACAGGATGCGAAAACAACCGGTGCAAGTGCAAGAAGAACAATCTTCCATGTACAAAGAGTTGCCATCGTTTTCGCGAATGTAACAACACGCATGCCGAATGGAGCAGAAGACAAGAAAACTAGCTTTTAATAATCTTTATAATATATATTTCATTATTCTCTTATTTTTTTTTTTCATTATGTATGCTGTTTATTTTTCTCATACGAAATTATTTGCCGTATATTACTAATTTATATTCAGAATGATAAATTACATATATATATATATATAACTTAAAATTAACACCCATTAAATAAAGTTAAATAGATGAAACTTAGGTTGTAAATAGAAGAGAAATTATTCATTTTTTTATATTAAATATAGTATAATCATTATTGCTTTTGCATTGATTTTTGATAAAATTATAAGTTTATTATTAATTGGGAGTTGGGCGGCCCAAAGTCCAATTGGAAGTTGGACGAAATTTTTGTTCGCCCTATTTAAAGTTGGGCGGAATTGGACTTCAAACGGTAACAGCATTTCATGTTGTGACAAAAACTTCGTTATATAAATGATATGAATTATTAAGAGAAAAATAGCAAAAAAGTTGTAATTAACATAATAATTTATAAATAATGGTAAGTGGGAGTTCTGATATTTAGTTATCTTACGTCTAAATCCACAAAGAGAGAAATCTTAATAAATTCCAAAACATATTCAATTATAATGATTTATTTATGAAAGATAATTTATTTAAAGACAACCAATACAGATTTAATAAAGAGGCTTAAAAGAGAAAAATATATACTATAAGGTAGAAAGGGGGTATATTATACGCTTTTGTAAAAATAAAAGCTAAAAAGATATAGAGGCAGAATCCAATCAAATGGCACAAAATAAGATTTATGATTGAACCATGTGACAAGAACTGGTAATAATAATAATAATAATAATAATGATAAGAATAATTTCGACTGTACGTACGTATTGTGTTCTTTTTTGGTGTTACATCCCTTATTCCATTCTCTACCTTAATAAAATTTTTAGGCTCAACGGGTTATTTATACAAAAATAATGTTGTTTGTAATACTAGTCTCAATAATACTAATACTACTAACAATATATGTTTAAAAATTGGATAACGGTACGAATGTTACAATACTAACACGCCCCTAACATGGTTTTTTTTTATCAGAGTATATATAATACATGACCTTTTGCATCACCCCATTATAAGAATGTCACTTTTGATGATTCTATACCGCAGCAACTGTTCATCGATCAACAGTCAAACAGTATATCTAAGTAGTATATGGAATATAATAGATATGTAGTTTTGGGAATTCTGCAATATAAAGGAAATTGAATACGTCAGCATTACCAAAGATAATAAACAAATTTGGCAACCCCATTTGTTGTCAAAGCCTCATGCGTGCTAAACAATAAAGAATATAAATACATGTGTTTTTTTTAAAGAAACAAAAGCGACAAAAAGTACAACTTTCAAATTTGATTTTGCTCTTATTATCACAAATGGAAGCAGAACTTCGAAAATTAGGAAATAATCCTGATGCACTTGTTAGCCCCATAGGTCTTGGATGCATGAAGTATATAGATGTTTCTTTCATTTTTTCTCATGATTTTTACTCTTTGATTTGTTTTTTTCATGTTGAACTAAAAAATTATATTTATGCTTTTTTTTAGTTTAAGTGAATTTTATGGTCCACAAGATGACGAAGCAAGCATCAAGGTTTTGGAAAGAGCCGTTGAACTGGGGTATATATGCTTTTTTAATTTGTTTTATTATAAAAGAAAATTCCCCAATAAAATTAATTCGTGTAACAAGAAATACAATTCAATAGCTGTGCTAATAATAATATCACGTCGCTGTTAGATGTACATTTTGGGATACTGCTGATGTATACGGTGTTGGACATAATGAAAAGTTATTGAGTCAAGTATTGAAAACCCATCGAGACAAAATATTTTTATGTACAAAATTTGGTTTTATCCGTGACGAAGCAGGTTTCTTTGTGGAAAGTTGTGGTAAACCTGAATATGTTCGTAAATCCTGTCAAGAAAGTTTAGATCGATTGGGTGTTGATACAATTGATTTATATTATATGCATCGTATGGATAAAAACACGTAAGTAATAAATTTAGCAGATAAATCACGTTTCGTAGCAAAAAATAAAATAAAATGATCTACTTATTCAACAGATAAATATTGTTATTATTAATGAAAACAAAAATTCGATTTGAAAATAATAGACCCATTGAAGAAACTATGACTGCATTGGTAGAACTTGTAAAGGAAGGTAAAATCCGACACATTGGATTATCCGAATTCAATGAAGAAACTATCCGTCGTGCACACAAGATTCATCCTATATCCGCCCTTCAAGTCGAATACTCACCTTGGTTTTTGAATATTGAAAAGAATGGGATTCTCAAGGCTGCACGTGAACTAGGCATCTCTATTGTCGCCTTGTAAGTATAATAACAATATTTTTTTTTGATTGATTAATTAAAATGTTTACTATATATATCAAAGAATGATTTTAGCTATTTAATAACAAAATATAATATAATCGTCTAGTTCACCATTAGGTCGTGCCATCATGACAGGTGATATAAAATCTCTTGATGATCTTTCAAAAGATGATGCACGGCATACACTTCCCCGATTCTATCCGGAAAACTTTGAAAAGAATCTAAAACTGACCCATAAATTTAAAGCACTAGCAGATAAAAAGAATGTCTCTCCAAGCGAGTATGTATTAGCATGGATATTGGCTCAAGGACCTGAATTCTTGGTGATTCCGGGAACTAGAAAAATCAACCATTTGGAACAAAACTTGCGTGCGGGTCAAATCAAGTTTACACCTGAGGAATTGATGGAAACACGGAAGATTTTGAATGAATTTACACCTGTAGGAGATAGATTTGGTGAAATGTTCCAGGCTTTTGTGGAAGATAACAAAAAATAAATTGGATACATTATTATGAATTTAGAATTTTTTTTCTTTGAATTGAATGACTAAAATATGTGATAGTGATATATAATGAGATACAAAAAAAGGACGAGGTACGAAGAATTTACTTAGTGAAGGTTTTTATAAAGATCCCCAGTATCAAATTATCACGTTTATTGTTTTGATTCAATATATTCAAGCAAAGTTACAGCAACTATGTAAAAGAGTTGAATAAAGACACGACCGCGCCATTTTTTATTGATAACTGTAGAAGAGTGACTTGGCCGATCTTTTCTTTTTATTTCAATGGAAAACCAAGGAGCGCGTTTATACTGCTGCTCTGCTGGTAATGTATTTAAAAAAAAATTATGTATGACATAAATTACATATGTATCAGTAACATATAAATTAATAAAGGGAACACAATTTATATACTCATTTTGCTCGATGATTAATAGCTCTTCCAAAGAAGTGGTGGTATACATAGATACCTGCATGTTTCATATTTAATAGTACATATAACGTTGTAATAGATGAGTGATTACCTTTCTATGTACATACTATATATCTACGACAATTACTTTTCCTATTGTAATGTATTATATTGTATAATAGATGACATATACATCACAACAATGTATGTACTTTTTAAGCTTATGTATAATAAACATCCCTTTCCCATCTCCAATTATATAGTCATTAGTTCCACCTACTAAACTTATTATTAATTCTATCTTATTGCTTAGTAATTACTAAAATTATATATTAATGCTTCTAGGGAACAGAATAAAGAAAGTAGATTGTCACTACTTTGGTAGTTGTTAATGGATAGTTTAATGAGTTGCTATGCCAACGAGTATCAATTTGGTAGTTATGTTATTTGAAGGCTATTCATGCTTTGTACTTTATTATATAGGCGACGTTAATATCCATAAAGAATTTTCTATTATAATAACTCCCTTGGCGGGGGTTGTTGTCTATTGATCTTGTTTACTTTTTTATAATTTTAGAAAGAATACACAATCATGGGTAAAAACAACTACTTAACATCGTTTTATGGTTTCACTTATTACTATCTCATTATGTGGAGTTATAATATAAATATTCCCGACCCATTGAATTGCAACGCGCGAAAAAAAAAGTGGGTACAATCGAAAATATAATTTTCGAAAGACGCGTATAAATATGTAGTGTGTTTTTTGCATTTTTCGTTTCTCTTCTCTACGCTCTCTCTCTCTCTCTCTCTCTTTTTTTTTTTTATTATTTAATTCACTCCCTTTGACCTCGTGAGGCTGTGCAACTCTAAACTATCTCCTCTATTTCTCTCTCGCTCTTTTCCTTTTTTATTAACTTCATATAATATTTATCATAAACCAACTTTTTCCTCGTTTTAATATCCATATATATATATATATATACAATACCTCTGTTGTTGAATATACATGCTTTGGTCATTAAACATCGATAACAGTAACAACGAACGATAATAATAGTAAATAATGACAGACAACAAAATATATTCAGCGACTTATTCTGGTGTACAAGTATACGAAACAGTTGTTCAAGATGTCGTAGTGATGCGAAGAAGAAATGATTCATATATGAATGCAACACAAATCCTTAAAGTAGCAGGCATAGAAAAAGGAAAACGAACGAAAATTTTAGAACGTGAAGTATTAACTGGAGAACATGAAAAAGTACAAGGTGGTTATGGCAAGTTTCAAGGCACTTGGTAAATTTCATAAAATCTTCCCTCTTTCAATTTATTTTATGGCTTTATTACTACTTTTTTTTTATAAAACAAATGAGAATGCGCGCGTTTTATTAATATTCTTATTTTGAAAATGTCGCGTGATATCATTATTCACTTTTTCACGCAACTATATTCTTATGTTTTTTAGGATTCCATTGGACAAAGGACGGGAATTAGCAGAACGTTATGGTGTATTGGATGTATTGAAATGTATTGTGGATTATCAACAACCATTAGGAGGTAATGACGACGATGATCAGATACCAACAAAAGAACAAGCTGTAGCAGCCCAACGTAAGTTAAATAATCAACAGCGTAATGCAACACGAGCGAATAATAGAGCAGCAGCAGCAGCAGCTGCCACTGCTTCACAGAAACAACAACAACAACAACAACAAACTCAAACGCCCGGATCACCTTATTATAATCATCCTGGTTCACCCATGTCAGCTGGTTCACCAATACATAGAGCAGGAACACCAAGACGTGGTGCTGATGATCATTCTAATTCAACTTCAGGACGAAAAAAACAAAAAATTGCTTCTGGTGGTGGATCAATAACCACTTCCTCTAATAATGGTGCTAGTTCACCTCAACCCTATTATTACCAACAACAACATCAACAGCAACAGCAGCAGCAATATCCTATGCCAAGAACATCCAGTGATGAACATCGTAATCTGCTGATGGCCATATTCTTATCAGACGATCCAGATCATATACCTGAATTACTTCAACAATCCAGTCATGCTTTTGATATCAACTTAATTATTGATGAACAAGGTAATACAGCGTTACATTGGGCCACTGCATTAGCTCGTGTTACCATTGTACAATTATTAGTTTCCAAAGGAGCCAATCCAGCTTGTGTTAATTACGCCGGAGAAACACCATTAATGCGAAGTGTTATGGTGACGAATTCGTTTGATAACAACACTTTTCCGACTATTTTATCAGCACTCAGTAATACATTGACAGTTGTTGATCAAAAGAAGCGATCTGTTTTGCATCATGCAGCATTAACATCTGGAATTCATGGTCGGACACAGGCGGCCATTTATTATATGCATCATTTATTACACGGTATTGTTTCTTATCCTGCAGCAGCATCAATTTTGGATTGGCAAGATGAACGAGGAGATACAGCATTAAATATTGTGGCTCAACTAGAATGTGATGAAATTGTCAAACTGCTTACTCGTGCAGGCGCGAAAAAAACAACAGAGAATAATGTGGGACTGGCATCAGATGATTATGCATTGTCCAGCCCAAATGAAGTTCAGGTAAATGTCTAAAATGAAAAAAAAAGACCTTTTGGGGCAAAAGATTTGGGGCGGGTGGAATTTGATATAATTTGTTGTTGTTGTTATTATTTATCAATAATGATTTTACATGACTCCTAATAGGAATCTGGAACTGAGGAACAAAAACAACAATCAAAAGAACCTGTTGAACCTAGTGAACGTGGTCGAGAAATTGTATCAAGTAAGTTTTAAATGTTTTATTTTTGATATATAAAAGAGTCAGGATAAATTGGGTGAGGTAATTAATTACAATTGAAATAAAATAGCTGTTCAAAAGATCGTGGATGCATTAGACGAAGAATATGGCTCTCAACTGAGTCAGCGTGATCAAGAATTGAAATCGATTCAAGACGAATTGGATGCTGCTACCAAAGAATTGGAAACAACACGAAAAGCGTTGGAAGATAAACAAACACAATCTCAACAATTAGTTGAAGCACAACAAAAAATTCGTAATTTACAAGTAGCTCTTCAAGGTGAATGGGATGGTATATCTACTGCTTTACCAGCCAATAATACCACAGCCATAGATGAAATTGACGAAAAGCAAAATATCGATGCTTTATTTTTACCACCTACACCTGAAAATAGTCAACAACAACAAAAAGGAGAAGGAACGAGTAGTAGTAGTAGTAGTAGTAGTAGTAGTAGTAGAGCACAGCAATTAGAGCATCAAATCAAATTATTGGAGTCTCGTATTGCTAGTTATACACAGAATGATCAAGATTTACGAACGGAATTACAAGGATTGAAAGCACAATCTGCAGAAAAGGAATTACAATGTAAACGATTAATCGCAGCTTGTTGTAATTTACCTATTGAGAAGATCGATGATCTAGTTGAGCCCTTAACATTGGCTATTGAAAGTGATCCACCAGACTTGGATTTAGCAAGAGTGATTGGATTTATGGAGAAAATACGACGACAAGGGGCATTTTCGGAAGGTTTACCATCAACGACTTCACCATCACCTATAGTAACTATGGTACCTACTATTTCAACCACGGTTGCACCATCAAATACTACAACTTTGGAAAATGATACACTATCATCACAAGAAGGACGACCTAGTAATAACAGTGAAACATCTTATCCACCTAATACAAGTGCTGTCACCACACCAGTCAATTGATAACAGAAAGAAAAAGAAATTTATCTCTTTTTTCATATAACTTTTATATAATACATATTACTTCCACTTATCCTATTCATTTCTGTTTTACATCTCGATTCGTTTTTATATGCCATATTCCGTTCTCTCTTTCTCTATATTTTTTATATATATATTTCTTTTTTGTATAAAGCTTCACAAATTTCTCACAAACACACGCAAATACAAATACAGCATACGTTTTTATACACTTTTTTTTTCATCATTATTTTTTTTTATATAATATATACATAAGAATATATATATTAATATACAAGCAACTATCGTCCAAACTTTTTTTTTGGGGGGGGGGAAGCAGTGAAAGTTTTGATTATTATTCATCATTATTATCCTCTTCATCAGATTCAACCGAATATCTATTATTGAAATTTGATCCAACTTGTTCAGGCATTTTTCCTTTTCTTCGTCGACTTGATGATATATCATCGTCATTGTTATCATATGGTTGTTGTTCAATAGAAGATGATACTCCTTGATTATTTATACTGGATTCAACCGTAGTAGAAGAAGGAGAAAGAGAAGATGGAGTTAATAAAGGTGCAACCGTTTTAGATTGCTGTGAGGTCAAAGTAGTAGTTGGAGTAGTAACATCAGTTGTTGTCATCTCATCATAGATCAGTGAATCAGGTGCAGTATCTGAACTTGAAGTCGCCATAAATGGTGATGATGTATCATTAATATTGGTGGTAGTAGATGGTGGTGATGTTGTTGGTGTTGTATTGGTATTATCATTATTATTGTTATTGTCGTTATTTGTAGTGGTATTATTAATGTCATTTACAGGAAATACACTCAATGCTTGAGTCAACACTTGCATACTATGAAATATTTGATTTTGAACAGTATCTAATATTCGTAAACGTTGTTCCATTGCATCTCTTGTTGTGGTTGATAAAATTCGTAAATCTTCTTCTGTCAATGATTCAGGTAATGAAGATTGTTGTGATGAATTATTACTTATATTAATATTATTTGATCCATTCGTAGAACTAGTACTGAATGAAGGAATGGATCCACCAGATAATGGTATGAGTGGAATCATCCCAGGTCCTGCTGCTGACGATGTTACCCATGAAGATTGATCTGGAGTTAATATACCAAATGATTGCTGCTGCTGCTGTTGATATGGTACTCCATGCATAGGTTGCTGTTGTTGTGCTACAGGAGTAGTAGCAGTTGTTGTATTAGTAGTAGGATAATGTATATTATTTTCAAGGGGTTGACCCATTGGAAAACCATCTTGTCCACCACCACCGTTATTATTATTATTATTATTGTTATTATTGGGATTGAATAATGGGGGTTGTGGTTGTGGTTGCGGTTGTCCACCATTTTGTTGTGGTGATGATCTATTTCCATTATTATCAGCCAAAACAGATCGACGACTAAATTTTAATATGATTTATTATTAGTCCCATCTTATATTATCCTTCCATGCACTTTCTTTATTTCTATGCCTCTTAAAAATAAAATAAAATTACCATGTTGGACAACTTTGTTGTCGTTCTAACCAACTTCGAAGACAATGGAAATGGAAAATATGACCACAAGGTAACTTTTTGGGTTGATCCATATTTTGTTGCTGTTGCTGCTGATTGTTATTGTTATTATCGTTATTATTATCATTATTGTCACCAGTAGGTGTTACTTGCATTTCTTCTCTACAAATAATACAAGTACTATCATTCATACGTGCAAAATCATCAGCTGTTGCATTAGGGTATAATTCGTTCATATTCCGTGTAGCTCGACGATAACGATATAAATCTCTGCATTTTTGAATAAATGATCGGAATGTCACATAAACATCACGAATGATATGTATTGGTAATTGATAATAATAACAAATAAAGAAAAAGAAGATCAAATAGGTAATCAACTTTAAAAAGTCTATCATTTCAAAAATAAAATAATTCATTAGTCTTTTTCCCCTACATTATTTCATATAAATAGTGAAAGAGTACTAATTTACCTGTTAATAAATCCAAATAAAAAACATACATTGATTTTCCTTCCCATGGTTCTTCACTACGCATATCAACAACATTTAAAATATATTTTCCAATCGTTGACATTATTGTACATATCAAAATTGTATACTAACAAATTAAATAATAATAATCACAACGTTAATCTCCCTCTCTCACTTTTTATGATACTACTACTTTATCTTCGTCCCTTTTTTTTTTTCAATACATATATATGTATATATATCTACCTCAAAACCAAACATAACCATCATATTTGGACCTTTTGTTAACGTAATATTAATAGCATGTCGTGCTAATACACAGTCAATAATAAACAACAACGCCATAAGATTGACCATACGAACATGGAATGTAACGCGATTCGATGGTGATTGTTCCATCTATTATAATATTAATTACTCAACTTTTAATATTATGCATTCTCCCTTCCCTAAATTCAATTGAACCCCACTCAATAATAATAATAATAAGAAGAAGTTAGTATAACAACTTACAAATTCCACTCTATCTTGGCATAACCAATGAAAGATTTTTAAGAACAAGAGTGTTGTAAATACAAAGACAAACTGTAAATTGAATTCTTGACGAAATATTGTCATTGCTAAACATGTTTCTGTCACGGCATACCACGATCGTTCATACAAGTGCTATTTTTGATAAATGAATGGATAAGTGAGAATGGTTATTTTCAACCCCACACTTTTTTAATTAACGTACCTCTACTTCAATGGCTCGAAGGGCACCAAAGAAAATAGCTTGTAAAGTCTTACCGAAACATATAGCTAATAATAAGCCCATGTTTAATAAAATCTATATTATAATTTCATATTAGTTACAAAAAAAAAATTACTTGAAAAAAAAAGGTACGCGTTAAATAATAATAAGAATGGGAAGAGTAATTTACCATGATACAAGCACTTGATTTAGACAAATAGACACAAGCAGCATAAAAGTTCGAACGTTGATGCATGGCATTCAAAATGACACCAAGTGCAAGCAGGGAAGATACCCCGCCATAGACGGCAAGTCTCATAATCGAAAAAAAAAAGAAAGAAATATATATATATATATATACACACACACACACAAAAAGAGAGTGAGGAGTGAAAAGGTTTAAGGTAAAGAGAGAGAGAAAGGAATTACCTGCTTATGGCCCGCTTGGTATATCCACGTGGCAGGCATGGAGCAAACAAAAACTGGCCGCATTTTTTTGGATTTATAATTCGTCCAATCATCATCATAAGTTTCAGTGTAACCAAATTCGCATTACTTTAACTACTCTTTTTACTTTGAGAATATTCTCATAATAATATTTTATCACTTTAAATATAACTATTATACAACAGTTAAGAAGAAAAGACCTCTCATTCATACATATACATAATACAGTTCTACTTCAAATATTTGATCAGTATTACCAACTTGATTATTTTTAGTATTTATTAATGTCGTTTTTCTTTTTTTTTTTTTTTAGTCGCTTTGTTCATATTTAGCGTTATTTTCATGGTTATTATTGCCTTTGTATAAAAAGTCAATTTCATAATCATAATCATAGTCTTAATTTATTACTGTTGAAATATGTAAAGATTTTCTCTTTTTTTTAGTACTGCAAAAATAGCGAATATATATATAACTATATAGAACGTCAAGCTTGTTATTTATCTTTGTGTGAAAATGGTGCACACTTCTATGCCAAAAAATAAAATAAAAGAGGCTAGTTCAGCAATCAAGGAAAGGAACAATAATAGAATTTGGAAATTAGAAACCAATCATTATTTGGATCGACTTGTACTAAATTATCTTTGTTGTATTTATAAATATATATAGGATGTATTTCACAAAATGCTTTGAATGATTTTAGAATGTAAGCGTATATATATACATATATTATGAAGGATGAATGGATGCAAGAAGCGTGTTATGATTGTAAAAGTCCATACGTAGTTTTTCTTTGCTTTAACAACAAATGAATGAATAAGACGCTTTCTTTTAGATATAATTGTTAGATCTTTTGAAACTTTGATGAGATGAATCTTTCTGTTATCACACTACATTAGATAATATCTATAGACAGATTTTATTGATAAAAGTATAAAATGATTAATGTAAATAAACTAATAGAATAAGTTTTATTTAATTGATAAAAAGCGTTTATTTCTAACAAACAGATAAAAGAACTTTAGGTAATATTTTTTTGTTCACATAGTAATATTATAATAAGTTCAAATAACAAGGTAATGTTTTAATGAATTTCAAACAGCTGCTCTTCCAATGTAATATCATCAAAAGCGTACTCGCCATCTCTTGTCCAGCACAAACCAATGGCCTTGTAGTGGTCTCCATTCTTTTTAATAATAGGATAGTATATAAGTTCATCATCTTCATTAGAACATGTAAACGGTACTCCATTAAGTAGTACGTATTGATCAGAGTTTTTAAGCGACTCTACCAGATCACGGAAACCAAATTTGATACGCTTAATTTCACCGTTGTCAGGTATCCATTGGAGGTTCCTTTTTTTTAATTGAAAAAAACATGATAAGTTGCGGAGCTCTCCATTGATTTTCTTGTAATCTTTAGAACCTAGCTCGGTAGGTTCATTCCACGCAGTGTAAACTTCTATAAGTTTTTCATTCCTAGAATCCGGTAATCGTATCGAAATGACAAGAGTCCAAAAATGATCATCGCTCTGTTGGGGCAGAGGGGGTACTATATCTTTGAGTGCCATCGAATCAAGGCATGAAATTTCGTCCTTATGTTGATCATTTGTCACTCCACTACATGTAAGTTGTAAAGCTCTTCCAATGACAGTGTAATTTTTAAAAGGCGTTTTGTAAGTATCACTCTTCCAATGTTGTCCATGAACACCTGTCCAAGATGGTAAATCATATTTTTGGATGGGTATAGTATATTTTTCCTCCCTTGTGCTGCTATCATTGATATTGTTATTACATATGCTTAAGTAATCTTCGTCTGTATATTGCCCAAAGCACAGAATACTGAGATCTTTTTTTGCTAGAAGACCATAAAATTGTATCAATATTTCTTGAATATCTTGTTTGTAACCAACTGTAATTTGTTTCATAATGTCAGGGAAAATGCTGGCAAGGGCAAATACGCGGTCGTGTTCTTTGGTGCTGGTGCGTACGTGTGCATAATGTAAAATAACAGCCACCGTAAAGTTGAATTCCTTGCGACATATTGGAAAACGGTACTGATCTAGGCGATTCCACCAACAATGGACGTTGCGACCCACAAAAAACATTTTGGATGACATAATTGCCTCTTCTAAAGTCCACAAACGTTTCATCCATTGAGACATTCGTAAAGATTTATTATTTAGGAGGTTTACGTGAAGCGCTTTACGATTCCGGGGTTTCCAAATATTTGTGCCTAATTCAGGTACCAATGCCATTGTACAATATGCATTGCTATATATTTTATGCATATTATGTATTTCATCATGTTTTTTCGTTTCGTCTTCTTGATCGATGCACATTTGATCATACCAAATATACTTGATATTAAAATCCTTGCACATTTCTTGTATAAGTTCCTCAAATGTGACAAACTTGACTTTGCGTGGGATTCGTTTTCGACCTCTTGGTTTTTTTCGTACAGTCTTGCCTGGAAATATAATCTTGTGCTTGCCTAGATCAATACGCTGACTGGTTTCGGATGTTTTATCTTTTATAATATCACCCGACTGATTCCATGAATAGGATAGTGCGCAGTATCCTTCATGTATTGTAGAACCTTGAACCAATTTCATGTCAGATATACGAACCAGGTAACTTGGCATAAAATTGGGTTTCGGCAAAATTAGTGGTATTTTTTTGGGCGGTTGCCTGTGACGATGAATACCTTCTGACATAGAATATGTCTCGATCCGTCCATCCTCCAAACGAAAATTGTTTATTGTTCTCTCCATTTTGTAGTCGCTATATTGCATTTTTTCGTATGTAATGTACGTCATTTTTTTTTGTTCTAAATATTATGAATTGGGTCAGTATATTATAATGTGTCTTTTGATATTCAGTACAAATAATAAAATTATTTTATAACAACTTACGACAAGAGCAATTTCAATAGTAGACAAAAAAGAAGTAAAATTGGTTTAACCACGCAGGGATACTTGAAGTAGTAGTAGCAGTAGTAGTAGTAGTGAAGATAGTATTTGTACCAAAGATTTTTTTTTTTTTTTTAGAAAAAATGTTTGATTGGTATTATAAGTAACGTATATTCGCTTCTTGCATACCAAGCCCTATTTAATATAAGATTGATTAAACAGTAAATAAAAATAAAAAGATATAAAGTAAACAGAAAAAAGAAAAAAAATGTCGAGCTTTCTGTCTCTTTGAAGAAAATAATAAAAATTTAGAGTTAAGTTGTATTCTTGTACTATGTACATGGCTAAGCCAACTAATTTGAATGTTACACGATCAAATAAGCTAAGTAAAAAAGGGATGTGCTTGGGTGAAAAATAGAGTATAAAACAAAGCACCGTAGATATTTAATGTACGTAACCAGTAATTCAGTTCTAATAAGAGAAGGTTTTTTGAGTTCGTTCCCTAGCTTTCTTTGTGGGTCGAATATATTATATCTACTAATTTAAAAAGCAAAGAGAACTACTTCTATATTATTTATCCAATACTACGATCACATGTATTTGAAGAAACAGAAATATTGAGCTATTATATAGTACACGTGATTATTGTTTCACTACGTAGTAGACATGTTATATATTTCTTTTGATTGTTTAGTAGTTCTCACCAAGTATCAAAAACGTAATAAGCATGAATTTAATATGTATAACAAATAAACAGAAATGCCATTGTGCTATTAGATTTTTTTTTCGATTAAATATTTGGTTTGAGTTAGGATTTTTGGTTTTAACACTGTTAATGGTAAAAATGACAACGTTACCGTTGTTTATTATTTTTCTTTAAAAAAAACTTGATGTAGTGTGTTACGTATCGGCTAGTTTTAATTATCTTGTGTAATCCTTCACTAGAAGCTAACGCTAAGAATATATTATGAGATACTCCGTTGTTTCAGAATCGAGAAGAGGTAATGTACATATGATTTAGAGATTCTACAGTATTCAAATTCCTATAAAATCAAAAATCGATGGAAATAATGAAACTGATGTCTATTATTATAAATGGAGTTTGAACATACCACTGAAAAACCTGACTTACATTTAGAATTGATGATATAATTATTGATGGATACGAAAATTTATATATTTCGTTATACGTTACAGTGAATAAATTCATAGGTAGAATTTAATATAAGAAACTGTTTATGATTATTTTAATAGCGAATGCTCAATTAAGAGTTGTTGCCTAAAATTCACTGATTGTTTTCTCTATTGAAATTCACGCGCCTAGCAATAAAAAAATAAATGATCTATGTAATATTTAAATATTGAAGAAGAAAACTCTTTGCATTTCTCACTTTTTGTTGCAAAAGAATGTTGGCTTAGTCACTTTATGTTAAGGGAAGCTGTTTTAATCATGATACGTATCTTGAACAAGTATCTTGGAGTTTCTAAATTCAGTACTCGTTAGCTCATGTAAAGTGCATAAATCTTGTGTTACAAATAAAGAGAATATAATTTGCTCAGTTTTAATAGATGTTGTTATAATAAACTCATTACGTACTGACTGTACTTCTTATATACTTGTTTTCAAGTGTAGTATGTCTATCCAAAAACTGTTCACACAAAATCAATAGAAATGTTGTTTATTTTAATTTTTAAAAAAAAGTGATTGTCTGGTATAAATTATTATAATTATGACAATCTCTTTTTTTTTTTATACATAAATATACTTTAATACGTAGGATAATAAAAAAAAAACTAATTTTGTGAATTACAAATAGTATTAATAAAGGTAGGGAGGAGAAAAGTAAAAGAAGGAAATGTTTGAGTTGAAAAGGAAAAAAAAAGAAATATTTATATATTTTTATGTACATGGATGTAGTAAAAAAAAAAGCTATGTGTGGTGGTGGTGGTGGTGGTGGTGAGGGTTTATTTTAAAACAACCAACCACCCATCATTTCACGTAATTGATCTCGTTTCCTTTTGCCTTCAAATCCTGGTTCTGGAGTAGAAGTACCACTATTCCCAGTACTACTACCACCACCTAATAAATCACCTAATAACCATTGTTGTCTTCTTGCACTATCAAATAAACTATGCCATCCAACACCTTTGTCATCTCCTCGAATACTTGTAGATGCACTCACTAAATCTTGATTTGCATCCTCAAGCCATTCTAAATCGGATGGAGGTACTTGACGATCCAATTTTCGCCACACAGATAATACTTCACTCACATTTTCAGCAGGTGCCAATTCCAATGCCATTGCCAAAACATCCAATCGTTTTCTTGGATTTTCAAATAATTCCACTTTACCCAAATTAAAACATGCTTGCCATGCTGCTTGATTCATTTCATCCATACGATAACGTCGACGGTTGGGATGTGTTTCAATGGATCTTGCTTTATCCACAGTAGCACAACATAATTTATAGGACATATCAAAATCTTCATCTACAAGAGCTGCACTAGCTAACATGGCGAGGACACGCACTTGAGCCAATAAATTATCTTGATATCCCAATTTTTGTGTGAGATCCAATACTTGTGTAGGTTGACGATAGATTCCTCGACGGGAATTGATGAGTTTTGATATTAAATCTAATCGATTGGTGGATTGACGGACTTGAATGGGCATAAGTTCAATATTAGGACGATCCATGACATGGTATTCTGATATCAGTGTATGAGTTGCTTCAATTAAATCTTTTTCTTCATTTACCATGTCAGTGGGTGGTAAGATATTTAAACTAAATAATAATAAAATATCATAATATGAGCAATACATAACTAAATAAAAGAAGACAAAAAAAAAACTAAATTTGTTTACCATTCCATAGCTAATTTCATATTGCCATCATACATATTGCCTGTTGTAGCATTATCAAAAAATTCTTGTTCTGCATCCAGTACTAATTGTTCAGCGCGACCAATATCCAATGTCTTATCACGTTTGGGGCCCACCATCAAATCTTTGGCTAATCGGAAACCTATAATAGTCATTCATAGAACAACCCCCCCCCAAAACCCGCCCCAATTGAATAAATTAATACAATACACTACATTACTATTATTATTATTAATATTTCAATATAATAAAAATAAAAATAAAACTTACGACCGCATCGTAATAAAGAACTGAAAAATATTTCAAAGATTTCAGTGCGACTCAAATCTGGAAATACGCCTTTGCCATTTTCTCCCTGAAGTCCCATCATTTCTTCAAACAATTCTCGCCATTCATTATCATCATCAAGATGTGCCGAACCAGCTTGTGAAGCTAAACGAATACACATTTGACGTTGTGTATCCATAGAATGCTCTTCCAAATACCATCGTAAGGATACGCTAGCATGGTATCGTGCTAATACTTCTGCCCATTGTAAATGTAAATGTAATACGTCCAACATTCGTGTCAATCCATAAGAGCCCACTTCTTGTAATACAGTAAATAATCCCAAGGGAGTTTCGGTCAATGACAAAAAATGACCCATCTCCGTATGTTTTTCCTTGGTATCTTGATGAGGGAGATCATTCTCATCGAATTCCCATTCAGGTAAACTCACAAAGGTACGTAATTGAGTATCGATAGATCCAGATGTGGTATATAGCATGGCAAGAGCTAATCGAGCCAAATCTTCATCATTTTTAATAATACGTTCACTCTCTGGTAAAGTGGGTTTAGAATGTTCAAATACTAAACAACACCAATCAAAATGACCACGATCTGCAGTATCCAAGAGCCAACGATATAAAATCATATCCACAGATTCATTTTCTTCATCTTGCTGTTCCTGATGAATGATGTCATTACATACACTAAGCCATGGCAATACAAGTTGTTTCATATCGTTTATGATTCGTGTTGCATTGGTTTGTTTTAATAATTGATCAACCACTTCATACGATGTAATCTTTGTTTTAAATGTATTCAAATCAACTAGAGTGTCGTCATGGTTATGTTGGGAAGGATCATCCATGCTACTGTAAACATATTTACATAACCAATCCAATTGTAATTCTTCTTTATCTAATCCAGTCACATCCATAAGACGTGCGTATCGAATCCATTCCAGTGCTTGACTAGCTAAACCAATCGAATCTGCTGCACTACTACGATCCACATACCATTGTGCGACTTTATTTTTTAAATTGGTTGGATATTCACATCGATTTACTTGTTGTCCAATCCAAGCATTATAAGTTGAATGTTCTGTTGTAGGGACTTCAATTATATCACGCATGGATTCTGCTATATCTAATTCATTTCGCCATGGTTGTTGTATAATCCATTCTTCCTCTCCTCCTCCTTCTTCTTCATTACCATTCTCATGGTCATCGCTTTGTTCTTGTAATCGTTGCTGTGGTAAATCAAATTGACTTGGTTCTGCCGTCTCAGGTATAGCTGCCAAAATATCAAATCGATAAGGTAATACGACAGCACCATGATGCACAAATAATGCACGTAAAGCAATAGCATTTCCATGTGTTGCATATTCTATTGCTTGTGCAATTAAATTACAATCACGAAATTCACTATAAGCTGTTGCAAAGTCTATCTTGCTTTTATGTTTTATTGTAGGCCAAATTATATTGAATGTTTTAAGTCGGTCGATATATTGTAAAAAGTAAAGTCGCGCACGTAACCAAAGTGTGTTGTTGTCAGCATCATTATCTAAAGAAGCATCTTCAGAATTCATATTCAATGGTTGTTGTTGATGTTGTTGAATAGGACAAGCCTTGAGACCCATCTCTAATATTTTTTGTTGAAGTTGTGGATCGTCAACAAGCGTTTCTAAACAATGAGAAACTATCCAAGCCTTATCTTGTATATGATTCAAAAGGTCAACATCATCCACAGTAGGTTGTTTCTTTGAACGTTTTGTCCATTGTGTTTTATAGACAACATCAGTATCAAGTTCAAGTTCTTTGGCAATATCAAGAGCCGCTTGATAATTGGCTTGGTTTAAATGAAAAAGAAAATCGCGTGTGGTCGAATGTTCCATAAGGGTTTAGTATGGTGTCAGCATAAGTTATAGGGCGGGAACAAAAAAAGTATGTTGGGTGGTAGGAGTTATATTTTTCTCTCTGTTTTGTTACGGAACCAAAAAAATGTTTAAAGAATATATCAATTCTTCCCCATCCAAAAAGAAAAGTACCTGGATTGATATGAAGTAAAAAGAAAAAACAATAGCATTCTATTAATTATATACAGCCTTTTTCTATTATATAATTATTTATGATGGGAATAATAAAAAGATAGCGTGATTAAAAAATAAAATAAAAAATAAATAAAATTGCTCAGAAGACTTTTTTTTCTTTCTTTCTTTTTCTTTTCTTTTCTTTTCTTTTCTTTTTATTCGTATATATATTCTTCAGAACAATCTAACAATTTCAAATATCTTAAAAAAAAGAACAAGTGATAAATAAAATAATAATAATAATTAATCAATAATGAGTGGATCTGATATTCGTGACATTTTACAAATTGGAAAACCTTCCAGTGATGCAACTCATTCACGTCGATTGAATAAGCAACCAGAAAAACGTCCTGGTATCATGTCATTCCCACCCCTCCCTTTTTTTTTTTTTTTGGTTATCCTCAAATAAATATTTGTCTCTTTACTCAATTTATTTATGCTTTTTTTTAGATGGTATTAGTCGTGAATTATATTCATTGATTGGTGGTGCACCACCTGTTGCGCTTGTCAGACCCACTTATAAAGCAAAATTCAATGTTAAAAAGAAAGCAACACCATGGTTCGTATAAATAATAATTGAGTTGGGAGGGGGAGGGGAGGGATTTAATTGATTGAAATAATAAACTCTGTCATAATAATATATATATATATATATATATATATATATATAAAAGGGTTGCGGAACGATTTACCAATCATGCACGTTCAGACGGTTTAGAATTAGAACATTGGATTAAACAAACCAACGTTAGCAAAGCAGGTAAATAAATAAAGAAAAGAAAAGAAAAGAAAGAGAAGTTCTAAATATATATATATTAGAATACCCATTTGCATATACTCAAAAAAGTAATGCTGTACTTGAATATACCGATAAAGAATATATAGAATGTCTTGCAGGTAAAAACTAAAAATATAAAATTATGTCAAAAATGTATATCCTAAAAATGATTTCCCCAGAATTAGATAAAGAATGGACAAAAGAGGAAACTGATTATTTATTTCATTTGTGTCAAAAATATGACCTTCGTTTTATTATAATTGCTGATCGTTATGAATATAACAAGAATCGATCTATTGAAGTAAAAAACACATTTTATTTTGGAAGCTATCTTATTTTTCAATTATTAAATAATATTTTATTTTATTTTTTAATTAGGACTTGAAAGATCGATATTATGATATATGTCGAACATTATTAAAACATCGAGAATCTTCTAATAATAATAATAATTCTTTGACAACAATAACACATCCCTATTCATTTGACAAGGCACGAGAATTGGAAAGAAAAGAAGCTTTAGAAGTATTATATAGTCGTACACGGGAACAAATGGAAGAAGAAGAGGCGTTACTCGTGGAAGTCAAACGGATAGAGCAAGAAGAGGCTAAACTTGCTCGTGAAAGGGAAGGTGTAATGCATGTCCAGCCCATTCCATTCACTTTTACAAGTAGTACAAATTATAATATTAATAATAGTAATACCCATGCGCCGGATTCCAAAGTAAGAACTTTTTTTTTATTTTTTATGACTCATATATATATGAAAATGTCTAATAACAATAATAATCCACGATAATTATTTTCATGGCATTATGACTCCTTAAAAAATATTTAGAAAAGAAAACGATTAGCGACTAATGAGAAAAAGAAATCTAATCGGCAAACTACGGAAGGTAAGTTATGACTTAAGGAGTAGAAGTTATGAGTGGTGGTTTGTTGGGGGGGGGAGAGGGGAGGTTTTAGGAATTATGAAAAAAGTGTTATACGAATTTTTTTTTTTGTGCATCCATAACAGCATGTGCATATATAACCCAAAAAAGTATAAGAAAAGTAGTCGGTTATGTAAAATAATTCAACTAATAATAATCATAATAATATATCTATTTTTTTTTCTTTGCTCGTGCTTTCCTTCCCTTCAATTATATATATATATATATATTTAGATCTGTCGTCTTTATCCAAGGAAAAACTGATACCCGGTGTTTATGTACAAAGTCAAAAACTTCCTGTAGTTAAGCCGAGTATACATGCAAAAATATTGAAAGTGATGGATGAATTAATTGTTGGTAAAGTAAAAAAATAATTTAATTCCCAAAAATGGAGCGGAGAGGAATCCCAACTTTTTTTTGTTTTTTTAGGGTGTAAGATGTGTATGTGTGTGTGTGTGTGTGTGATAAATTTTCTGACAGCCATTTGTTGATGGGATTTATTTATTTTCTGATATTGAACCGCTCTTTTTGTGTCGCATGATTTTGTTTGCGGATGTAAACAGGTCCGCGACCCGTGATGCCGACTGCATCAGTATGCCACGGTTTCGAACAATTACAAACATCTATTTCACAAATGTTTGAATTGAAAAAAGTAGTAGATAAAATGGAATTGGAACATAAAATCAAGACAAAGGTAAATTAATTATACAGATATAAAAAAAAAAAAACGATGAATGTATTTATTATATTATACTTAAATATATATATATATTAAGTCTCGAAAACGTCAAGTATCACAACAAGAAGAAGCATAAATAATATAAAGAGAGGGAAATGATTATGACGATCTTAACAGAAGTTAAGGACGAAGGAAAGGAAAGGGACAAAAGGTTGAAGGGAAAAGAAAAGAAAGGGAATTAATAGATGTAAAAAAGAGAAGCGTCTTTTTCCTTTTCATTCTCTCTCTGCCTCTCTCTCTCATATGCATGTGTGTATTTTTTAATTATTATTGGTATTATAATGATATACGACAAAAGAGTTTATAAAAAAAAAAAACTGTACTTTGTGGAGTTGCAAAAAAAAAAAAAAAAAAAAAATCAATAAAATTAGGCAATAAGCAAAACAAGGTTACTTTGGATTTCTTTTCCCTTTTTCCAACTAAATAACTTATAAACCCACCCCTCTCTCCAAATACCCCACTCTTATAAAAGAAAAAGAAACGTTTTAATATATAAACGTTTTCTTTATTTTATATTTATTTTATTTTATTTTAATTTTCTTTTTATTAGTTTTTATTATATATATATATATATAGCTCATTTATATCGTATATTACCAATATCAACCCCCCCAACTTTTTTTTTTAACTTGTTTGTATCAATATTTAACCCCATAACAACCAAAAAAAAAAATGCTTGCCAAAGACCAACAGGTACAACAAACACAGCAACCTCAGCAACAACAACAACTTCCAAAAGAACAACCACCACCCAAAGCCGTTAATATTATACGGCCTTCTTCACCATTTCTTAAACAGTTTAAATCACCTCACCATCATCTGTCCAATAATAATAATAGTCATCATTCTACAACTACAAATGACAATGTATCGTCAATAACATCTTCTACTATATCGTCTATACCATCGACTCACGCTGGTCGTGCCACTGTACTTGGACCTGCCAATTTTTTTTCATTATATTCACACCAAAAACCAGCTTTTGGGTCTACTTTACCGCATCGATTAATACAACGTGCAAGAAGTAACTCCAATTTATCGAGACTTACTGTTATTTCAAGTAATAACAGTGATAATGACGACGACGAGGACGATGATGATGATAATGTAAATAGCGATAGTAACGATGATGATGATAATGATGATGATAGTGATGTAGATACTAGTAGTAACGATGACAACAACGATAGTGATGACGAAATTGATAGTATCGATGGTAACAGTGACCTTGACAACAGCGACGATAATAGCGATGACAATGACGATGAAGAAGATTCGAATAGTGATCTTAAACAACAGTTATCAGATAAAGATCGAGTATCACCCTCTAAAATTGTTGCTAGAATTAAACATGGTACTATCATGAATGGTCGAGGTGAATTCGTTAATAAAGGTGGTGAAGATGATAACAGTGATGATGGTTGGCTTGATGAAGCTAGAGCAAATCGTAAGGTATATTTAACAACGAACAACGAACAAAATTTTGGGCGTAATTTTTTTTTTTTCTTTTTTTCTTTTTTTTTTTTTTAAGGCGAAAAAAAAATGATTCAAATAAAAAAAAAAAGGGGTGGAGAAGGGGAGGGGGGGGAGGAGTAAGGGAGTTTTACACAATGTGCATGTTAAAATAATAATAATAATAATAACAATAATATGAATAATAATAATAATAATAATAATTTTATATGTGTGTAATCTCTCTTTTCTTTCTATAAACAGATTGCCGATCTCGAAATTGAAAAAACTTCGTTATTAGCTGTCAATACAACACTTGAAGCAACTTTACGAAAACAGCAAGATAAAATCGTTGAATTGGAAAAACGTCTAGAAATGTAAATTATTTGCTTTGCCCTGAATCTTTTTTTTTTTTAATTTTTTACATATGAATAATAATAATAATAATAATAATATTAACAATCTATTATATATATAGCAATTCTGATCAAGGAACATTAACCCCAGTTTCTGATAAACCTACTTTGGAGGTATGTAGTACTAAAAAAATTATGAATTTTCTTATTTTCCCAAACTTGGGGGGGGAGGAACATCCTTAAATTAATTATTTTTTTTTTCTTTATTGTTATAGTTGGGAGATGATGTTGAAGCCTTGACAGAAAAATTATCAAATCAAGATTTGGAGAATGATGAAGTTTTTCAACGGTTACGAAATATGCTTCAAAGTTTAATTGATGATGCTGAAAATGCATTATTACAAAAAACAAAAGTATCTGGAGGACGTGTGCTTCATGACTATGAACCAACTACAATAAGCGCTGAACCATCAGGACTAGATACTAGTTCTACAACAGCAAATCCAATTACGGCTAATATTAAAGACGAAGGTAAAAAAAAAAAAAAAAAAATTCTGTAAAAATCCACGCACAAGAATAATTAATAAATATTCAATTCATGTATAATTTAGTGACCATACGAAAGTTAGCTGCACGACGATCATGGTCACCACCTACGCAAGGCAATTCTGCCATTATGAATCGACAAAACCAACGACCACCACGACGTGTATCTGATAGTCAGGACCGAGGACGTCCACTATCATTTCACCAACAACCAACACGACCTAAATCACCCATTACTACACATCAACAAAAATCAACGATAACACATACAAAAACATCTATGGCACGTACTCTATCTCGATCTTCATCACCTGCTGTTCTTGTTTCGTCGCCTACTCCACCTATATCCCCTACTTCACCTATTCGTTCAAATTCTCCTCGTCCATTTAGTCCCCCACCTAATAATACGACGACGACACGTCCAACGATAATAACGCGACCTCCGAGTAGAAATTCCTCATTAAGTAGAACATCTTCATTGAGTAGAACTTCCTCGCTAAGACAACAACAACAGCAGCAAACTTCTCCAAGATGGCAGTCCTAACCAAATAGTATAAATATTTTAAAACATCATTTATATCACACACAACCCTTTTACCTTCCTCGATAAAACTCCTTCTCTTTCCCCCCTCCCCCACATACCACCTCTCTCTCTCTCTCTCTCTTTTTTTTTTCCTTATTTACATACCAGAAAAAAAAAATACATTGGAAAAAAAAGATTCCCCCCGTTCGTTTTTTTTTCATTTTAGTTTTGTGATGGCTTTTTTTTTTTGAATCGTGGTGGTCTGTTGTATTATGCTTTTTTCTTTCTTTTCTTTCTTTTTTTCTTTTCAGGTATATATATTTTAAATACGCATTCATTTTTTACTCGTCATATTCCAACTTTTCCCTTCCCTTTCAATTTTCTCATCCCCCCCTCCCTCTCCCTCTCCACATATTTGGTACATAACAATTTTCATATATATATTTATATCTCATAATCCTTCCCTTTCCTTGTTTTGAAAAGTTAACAATAAATATATATATATATATATATATATATATATATTTTCGTGCAGCACAACCCATTTTTTTTTTATGTAATAGGGGTCCAGTAAGCCAAAATACATAGTGCGTAACCACATGACCCCCCTTCTCTCTGATCCTCTACTTATGCCGTGTGATACTTGAGAAAAACTTTCATTTTTTTTAGTTTGACTCTTTTTTTTTAACTTTTTCTTACTCTTATTATATAACTAAATGAGTCGGTTAACACAGACTCCTCCTCTCATTAGCTTAAATCCAGGAACTATTGGACCATGTATGTTTCATATCTATTTAATATATAGATAACACAAGAAAAAAGAAAAAAAAATGTTCTGAGAGAGAGAGAGAAGTTTTATTTCATATTAATAATAATAATAATAATATCAATTAGTACAAGTTCATCTTCATGAACCATTTCGTCATCGTCAAGGGTCAAAAAAGACACGGGCAGCATTAAATCTACTCGATCTATTAGGTCGTTTAGAACTTATATTAAGAAAACAAAAAAATATGAAACAGTTTGAACCTATTACAGAACAAACCCAAGCACTAGAAAAGGTTTCTATATATGGGAGTTTTGACGACGAAAGCGGGGGGGGGAGAAGGGGTATAGGGGGAGAATTGGGGATTAAAATTGTATAACCTTTCATTTTTTTTTAAGGGATTGGAACAAGAAATTGAATCACTTCAAACAATGATTGAATCTACATGGCAACTACTTGAAACGGAACCACAGCAAGATAATAATCATTATATAGAAGAGATGAATTTGGGAGGATTATATCCGTTAGCTATTCAACATTTAAAATCTACTACACCCACAAAACGTGGTCAATTATCCATGGTAGGAGCTGATATTCATTGTAAGTTTTGTTTTTTTTTTTCTATGGTATGAAAAAAAAAAGAGAGGAAGAAGAAGAAGAGTCTATGGATGGGATGTACTAATGGGATAAAAAAAAAATTGTAAACACATATAGCACATTATCATCAAATGGCATTATATGATCAATTATATGCCACAGCTGCTCGACTTCATCGAAATTTAAATCTAAATGATCATCACTATATACCCTATCAATTGGCAATTACTTTTGTAAGTGAATAAGTATCCTCCCCCCCCATTTATATATTGTGAAAACAAAAACTTATCAGATATTATATACAAGCAATGTGTAAATCAGTTAGGCATGTATTATTCCGAATACCGTGAACGAATTCAACGCAAATTTGATGAAATCAAATCCACCTTGGCAACAAATGACA
The DNA here is from genome assembly GCA_025093555.1 of Circinella umbellata. Lineage (NCBI taxonomy): Eukaryota > Fungi > Mucoromycota > Mucoromycetes > Mucorales > Lichtheimiaceae > Circinella > Circinella umbellata. The sequence continues at coordinate 423,115 of JAIWNF010000010.1, read as the reverse complement.
GCAATAAGAGTAACGATAGTCACATGGAAGAAAAATTAAATGAAGAACAAGTCATTTGGTTAAAACAGTTAACAACAGATTTAATGGTTCAAGTTCTTTATGGAAAAGATAATATGGATCCTATGAAATCCAATCGTTATACTTTATTAACAGGAGCCGTGGTTCAAGCTCAAAAAATCAATCAAAAAGAAAAAGCAACAACTGCTATCTAAAAAAAAAAAAGGACTACTGTATTATTATCCTCTCATCATTTTGTTCCTATTGTTTGTTGTTGTTGATTGTATAATTTTTGTGTGTATATATAATCTTCCTTTTTTTTTAATAATTTGTATATTATATTAATAACTTGGTGAAAGAAGAATGCAAAAGAAGGCGAGGAAAAAAGAAAGAACAAAAATAATAATAATATATTGGGTGGTGGTGGAAATACAATATACGTATGAAGAAAAAAAAAACACCAACTACTGTATCTATATGTATATGTAACGGTGGATCATGGTGTAGGAAATAAGAGGAGAGAGTTGTTATCGTCATAAAAGTTTATTTAAGTGTAGACGTACTAAAAAAACAACAACAACAACAATCGTTAGTCATCATCACACATCATAATATTTATATTGATCTCACTTTTGAACCATTCCCCCCCAAATTTTCCATATATATATATATTTACCTGAGGACCACCGCCACCTTCAGGAACACTCCAATCAATATTTTGGGAAGGATCCTTAATATCACAGGTCTTACAATGAATACAATTTTGTGAGTTGATTTGTAAACGTTTTTGACCAGGATTGGCTTCATCATCTACATATTCATATACACCAGCTAAAAAAAAAAAGCAGTCATTTAAAGTTAATAAACAGAAAAGTGAATAGAGAAGACTATTTTCTCTCTCTTTTTTTTTTCCATCAATTTACCTGGACAGAAACGGTTTTCTGGTCCATCAAAGACAGCCAAGTTGCGTTCAACTGGAGTATCCTTATCACGAAGACGTAAGTGAATAGGTTGGTTTTCAGCATGATTAGTACCAGTACGAGCAACGTTGGTTAACAAATCAAATGAAATGACACCATCAGGCTTTGGATAATCAATTGGCTTTGAACCCCTATAGTAATAAAAATAATACATATTCATAAATATATATAAATATATTACTCGTACATCCAAACCTACAACAATACACTTTCCTATTATTACTTACTTTGCTGGTTCCAATGCTTGCCAATCAGGTTTACCATGTTTAAGTGTCCAAGGCTCCTTACCCTTGGAAATCATAGTGGAGAAACCAGAATGAATGAGACCACCTAGTAAACCAAGTGGACCATGGAAAGAAGGCTTACAATTACGAACGGCATATAATTCATCATACACCCAAGAGTTCTCAATGTTCTTTTCATAATTTTCTAAATAGACTGGACCATCCAATTCTTTGGGTTCTTGTTCACCAGGAGTAAACAATGTTTCATAAGCTGCTTCAGCCGCCAACATACCCGATTTCATGGCAGTATGAGTACCTTTAATCTTGGGTACATTCAAGAAACCGGCAGTACAACCGATCAAAGCACCACCAGGGAATACAAGTTTAGGAATAGATTGATAACCACCTTCATTCAATGCACGAGCACCATAAGAAATACAATTACCGCCTTCCAAAATGGGTTTAATTGAAGGATGATGCTTGAAGCGCTACATAACCCAAAAATAAATAAATAAATGACTGATCAGCACATGTAATAAAAATGTTTTCCCACGACTAAAAGAATTTATTATTCATTTTCTCCACACATAAAGCAACCCTCTCCTCCTCCCCATAGTTCGTCATCACTTAATCTTTTTTTACCCCGCAAAAGGAAAAAACAAAAACAAAAAAAAAAAAAGATATATTTTTTACCTGGAACTCCTTATAAGGATTTAAATAGGGGTTTTCATAGTCAAGACCAACAACATAACCGACAGCAACTAAATGACGTTCAGGTTCAGGTTCGAAATGATATAAGAAACTACCACCATAAGTATGCATATCAAGTGGCCAACCAATACCGTGAATAACGGTACCAGGCTCATGTTTGGCAGGATCAATTTCCCAGACTTCCTTCAAACCGATACCATATTTTTGAGGTTCACTATCCTTTCTCAAATTAAACTTCTTCATCAATGTCTTGGTCAAAGAACCGTGACAACCTTCAGCAAACAATGTTACTTTAGCATTGATACCCATACCACGTTCATAAGTATCCTATATATATATATATATATATATGAAAAATTCATCGTCAGGGTTAACCGTGAGAAAAAATGCCATTTTTTATTTTTATTTTTATTTTTTTATCCCATTCATTATTTTTCTTACCTTGGGTTCAAAGTTCTTATCCAAACCAACATCATTCAAGTTAATACCAGCAACGGATCCATCTTCATTATAACGTACTTCACTTGCAGAAAAACCAGGATAAATTTCAACACCTAATTCTTCAGCTTGTTCACCAAGCCATTTAACGAAATTATTCAAAGAAACAATATAATTGCCCTTATTATTCATTTGAGGGGGATGAGGTAAAGGGAAAGCCATGGTTTCAGTCAAGAATTGCATTTTATCCTTGGTAACGGGAGTCGTTAAAGGAGCTCCCTTTTCTTTCCAATCAGGGATAAGTTCATTCAAAGCTCTTGGTTCCAAAACAGCACCACTCAAAATATGAGCACCTACTTCGCCCGCTTTTTCAATCAACATGACACGAAGTTCTTGATCAGCTTCATTGGCCATTTGTTTTAACCGAATAGCAGCAGCTAAACCAGAAGGTCCACCCCCTACAATGACAACATCGGTTTCGTCTACAAACTGCTCCATTTGACGAGGATCGTCTTCAGGAAGTTGTTCACGATTAGGAATCCAAATGGGACGTGAAGCCGTTGTGGACAAGTATTTAACAGAACCAAGACGTGGCATAGGTTTTATAGTACGTGTCACAGAAGTAGAAAGACGAAGTGTAGTAGAAGAAACTGCAGCAGCATAACGTCCAGTAACACCTGAACGCATACGCATTCCACGAGTAAACATGGACATTGTTAAAAAAATAAAAGAAAAAGTGTTAGGGGGGAAGAAAAGAGTGGGGAGTTGAGAGAGAGAAAAAAAAAGAAAAAGAGAAAGAAAAAAGAGAAAGAGGTTAAAGAAAAGAAAAGAAAGATATAAAGTCTATTCTTTACACACACACACACACGTATTCATCAGTTTCAATGACTAAATTCACATGCCGGGCCATCAAAAAGATTAGTTTTTTTGAATAATAAGAAGACAGCCACCAGTCACGAAAATCGCATAAAGTGGTCGTGAAAACATATTTCCGTAATAAAATATGGACTTCTTTATAGTGTAGTAATATATCAAACAAACTGTGTTTTCCAGATCTAAAGTATCACGAAAACAAATAAGTTCGTGAAAATGTATTTCCGTTAAAGAGAAAGAAAGTTTTTGAACTTAATGTTTTTTACTTTATGCTTCCAAGATAACACTCATTTTTATAATTAATCGAGTTTGGATTGTCAAGAACGATATATAGATACTCATTTTTATATTCAAGTTAAAAACAATAATAATAATCCGTTCTTTTTATTATTTGAGAAAAATAGAGTACCTAGGTTTTCATCTTCCTATTTTAAACATACTACGTACCTCTGAGACCTATTATAATAAATTACGTACAGAATTTGTTGTATACATATAAATCAGAAACATGTTGAACAAAGAAACAAAAAGAAAAAAAAAAAGAAAGATAATTTGACTTTTGATTAAGTTATTCACAAGCTTGATTTGTATATGTCATTTATAATTTGTCAAACTTCGTTTATTCTCTTTCTTCTACTCACGTTTTCTAGTACAGGTTTTTTCCAAATTATTTGCGCTGAAGTAAATTAATTTTGCGCTATGAGAAAAGATTATTTTGCGTTGTCTGGGGAATAAATTTGCGTTGGTAATTTTGCGCCAATGATTTTGCGCTCCTGTTTTTGCGTCAAAATATTTACTTCCTTGGTGCTTATAACTTTATTTTAATTATTATTTCTCAAATGGCTCATATGAAATTCATTTATAATCATTTTTAATAAAATATTGTTTAATATATTCCCTGGTGAGGCAATAAAAAATATTAAGTGTTTGGACATACATACTTCAGTGCAAAAAATTCGGTGCAAAATCATTGGCGCAAAATTACTAACGCAAATTTATTCCCCAGACAACGCAAAATAATCTTTTCTCATAGCGCAAAATTAATTTACTTCAGCGCAAATAATTTGGAAAAAACCAGTAATTGGACGAAAATTACATAATTTAGATGATCTTTTGTTTTGCTCAACTATTTTTTTGCGGAGCAAAAAAGTTCTTGTTCCGATCCCCATATAATCAATCTCCCGGATTTTTGCATCCATTGGTGTGTTACCATACCAAATTAAAATATATATAACAGAATTCAAAAGTAGAATTAGTATTTTGTAAAAAGAAACATAAGTAATTGTAACAAAGAGGAACAAAAAAAAAAAATAGCGGTTCAATATTTCAGTATACTATGATAGCTTCATGAGTACATATTAGTTAGAATGATGTAATAAGAATAATAGTATAAAGTTTATTCATGGATAAATAATCAATCCAATTAACTTCAAGGTATGAATCATTTTATATATGTATACAAACGATCTTTATTAACTACTGACATTTTCTAAAAGTGTTATTGTTAGGATATATTTATCATATGTTATGTATATTCATAAACTACACATGTATTATTATTAGTTTTACAATAAAATATAATATACATCATGAGCAAAAATAAAAATAAAAGATTTAGGTACCCAACGAATATGAACTATGTTGTATAAGGGTCCGTGCGCCTATTTCTACTCATCATGGCCTCCCCCCTATCAAGTACACTCTCACACACAGCAAAAAACTCATAATTATAAAAACCGTGAGAAAACAAAACTTTGTTTTTAGAGGACCGGAGTAAATCATTGCATAATTGGTCTACGATTAGAAACGCCAGAAAAAATAGTACCTGCTTTTTTAATGGTTTCTCATGACAAAATGGTTCTTTTTTTTTTTTGTAGGGCAAATAAATAACAACTATAAATATCATAATAATGTGGGGGGGGGGAAGAACAAGTCATTGAAATTTAAATTTTTTAAGCTAGAACTTTCTTTGTAATAATAATAGTACTAAAAGTATGTAACAGAGAACTATAAATTATTTATTACGTTGATGAAAACATATTTTGCGTATGTATCATATCATCATCGCTGTTAATCATTATAGATATCTATTGCATAATAGTTAGCTAGGATTATGCTGATTGTAATATCATCTAATGTAATACGTATATCTAAGTTGACGAGAAGGTGGGACTTGTGATGAGCTGGAGGAGATGGCAGTAGCGTGGCTAGTAATTTTTTTCATTTCATGACTATAATTTATGTCAGCTTTTTTTTTTTTTTGCTTCTCATCAATATCGATTTACCAAAAATGATTCTTTATATTATATACGTATACAGGTGGACCCCACAATTTTTTTTTGTTTGCACAGCTGGGATAAAGATAAAAAATAAAAATGAGAAGCCAGTTGCTAAAATATTATAGTAAGCTTAAAAAAACAAAAGACCAATAATATAAGCTAATATAAATGTTATTCTAACATCCCCAATATTTGCGTATGCATAAAAACCCGTACACATAGTAATCCTATGTAATAACATCGTTCAAAGACAAATTATATTTGCTCAGATTAAATTTATCATTTACTATGAGTAATAATAGCAATGTATGAGTCATTATGGTAGTTTCAACATTTTTGTTATAATATATAGAGACGATTAACAAGACAAATGGAAAATTGTATGTGGTTGGGGGCGAGGTGAATTGGAAATTTTGTACGGCGAATAACTGGAGGGCAAGCAATACAGTAGTTTTCCACGGTTCGGTGACGGCCCTATAATTTAATTGGTAACATGATAATGTAAATGATATAAATGTACGCAGTAGTAAATATGTGATATCATGTTGCCGTATACCATTAATGTCTATACGTAGAAACATTATACTTTTTATCTAACTTGGTGTAGATGATGAATTTGTCGCGAATGATAAACAAACAGCGAAAAAAAAAATTTCAAAGTAATATATAGACATACGAAAAAAATGAGATATGTGAAGAACTTTATCGTAGCTGCTGAAATCATATGCTAATATGTTGTTTTAAGTTTGTTTATTAAGGTAAATTCAAATACCATTCAGTTTGACGTAAACTTGTGGTAAACTACTAACATTTGTCAATGAGTGCTTGGAGTATTAAGGAGGATGATTAGCTAAATATTGATTACAACCTGATATCCATAATTTCCAAATGTTGAAGAAGCGAAAAATAAAAAGGTATCTATATTATTCTAAATTTCCTATTTTGAAGTTTTACTTTGATGATATGATGGTTATAAAAGTAATCGATTGTTAACACTTTTTCTTTTTTTTATATATTATATTTATAGATGATTGAAGAAAAATTTCGATTATAATTGAAATGGGGATCGAGAGAATGGAAGAACATGAGATGTGTTGCTAATGCAGCCAACACGACTTCTTTTTTATTTAAGCCTGCTTTGTCATATAGATCAAAAGCAATCGAAACATATAGTGGTGAAGAATACAAACATAATGAAAGCCAGTAATCGCTATTGATAAAATAACTGTATATCTATTAATAAACCAAGACGATGATGAGCTATATATGTTCAATTATTAGGATGAAACCACTTTTTTTTTTAATGTTCTTTAAAGAAAAACCTACAAGCGTTCTTCTTACCAAAATTAAAACACCTATTAAAGCTTGTTTAAAAAAGAGTTATGTCTTTGAAATTTGATTCTTGTTTTTTTTTTTAAGAATTAAATATATCAAAGTCGTAACACATTGTTTAGATTATTGGTCCTTGTTCTCATAATTATCTGTCCTTGTGTGGGATAGACCAGCTATTATCAATAATATTACTAAATATTAGACAGTATTCTCTACTTAATTTATTTTGATGCTGCAAAGAGTATCATGATGGTCACTTTGTTTTATTTCTCAAATAAAAAGATATGTAGACTAATTAATTAAATTACATACATTATTAAATTTCTTGTAATCTATAATGTTAACCCTGTACATTACTATATCTGCTTCTTTATATATACCTGTTTTATTATTAATTACATGTGTAAAACCAAGCATTGTAATGAAAGTCTAGTAAACATATAGTTCAACTATTATGATTCCACTGGTTAATATGGAATATACGTATCAGAATAGCCATATTCTACTTATATCCTAAACGTCACTTGAAAATAACAACAGTCTCTATTATGACTTTACCTTATCATTGATAGAACATTATATAAATGTTTCGGACAAAATAAAAATTATTCTTTTCAATTGTGACAAGCTATCCTGTAATATTTATTTTTATGTTTATCTTTATTCAGAACTAACACTAGCCAATCGATTGTAGTTTCTGTATAATGATAAGAAGAAAAGCGGACCCATTAAGTAATATTAATAAAACCACCCCATTTTTGGAACTAATTAACCAAGATAAGTATATTATACAAATAACAACATCCATATATTGGTATACTTACCTTGATTATAACCAAATTTTTTCATTTAGATTTTTTCTTTCGTTGATGAATAAACAGTTTTATGTGAAATATTATTGACACATTTTGTTTTTTGTTTTACTGTTGATTCTTGCATTTAAAGATAAGTAAAAATATTACTGTTAATAATTATTCAGCTAAGAGAAACAGTATTTTTGATTTCACAAACATAAAAGCACTTGGGCGTTATATATCCGTTCTGTTGTATACGTTATAAAAGATGAGCTTGGCATTATTATTAGAGCATATGCATTGATCACCAAGCATACTTATCATTCAATGATCTATAAATATATTTTTTTTCAATGCATAAGAATCATGTATTGCTATATATTATGTATGCAGTTCCCAAAGTTATCTTAACTGGTTAACAAACACTCTTTATAAATACATTCAAGTCCACTGGTGTCTTTTAAAAGTATATTATGCATATCACTTTTTTTTTTCTCAGAACATTACCAGGCAGTTGGGTCTTTGCGTAAAGTATATTTGGTAGGCTAGGTAACCAAAAAAAAAAAAGAACATCACAACGTAGTTACGTGCTCTGCTAGACTCTAATTATATAATATATAAAATATACGTAACAACCATTTTATTGTTATGTTAAATATAGATATGTTATACAGTTTAAGGGGAGAGATGAGCAAAGAAACGTATGTTACTTTTTTTTTTCACACTCGTAAAAAAAAAAGAGACAAGCTTAATAAAACTTTGATTGAGAAGAAAAAGAGTTGTGATACAAGTGTAGCCATTATATCACCTGTTTGAGTTTTGATATGTAACTTCTATACGCTTACCTATGGAGAAAGCACGAGGTACTGTAATTTATTGGGCACAGCAAAATTGTCATTACATCAACAGTTGCTACTGTTTATACGCCTCATTTACAGCAACGTGACAAAACAATCAACATGAAAAAATTTTTAGAACAATGATATTTGCATAAGTTCTATGTACTATGATCCCCGATCCATGTGACTTTTTTTGTTCACCAGAACCATCATGTTTCTTTAATTATTGGAAAAGTTGTAAATACATAATTAGTTTCAATAACCTGATTTATGCATGTCAAGTTTACTATATTATGGCAATTTCAAAGATGTACGTATAAACTCAAAAAAAAAAAAAAAGTAACGCGCGGACGTTCGGCTTCTTTTTCATCCCTTCATTTTTTTTTTTATAAAACTCATGCATAAAGGGATGTATGTATAATTGATAAATTATCCAAAAATACTATATTTTCCTTTGAACTCCGTTAACGTTTTAAAACGAATCGAATTAATAGTTGAATTAAGGTCTGCGCGCGGTCATTCCCTTCAGAAATGAAAAAGGTGTGGCCCTTTTTAATAACCCAACAGGTAGACTATAATAATTTTTTATTGTATGTTGTCCCACAACATAATGAAAATGATTTATTTCAGCACAAGAATTAACGTGCTGTTAGGGAAATTACGTTAATCCGTCACTTTTTTTTTTTTATTTATTTGTTATAAAATGCATGGTTGGAAGAAAATAGAAGGGTTAATGATTTTATAAATATTTGATAATGCTAAGAGAGAACCCGAGTATTCCATCTTATTGTGCAACAACAACATAAAGAAGAAACCTTTTTCTTTTTTTTTGGGCGACTTGGTGATTTTTTCACAACAAAGCAATTATTGTGCAACCAATCAATTAGTTAGATGCTTATCCTCTCCCTCTCTCTCTCTCCTTCTCTCTTTTTCATCTATTAAAATGATATATATAAGTTTAGTATAGAATTGAATTATAAATAGAAATGAAATACAGCAATGATTGTAAAGTCTTCAATTGTTCAAACATTATAAATGGGGTTTCTTTTATTCCAAAAAAAAAAGGGACGATCTTGTACGCCCACTTTGACGCAAGGTGTAACCCAGCGAATCCACGTGCCGTCTAACATGGGTTGATATTTTTATTTTATTTTTTTTGACTCGTCGGACAAAAAGTGAGCTTTCAAGTCAAAGCTGAAATCATGTGTTTGCTATTACTTCCACACGAGAACATAAAAGGGATTAAGCAGAAGAATAAAAGAGTTTATATTGTTTGATTATACTTTTTTCCTCTTTCACACAAATGAAGATTAAAACCATAAATGTGATGATGAAAATTTTACCACATTTGGGGTTTTAGTATCTTTATAAAAAAAAAAGCGTATTGAACCCAGCGGGATCTGATAACCACAGTCCCCAAATTGACAAGCATATTAAACATATTTATATATAGCTCAGTTTTTTTTTTTTTGTTGGAACAATTTCTTGTACTCTTTTCTTTTTCTTTTCTACCTCCCTACTCTTTTTTTTTTTTTATTCTTTCCTCTTGGTATACATACGACCACTCCCTTTCAACACACACACACACACACACACACACATATATATATATATATACAATGGCATCATTATTGCGTAAACTTGGTAACGCAGTGGGTTACACTTCCGAAGAACTACAACCACCTGTTAACATTGATCAGATTCCACCATCCGATTGCATTGTGGATGGCGATTGTTCAGCATGTCCAGCACCATGTGACGATCATAAACAATTTCCTCCTTATCTTCAATTTGATGAAGAAACACCTTTACTGGGGTCAATGAAACCTTATGGTCGACAAGTTATGATTAGTACAGGCCAAGTTGATTGGGCAGAAAAAATTGAAGAAGATGAAGGCACACTTGCTGCAAACTTGAATTCTATCATCAAAAAACAATATGATGCTAATAAAGCAGGTCGTATATTTATTACAAATACATCAAGGCTTACACAACAATCAACAATTAAAAATGGTCAAGACGTAATTATTATACCAGATAATATTCTTATTACCAACGTTACTCCAGACCGCGCACAAACATTTTTTGATAAGTTCCTCAACATACCAATCCCATCATTCACCAAAGAAGAACAAAAAGCTAATAGTAATGGTCATATAAATGGACACAGTAATGAATATATCAATGGTCATTCAACAACAAATGGTCGTTCTAATGGATATATCAATAAACATGCCAAAGGGTCTTCCAACGGCCATCATCGACATAATAATGGACATGCAAAAGGTCAATCGAATGGCCACACAATTGAATATACTTCTTCACCTGATGATATGCAGATCATAAAAAATACACATAAAGCCATGATTTTGATCTGCTCACACAAGAAACGTGACAAACGTTGTGGCATTACAGCACCTATTCTCGGGGCTGAATTTGATAATGTGTTACGAGAAAAGGATCTCACTGAAGATGATGTAGCTATTTATATGGTTAGCCATGTAGGAGGTAAATAATCACGACAACAAAAGAAATGAATATACTATATATAATATAAACATATTATAATTTCAACCAACTAAACAAAAGATTTTTTTTATTTATATTTATTTATTTATTTTAAAAAAAAAAGGTCACAAATTTGCAGGAAATGTAATATGTTACATTCATGAAGGCCAAACAGGCATTTGGTATGGACGTGTAAATGCTTGCCATTGTCGAGCAATTATTGAAGATACAATTTGTGCGGGGAAAGTCATTAAAGAATTATACCGAGGGGCTATGTCACACAGTTTTGGGGAAATAAAATCTGATAGACTTCGTTGGTAAAAAAAAAAAAAAAAAAAAAAAAAACTGCTGGGCTTATCTGATTTTTTCTATTCCATGTTTGGTCTTGTGTTACTTTCAGTTGTTCTTGAAATTATTTTATTTCACCACATGTAATGCGCATAAAGGGAGGAAGAAAAAAAAAATTATGATGGCTACACAAGTATTATGATCCGCCCCCCCCATCTTTCTTTATATTTTACCCCTTGGAAAAAAAAAAAGAGTTAGTTCTTTTTTTTCATAACACATTATATCTTTCTTGTTCAATGCACCATCTTTTATTCGGATGGTGTCAGAATTGAAGAAAAAGAAATAGAGTTACGAAAAAAAAAAGATATTTCGTAATTCTTCTCATCTTTTTTATGTGTTATCACGTCATTTTTATTGTTCATATCCTCCCCCATCTTTTCGGTTTTTAATGTAGATCTTCAGCCATGTAAATAATATCTCTATTTTTCTATTTTACGAAAAAAGGTTCGTCATTGAATAGCTTAATTATTAATAAGCGTCTGTTGGATGTGAACAAATATGGAAAAATCTTCTTTAAAGGAAGATGGCCCAATATAGGGCTTCATATCGGGTAGACAATTTTTGTTGTGTTTCTTTGGCATTTATCGATATACTAGTGAACCAGAATATTGGTTTCTTAATATATTTTTAACTTCAATATCAATACCAGCTCAAAAATGTTGATGCGGAGCTATATGTACTATAGCTAATTGTCAATTAATAAAAACCGGGACGAGGTCCGTGCAACTTATTGATGTTTGACAACAGACAACTCTTTAAATTCCACTATTATTAATAAATACAAGTGCTTATATTCATTGTATATCCTAACTCTAAAGATCTCGCCATTTTGGTAAATAAATATATATCGTATATACGACGCTTATCCGATGGTTACCATGAGTTTTATCATAGCTATCTCACATGAACACAACAATCTTATTAATTGCTTCCGAAATATCAGACTGGATATGCTTTAATCCCGAGTTAACGACTCAGATGAGTCGCATAGAGTAAATTATTGGCTGCATACAAACAGGTTGGGGTTTTTTTTTACTTTTAGCTGATACAGGTCACGTATTGATATAAAAAATTTCTTTATGAATAGATCTTTTGTGTTTATATACGTATGATGAAATCTTCATTGTTAAAATCTTAATTCATATGAACCTTTGCTATACTGATTATAGTATTATTCTTTAGAATCTCATATATAAGAAAATTTGCAAATATATAAATCAAAACCCTCATCTTTTATTCATTAGATATCAAAGATGTACTTTTTAATTTATAATTATTCTGACCGAGTACGTATATATTGAGATTAAAACCCATGTTCTTTTAGAAGCCATTAACTTTTAAGGGTAGTTTACGTGGGAAAACATGTTTCATCGCGCGAGAAAAAGATCCTTTGCTTCTTGTTATCCGATAAGTGGCATCCATGGAATAAAGATACAGTATCAACTAATGATTTAGCTTAATCTTCTCTCACGTTCGTATCCAAATTAAGAATAAAGATATCTTTTTTAAGTGGTAAACACTCCTATATTTTGCATAACCATGATTGTTATTATAGCTATTATTATTGTCACCTCGAGTCTATCAGCTGAGAATGAGAGTAATAATTTCTTTATAGACCCTGTTGCTTACTATTTTAACAACGACAACGCCATCGATCTGCAATTGTTCGTAATCGATCTAACGAACTTCTATACTGGGTGAAACACTTACACAAAGGATGAATAACCCAGGGCTGGACCTCGCTGCGTCACACATGAAATCTTATTTTCCTCGATTTCCTTGTTCAGAAGGAAGCTATCGGAAAATGCATTTTCCGTCTTTCTATATAGAGATGGAGAGAAGTTTTACATGCATGGCTTTATATCTATAAGTAGCTACATTATTTTCAATCAATGAGACATATGAAAGATTTTTTAATCTGCTGCCTTACTATTATATATTGATGTTATTAAATACGCAATAAAATTATATTCTTAATCTTTCAAAGATGGTACAAGATTTCAACACCCATAAATTATATATATTATAATGTAGTCAATCTACATTATAAAAATTATGTACTAAAAATTAAGTAAAATTAACTTTATTTTTATTTGTCATAAATTTTATCCAAATTCTTTTTAAGTTAGCTGTAATTTTTATTCTTTTGACTGTGGCATCATTGAAATCCCCTTGATAATCAAGCCTTCATTCAATATTTTAGTAGACCGATACGTACAGATTAATCTTGCTAACATAGATGTATTTCAATTTATTGCTCTTATTGTTTTCATGTTTTAGTTGGCAACTACACAACCTTCTGCTTATGTAAAACCTGTTTTTTTTGACTATGAATAAAAAACAAATAAATATTATTTTTGAGAATAAGCATTATAATAAATATAAATTAATATGATTGATAATACATATAAAATGACATGCCTGAATAAGACATATTTGTTTTGTGTTATTAATTACTTTTGAGTGTTACGTAGACAATGCATCCTCCTTCCTTATTTATTTGATGATTGTGTATAAAATATTGCTGCGGTAGACATTTATAGAGTTGCATGAAAAAAATAGATGCAGCGAACCAGTTTTTTACTAATCGGGTTAATATAATTTTAGTATTATTATTATTATAAAAAGAGCAACTTTTCTTATTTTATACTTTTGTGTGAACGTATTTTAGGGATACCTAGGTATGTAAAATTTTAAAAGCAAAGTGCCTATTTAAAAGGTATATAATAATAACAATTTTTAAGCGTCACGTAAACGACTTTTTTTTTCAATATGTAATATTATACAGAATACCTGAATTATTATAATTCAAAAAACAGGAAGTAGACAATGCTTTTATTTATTTTTTTTTCTTTTGCTATATACAGATTGTCGATAATAATACTAACTCAAAAGAATAAAAGAAAAGAGAGAAAGAGGACAAGAAAGGGAATCAAAATAAAGAGAGGAATATAATAATGATGATTATGATGATAAAGTTATTTACTCGGCTTCCAAAGGAACGGTGCGTTTGGCGTAACCATAATCGTAATCAGCCTTCTGAAAAGGAATATCCCAACCAACTTCATTGGTATCAACAGTAAGCCATAAACGAAGTAAGTGGCGACACGCTTCAGGTTTGTCTGTGTAGGCACTACGGGCATGCATGATTTGATAGTTTTGAACAAATTGGATATCACCGACTTCAAGTTGCATACTCAAAGCTTCCTTTTGGGAAAGCTCTTCAATATAGTTCATAGCTTCAAAATACTTTTCATCAATGGTAACTTCAGGGAAACGAGTCATTGTTTCAAAGAAATGGGGTCCCCAGAAAGTAAACAAGCGATCCTTGTAGTAGGTGATAGGTGCAGCAGAAATGTATTCAGGTTCATCAGGGCCATGCTCACCCTTTCTGTCCCAGAGCCAAGGTTCTTTGAGCAATTCAACGATATCAGGACGGAGCTCTTGAAGACGATTGTAAAGAGTACGCGAGGAAACAAGCGAACTCAAACCACCTTCAAAACCTGTGTTCAAAGCAAGAAGGCCAACAACGTCGGTACCGTCAACATGGAAAGGCTGAGCTTTGCGAGTGGTATAGATACGGGTGGTAGGTTCATCAGGATTGTAAAGACTCTTACTTGCTGAACCATAGGAAAGATCCTTGACGTGACCGAGAATATGGCCTTTACCGTTTTGAGGCTTAGTTCTACCAAGGTAAGCACCAATACCTAAGAAAATCGCTGCTTGTTCCTTGCGTTCATACTTTAAGATGTCGAGGCCACGAATAAGGCTGAAACCATAGCCATGGAACAACGTATGGAGTTGGTTTTTGATAACTTGTTCAAAACTGGTCAAAGGGAAAGTTTCTTTGGTGACTTCGGTCTATAATATAATACAACATACAATAAATAAAAATACATGTTAAAAAAATAATTCAAGCAAGATATGTTTTTTCGAAAATAAAAATAAAAAAAAAAGACAATCGAATAATAAATATTACCAAAGGAAGGTTCAAAGAGAAAAAGTGTTTTAAGCCAGCTTCGATATCAGCAATGTCTTCGGCCGTAAGGTAGTAGATCCATTTTTCAGGAGTTTTTTCGAGTTCTTTTCCATTCCAAACAGAAGGGCCTTCGATCTTATCAGGGAATTCGGCTTCAATAAAGTTGGTCTTATCAAGAGAAAAGCCTCTCCAGGAAGCCTTAGGCTTATTTTCAGTGGGCGTAGGTTGTTGAACAGCAGTAGACATTTTTGAAAAGTTGATGTAGGAGAAAAGTAGAGCAAAAAAAAAAAAAAGAGAAGAGTCTTTATATAAACCTAAAAAATAATAAATGGGATAAAGAATACAATTGGGACATCTCATGATAATTCGATATTTATACTTTAATCTTTTTGCAATTATTTATCAAAGCATTGTATTGCAAAGAAAATTACCACTAGAAAGACAATGGTTGCGTGATTATTGTGCAATATTTCTTTCATGGCGCAATCACAAGAGTTGATGAGGTGAAATTATAAAACTCACCCACGGCGGGAGTTGAAGTCAAGTGGCCTCTGAACTTTTAATTCGTTAGTCTTTTTCAGCGCCTTATAGCGTCATCTAGCACGTAATTAAATTTTTGTGTCTGTGTGAATGGATGTGAATGATATATTGCTTTCGTTATATCCAGTTTCGTAATGAAAGGAAGCGTGATAAAAAGAAATTGCATTTCTTTTCATTAAAAAACGAAAGAATGAACATCAAGTATTTTTTTTTTGGCTTTCTGCCTCTGCTAGTTTTCTTGCACGACTGTACTTCGGTATTATTTTTATTCAATCGATTCTTATCTGTGTATAGTATGGGAAAACCCTTAATTTTTTAATTTTTACTTTCAGACAACGAAATGGTAGAACGAAAACGGTATGCAATATATTCTCTTATGGCGCCACCCTTCGCAATGATGGTGATAGTGTAATTATATTGGTTGATAGTGATTTCTATATATCGCCAAATGTTTTCTCATCGTTTCTACTTTTTCTACTTTTAGATAAGAACAATTGTTTTGCGCGCATCATATATTCCCAGGTTAACCTTGGAGATGTGACGGTATATTGCATATATTTTGACGTGATCTTAGCGCTGTAATCACCTCATTGATAAATAGGTAGTTTTATCAAATCAGATAGCCAATAGTTTCAATTCAAGTATTAAAAACAAAAATTAATAATTACGACTTATTATTAGTATCATACTGATAACATTATTTAGTCTCCATGGCGACCGTTTCCATGGTAACCACGTAGTATAATAAAGACCTCGAAGCTTTTTGCTTCCCAGCTCACGTGATCGTTATACATACTTTGTTAAAATTACTACCAGAAAATAAATATTTATCCGCGTTCGTACAATGAAAAACAAAACAATTTTATTAAAGATGATACATTATTAGTGAGTCCATTTATTTAGATCTCCAGTGAGTAGTAATATTATTTTAAACATTTATTATTTTTTTGACATGAAAAAAAAAATGTATATATTCATATTCTATGTGAAAAAGTGAAATTTGAATATCTGAGTATCATACTGATAAACTATCACCACACATGACTTCAAGTATGTGTTTTACAGAATGTGTTGACGCTCTTTTGGGAATAAATACTACATACAATAACGCATTGCTATCTAGATTTACCGTTACGGTTAGCAAAGTACTCTCATCAAATATACAGTGTATATACTACTGCTATATTAGTCATGGTACCATAAATCGGTGATGTGGGGAATGGACCGATAATTAGAATAGTACTGATACATTCAATAATATATGGTGCATTTCACTTGTAATCGCCAATAATTTATTTTATTTCAATTTTTCAATTTTAAAATCCGCTTCTTTATTTGGTAATTTGTGTTACAGTTATTACTTTTACATATAGTTGTTTTTGCGCCATCATAAAGTAGTGTTCTATACTAAAAATTCTGATTAGTTTTACTACTTCTTTTGTAGGCTTATGGTATGATTATGTTCTGATAAAACACTAATATGTATTTATAAATTTAAGCATATAGATACATTACATTACTCAATAGTCTTATATCATAGCTTAAAACTTAAAACTGACTCCCTCCCTATTTTACATTTTTTTCTTGTGTTTTGTATAAACCAAAATCAAGAAACTTGTCTATGTACCTAGTATTACATTGTCTTTAGTATTTGATTCTTTGCAGAATCGATTCTGCAATTAATATTAGCACTTAGAATTTAAAACTCTCTGTTTTCTTATTTCTTTTGAAGTAATTATAGCAAAAATAACTACAGTACACCACATCTGTAATAAGAAGAAGCTTATACATATGAGGAATATAGTACAATCAATTTGTTTAAGCATTAGTATTAAATGCAGTAAACTTTATCAAATATATGTATATTTTTAGTAGACTAAAAATTCTTTTCCATAGTTTCTTATCTTTATATTATGGCCTTAGATTCCAATATTGTGATACTGTGATACAGCTCATTCTAAGATTTTCACCTACTACTCATATCACGTGATTTGCTCCACCCATGCTTGAGAGCTCCGATATGTAGGTTTCATCTTTCAATTTTGTCTCTTGCCCAGCCAAAATGGTCAGAAATGGGCTATGACCGACCAACTTTGACAAGCTTCAGCTTTTTTTTAAAACATTTTTACAACTCTCTAAACTTTAATAACTGTTTATAATAAGCTTAAAAATAATACTTAAAGTGTGGATTTAGAAAATACTGATTTAGTGTGAAGCTGAAGCCTCTAGAAACCAGTGGAAATTATTGGCGATTACAAGTGAAATGCACCATACATATGAAGAATTTAAAGACAAAAAAGACTCGGCTGTATATCTTCAAAAGCAATAAATAGTATGGTCAGAAAAAAAAACATATAGGCCTCAGAGAAAGCATTTGTTTATGGGACCCCAGATATGCTTGTGGCAACTTGCATCGTACGAACACCCAGTTCATGTAAAGGCGTTAAATCAAAGACTTGGTCAACAGGTACTGGAACATAATCACGATAATCATAACAATGTGAATCAGGTTCATTGGGGCTACCAGGACAGTGAGCAAGTCGTTCACTAAGTTGATGGGAAGGTCGCCAAATGTAGCTGTACCCAAATTTAATTCAGGCATTAATAATGTACGACTGAGTGCACCAGCCAAGATACCTGCGTTGATAAGTGCAATACGTTGATTATGTAGTCCTGAATGTGGGAGAAATGTTAAAAACTTTTCTGAATTTTTGATACTGATAGGTGAATGATGAGGGTCTCGACTATGGGTCCATGCGCGCGGTCTTCGTAGCCACGTTTGCCAGCTGGAGGTTCTCGAAGTAGATGACCTTCGTAATAATATTATATGTGTCAATAAAAGAAGAGAGACTGTAATAATGATACAACCAGCTGCCCATGTTCGAAAGGAGCGAGTGGATCTAAACATCTTTTTTTTTCTGGGTATGTATAAATGTTAAAAAAAAAGAGAATAACAAGAAAAAAAGTCTGGGGCGTATTCTATTGTGTATTTGTAAATCTGTTCAGAAAAAAAAAGTGAAAAGAAAAAAGAAAAAAAAAGGTTATTTAACGGATAAGAGACCGGTCGATCTTCAAAGAAATAAATAACCATGCTTTTTTTGGCACTAGTCCCGATAAAACGATCAGACTAAAACAATAGGGCGGGCAGATGTTGTTCGGAGAGGTTGGGGGACTTGGCAATTTTTTCTTTTTAGTGTTGGTTTGATTTAAATAAGAAAAAACAGAAAATTACCATTCTACTGGGATCTTATTATCTTGAACTTTTTACCGAAATGTCTTATGGTCAAAAAGTTTACGCAGATTTAATATATAAATAGTTGAAGCGAAAGAAATATGCCAAGTTTTTTTTTACTGTATTGCAACAATAATTTTTAGACATGATTCTAAATGTTTTTGTTTTTTTTTGAGTAATGGTTTCCATGACATGACGACATGTTTGCTTTTTTTTTACAATTTGAAAAAAAAGGTCTTGTTTTTTTTTTCTCTTTCGCTCGCTTTTTTTTTTCAATTGTTAACATATACTTCTTGACTCTATAATTATGAACTTTTATGTGCATATAATTTCTTTCCTTCGGGTGCCAAAATTAACATAGTAATAATGACTGAATATAGAATGTGTCGAACAACGCAGAACAAATTACTATTCTTCATATCTAACTAATTATTTCATCATTTCATGCGTATCAGAAATATTACCTTTTTATATCCGGCTTAAATAATAATCTTGTAATCACTTTAGCATTCACATGATTGTTTAAATTTCATTAAATACATAAAATTAACTTCTTATCATTGGAAATTTTATTTTGTGGTCTTATAAACTTCTCCAACAAATCAATTCATTATTTAAAAGAAATCCGCAAACACATGTGTATTATATTGATAGTTAAAAATGGTGATGTAGTAGTTGAATAATAGATATATACTAAAACGTAAATGTATATACTTTAAAGCATTACGTAGTACATATCGATGGATTTTATTTGAAGAGAGCATTTTTTTGGGCAATATGTAAAAACATTTATATGTGTAAGAAAAAAAAACATTTGTCTAGCATCAAAATTATAAGTTTTGTTAGATTTAGGCTAATAAATTTCTTTCATTTTGAGACATAAGTAATGTCTATCAAATTATTTTAGTTTCATTTCTTAAATATATTATATGCTAATTAGCATTTCAACACATGATACAACATTGTACAACAGTATATATATCTGTATTATTATTCATGGTTCGTAGTATATTATTGTATCCTTTAAATAAATAAGTATAAAGTATAGATTTATTTATTTTTCGCAATAAATTCCTTGCGTAGCTTAGCTAGATAATCTTTCGCTGAGATATACAATGATACCATATTAAAGTAATAAAAAGTAATAAAAAAAAAGATCCTTAGTCAACTCAACTGCATATACGTAGTATAAAAAGTGATTTAGTTCAAAGTTTTCTTTTAACAAGGAATTATTTTTTGTCATATTCATCCATAATAAAATGTTTAATGAAGAAGCACATTATAGATAAATAAGAGAGCTTCAAATAATATTTTGAAACAAAAGAATCTATCCATGTAGCAACCTAACTTGCGTGGTGGACAAAAGTATATTAAACCTTGTACTTAATTGCCCCGTATTACACGTATAAAATCCCTACCAAGAGTTGATACTCAATGTATTATGTAGTTTCTTCATAGACACTTAGATCTATTCAATTCTCAAATGGCTCGTCATTTCAAAACCATGTCCATGTATAAGAAATATAATGTATAATCGAACGTATCAAAAGACTTCATTATAAATTTGTGATTTCACGTATTTGATTACTTTTCAATGCTACTTGTAGCAATAGATTAAACAATACTATAACAAATATCTACATATGTAAGATATATAAAATGTGTGATGAAGAACCAGGTCGAGTTTGTAGGAAGAAAAATCAGGGGAAAAGTAAAATAAATGCACCAGGGCGGGACCCCACTCCTCGTTGTGTATAAAGTTAAGCTTTATTATTGATTCACTTGTTCCTTTATTTGATTTTTATATATTAACAAGCGACTGCATCTACTCAGGTTTGAAAGGTCGATCCATCTGGTAAGCACTAGACAATATGCACGATATATTTGAGGAAACTTGCAAACATTACTTTTAAGACGCTTAAATTGAAACCTAAATCAGAATACTTACAGTGACAATGACAACCTTTTACAATCTCATATTTAATCTATCGTTTGCAAAATACTGACAGAATTGACACTCACTGGTATACGATTATTGGAACTGGTGGTAGATATTTGTTGATATCGACAATAATAAAAAGAGCTCTTATTATTGTCAATTTGGTCTACCAGAATTACGATGTGTCTATTATTATGTCGTATAAAAAATATAATAAACTAAAAGTATTAAGAGTAAAAAAAAAGCAGAGGCCAGGAAGAAAAGAAAGAATTTAAGGCAATTCTTGTTGTTTTTCATATCTCTTGTATATCATTAGAGGCTATTAAGTTTGTGAAATACCACTTATTCATTTAATATTTTATCAAAATATACTGTTAAAGTAGATGGTGATATACTAAATTAGTAATAGAAGAGTTTCCGTTGATTTTCGATTCCATACACGCACCAGCGTTTACATAAACTTTTGTTGTTATACGTATAGACATTATAAAATATTATGCTTTTTTGTACGATACGTAACAGAGAAGCCGTTAAAGATCTGATGACTCAAAAATTTATCTCTAATGATTGAATAGATTGACTACGATTTTGAAAGATAAGTAAAAGAAGCTTCCCCCGGGTGTTTAGATGGACGATACGTAAACCTCTTTTTATTATTCAAGGGCGCAAAGAGACTATTATGGCAGAACACGGTGAGCTGTCAAAAACATTCTTTGTTGAAAACCAAAACAGCCTAAATAAAATGTCTTAATCTGGTCTTGATATTATAGATGTTGTGTGTCATCCATCTTTTATCATCTAAAGGGCTAATATCGCGAATCTTAATATACATGTACAAAAAGACATTGTCTCCATCAAGATACTAATCTTAATACCATACCCGGGACCCGTGACCCGTGACCCGTGACCCAAAGTACGTATTAGGAAAATTTTACCGAAATTCAAATGATCACAGAATTTTCTTGAATAATTAAAAAATGACACCACTTTTCATGGTTACTTTTTATTTTATTCACGTACTGTCAACCCTTTCTCCCTTTCTTTCTTTTTTTTAACACAATGACTGGCTTGTTCTCGTCATAAAATCAAAAACGCTGTTTACTTTTTCAATAACCTGAACTTTCTATAGTCTTTTTTTTTCATATGCTAATTAATTTATTAGAGAAAAAAAAAGCCGGAAAACGTTCCGGTGTATTGGTAAAAAAAACGGATCCATTTCCAATTTTGGACATGATCCCTTCCTTCTAGGCCTCTCTTTTTTTTTGCTCTTTTCGCAACACATTAACATACTACTATAGCTACGTAAAAAAAAAAGCGTGTTTGTTCATAAATAAATAAAAATATGCTGTTAAGCAACGCTTGTCATGGTAATGGAATCTCACATTCCAATCTTAATTTGACACGGAATGTTACAATTTATAGCTGTTACAGATCTTGATTCTTTTTTGGTTTTTTTTTTTTTTTTTTTTTTTTTTTTTTTTTTTTTTGACCCGGTGCCTTTTAGTTTCACATGTTTACTTCATGCAAATCATGTATTGCTGCGGATTATCGCTATTCTTATAGCCATTGATCAATTCTTTTATAAAAAAAAAAGCTATCAAGGATTTCATTTCTTTCTTTCTTCCCAACAAAATGAAAAAAATGGGCGGTGAGTACTACTTTTCTACTTTTTTTTTCTTTTATATTGTCTTTTCTCTTTATTCTTTCCTATCAATAATTAAAAAAAGAAGTGCAGTGAGAACTACCTTTCTTTTGTTCTGATATTTGTTTTGATAGGAAAAGAGATGAAAGAAAAAACAACATAAAAAAGAGTAAAAGAGCAGTACTCTGCACCCTTTTTTTTTGCACCTTTTATTTCCTCCTAATGGTAAGAAGGGCAGTGAGTTTACTACTCTTCTTCTTTACATTATCTCTTCTCTTCCCCATGTAACATTCTTTTTATTTTGACAAGTACTTAAAATTATTTGTAACTTCATGTCCCTTCTTCCACTTACTCTTTTCTCCCAACACTCAGAAAAAAAAAGAAGTGTGGTGAGTACTACTCTTTATTTTTTATCAAGTTCTTAAAGTTATGAACCTTTTCGTGTTCTTTAACTTTTGTTTTTTTTTATCATTATTCATTATACTCCTGTTTTCCTCAAACAATAATTTCTTTAATCTAGGACGATCAACTGGAGGGCAAGCGATACAGTTTTCCACGGTTCGACGACGACGATTACCTTGGCGACATGGTGACAACGGTAATAATAAAATAACATGCTGTAAATACTAATGACTAGAACATTTTCTTTTATTTTCTATAATATATAGACACGACGATCAAGACCAATGGAAAACTGTATCTGGCTGGGGGTAAGGATAGGGCTTTTTTTTGTAGGACGATCAACTGGAGGGCAAGCGATACAGTTTTCCTCGATTCGACGATACGATTACCTTGGCGACATGGCGACAACGGTAATGATAAAATAACATGCTGTCATTATTAATGACTAGAACATTTTATTTATTTTCTATAATATATAGACACGACGATCAAGACCAATGGAAAACTGTATCTGGCTGGGGGTAAGGATAGGGCTTTTTTTTGTAGGACGGTCAACTGGAGGGCAAGCGATACAGTTTTCCTCGATTCGACGATACGATTACCTTGGCGACATGGCGACAACGGTAATGATAAAATAACATGCTGTGAATATTAATGACTAGAACATTTTCATTTATTTTTTATAATATATAGACACGACGATCAAGACCAATGGAAAACTGTATCTGGCTGGGGGTAAGGATAGGGCACTTTTTGTAGGACGGTCAACTGGAGGGCAAGCGATACAGTTTTCCTGGATTCGACGATACGATTACCTTGGCGACATGGCGACAACGGTAATGATAAATAACATGCTGTGAATATTAATGACTAGAACATTTTCATTTATTTTTTATAATATATAGACACGACGATCAAGACCAATGGAAAACTGTATCTGGCTGGGGGTAAGGATAGGGCTTTTTTTTGTAGGACGGTCAACTGGAGGGCAAGCGATACAGTTTTCCTCGATTCGACGATACGATTACCTTGGCGACAGGGCGACAACGGTAATGATAAAATAACATGCTGTGAATATTAATGACTAGAACATTTTCATTTATTTTTTATAATATATAGACACGACGATCAAGACCAATGGAAAACTGTATCTGGCTGGGGGTAAGGATAGGGCTTTTTTTTGTAGGACGGTCAACTGGAGGGCAAGCGATACAGTTTTCCTCGATTCGACGATACGATTACCTTGGCGACATGGCGACAACGGTAATAATAAACAACACGTTGTACCTATTTTATCTACTCTGAAAAATTGCTAGAAGAAAAGAATAAAAAGAGGAAGGTTAAAATTCTTAGTTAAATAAAACTTTTTATATATTTTGGATAGTAATTTACATTATAAGATAAAGTGGTTTTCTACAATAATTATTTTGTTTTTACGCTGATATTTTAATATCTTTTCTTGTTTATGATTTTTGTGAGAGTGAATGGTTATTTTATTTGGATGATCTGTATAAAGTGATTAGACTATAACAAGAGTCGATAGATGGATAAACCGAATGGTTCGGAGAGGTTGGGTAGGCGAATTGGTGATTTTTTGTAGTGTGAATTTGATTTAAATAGAATTATAGATGGATGGGGGGTTCAACAGAAGAAAATTGAAATTCACCATTATACCGCATTTTGATCTTTTGAAGAA
This sequence comes from Circinella umbellata, assembly GCA_025093555.1. Classification (NCBI taxonomy): domain Eukaryota; kingdom Fungi; phylum Mucoromycota; class Mucoromycetes; order Mucorales; family Lichtheimiaceae; genus Circinella; species Circinella umbellata. Next base: position 398,362 of record JAIWNF010000010.1, on the reverse strand, counting down.
AGGTAAGATCTATTTGAACTTTTTCCCGAAATGTCTTTTATAATTTTATGGTCAAAAGGTTTACGCAGAATAGTATAGTGATACGTTTCGGGCGTATCTTGTTAGAGAAATGAATAAAAAAAAGTGGTACGTACGTAATAAAATTCCGAGGAGGAGATGACTGAAGAAAAAGAATAAGGTATAATAAATATGATAACTTATAGAAATTTAAGAATAAAAGAATTCGGTCAATTTAAGAACCAGGAAATTGATCCCGATTGTAGGGTGAAAATAGTATAAGAGTGAGTGAACTAAGTATTTCATTAGAACTTAGTGGAATTGAAGATTTATTTGGGGAAGAAAGATATCTTATTTATACTAATTTCTAACTATCTCTACTAAGTTGTTAGTTGACTGTAACTTATTAGCATTAGTAACTTGTACTTGTAACAGTTACTTGCCAGTGTTGCAACTACTTTTAAATGTTTAAGTTACTTGCACGTGCCCCCCCCCACTGGTTTGGGTAACATTTACTTGTACGTGTAACGACTATTCCAGTTATCTGTGATAACCAGTTCTGTAGGTCTGAATGAAACACAAAATTCATGATATATACTTTTTTATTTGTTTAATAATTATGATACTAAATTATTACTGATGTTGATAGTTTATACGGTGGATAATATATGTGATATAATAAATAATAAGAATAGAGGAAAAAAAAGGGAGAAGGAAAAAAAGTGTAACAGTGACAAAGTATCCTTAAGTTGTTCTTGTTTGTTATATCCGTCACTAAATGCTCTGTCACTTTTGTTTGATACGGACAATATCCTTTTTGTAATTTCCATATTTGAAATACTCTGGATTCTCTGAGAGGACAATGGGAGCTCTGCAGTATTGTCGTCTTGTTCCCCAGCTACCATTATTGTTGCTGACTCGTTGACTTGCTGATAATCGTTGGTATTTCCTCCTAATATAAGTAAGAGATTTTCTTCATTACCAGATTGTGTATTTTGAAGGCCCTTGAGTAATTTCTTCTGTCATATCAAAAGTTGGATCCCGTAGGAACTGTTCTACTGTGGGGTCTTGGTTTAAAATATTTAATTGTTCAGACATTTTTTTAAAGATAATGACGATTGGAATTGTACGTCTGGTAGTATATATATATATACATTCATTTCCATGAGTGACGGTATTTAGCATATTACATTTGAGAGTATTCATTTCATTACCACTTCGTTGGTTTGCTTTATAAAATATTCATGCTCGTAGCCAATTTTTTCCAATTTTCCTGACCAAGATGTCTCAATTGCATATTATGCATTTGTACGCTATCTCTTATGTGAAAAGGCGACTGCATACAAGTGCGTTTTTGTGACTAATATTCTTCGCTCTACCATTGATTTCTGATTTTTTGAGATGCATGGTACCTTTTGAAGTACGTAAAGGTTGAGTTATACTTTTATTTTTATTAGTAAGTTGATCTTCTGACCACTTCTTATTGATTGTGTTTTTGTTAGTATTTTCTATTATGCTACGTATCGAAATAATTTAATGCTTCTTTCTTACATAGTAAATAAAGGGGCATTTGTTTTTTTTGTATCATGGCACGATATCCAAATAGTACAGCTGAAAGATATAAACACTAGTTAATCTTTTCATGCTTTGGTCTTTTCTTGATCATCTGTCCAAGACGTTCTCTAAAATGCTCTACTAGACCTTGTGCTTGACTTCGGTGCCTCCCACCCCGCTATTCTGCGGAAAATGATTATAGAACTCTTCTATCAATTTGTTTGCAAAAGGTAGGCCATTATCGCTAATTGTGATAGCTACACGCCCATGTCGACATATATAATTCCTTCGAAATCAAAGCTGTATGAAGATATAGTAGATCAAGAATCTATATACAAATAATACTACCAATATATACTGTATTTGAAAACGTCATTAGTACTATAAAACTATCATTCTACAAGATCATTGGTGGGTTCAGTAATGTAGAAAGAAAATATATTCATATGCGGGAAAATAATAAACTTTTACTAAAGATACTGAATAAGTATTAGTATGACATAGGTTATTTTTTCTTGATTGTCATATGCACTTTATTATAAATGCATTAGCCCATTAGAAGCAATGATGGGTAAAGGAAACTAATTGATCCGTGAAGCTTGGTAAAGATATTCTTTCTATTGTCTCACTTGTACTACAAATATATTGGCTTTTGCCTTTTTCCTTATTACCCTTGAGGTTTTTCATATCCCTTTGCCAACAGGATCGGACTAGAGCGGATATGTCCTATTAAGCCGCAGCCTTTCCTTAGTCATTTTTTTTCTTTCCCTTTTATTATCAATAAATTTAATCTACTACGTAGTAATGTTAGATTGTGATTTTTTGAATGCCTCATACTGTGTACAGTACTTGATGTCAAAAAACTGTCAAATTCAAAAAGATTGATTCTTATGTGCGCTAAGCAGTACGGGAAACTCTTTTAAGAGTTATTTTAATTGAATAATTGCATATATTTTAAGACAACCAATTTTTTTTTTGTATCGAGTAATACAAGTGGGACCAAAAATAAAAATAAAAAAATGGCACGAAGTGAAGTTGAGGGCTATATTTTTTTTTAATCCAGATTGCAAATGATGAGTAAAGTAAAAGGGGTTTTGAAATAAATGATGATGTGTAATATTTTGAAGAAATTTTTAAAACGTAAGAATTAATAGCTAGGAAAAGAGTATGGCTTTATTAGATAGTAACGAAATAGCTAGGTATTTCTATTCTATTGTAGATACTTTTGTTTCCCTGTTTTGCGCATGCGCGTTATACTTCTAAAGATCTTGAGCTTTGTGTATAAAGGGGGTAGGTCTCTGTGATCGATATTGTTGTGCAAGAAAGAGGACGAGAGGATTATGTATTATTCTGTTCTACATTACCTTGATAATGGTAGTAATAATAATAATCAATATGATGCACCGTTGTTTTGCTAATGGTTATCATCATTTCTAGTAAGCATAATAGTTTTTTTGAATTGCCAATAGTAGCATTATGAGTGGGTGCTAATGTAGATGTAATTTTTTAAACTCTTGTGATATCACTGTTATGATACGTATCTGAACAAGACATTTGAAGGGATGAAGGTATTTTTTTTCTTGCTTCTAGATGTAACGCTTTTGAGTTGGTTAACAATGATTCTTCTTCTGTAATGATTCCAATGGCTCTTTATATAAATGCTTTGTTTTCTTAATATTCTGGAAAACTTCCCAGGTTATTATAGTAACTTCATAGATACTGGGATGTTTTATAAAATGCGTTTTTGCCGTCAAAATTAGGCATACTATTATTAATGTATCTCTCACCTTATGCGAAATAATTTTTTTTTCGACTTGATTAGCTATTCAAAAAACTGATTTCTTATTGGCTCAGAAGCCCCCATTCATATTATCCGTGCCAAAAAAATGTCGTTGCGGGGTTATAAATCTACCTGGTCGATTTACATAAGAAAAAAAAGGGCTCGTCTATTTGCACCCCCCCTCTTCACACATAAAAAAAAATCTTGCACCCCCCCTCTCAGGTCCGGCCCGGGATTCACCCCCCCTCTGCAAAAATAAAAAGGTCTTTTTTAAATAATTTACGCACTGGTTTTTTTCTTATTTATATCTTTATATGGAACCAAGAAAGGAAAGGTGAAACAGGAAAGAGAAGAAAGAGACAGTACAAAAAAAAATAGTTGAGAAAAATAATTAATTAGTTAAATCGAGTGTTTCGGGATCAGAAGAACAAATAGATTGAACATCAGCATCGCCAGGAAGGGAGACCTCACTATAAATTCGGATGGATCGATCGAACACATCTTTGAATATGGGTACCACGGATCAACAGTTAATACCTCTCTTTTTCTTCCTCGCTTTTCATAATAGAGTTCGGGCCATTGAATACACGCGTCATGTTTGATTTTTACAAGAATAATATGAGCATGATGAAGATGCAGTGCTATTGGATGTGTGCGCTTTGATTCGAATGGGGTAAGTTGGAGAGGAAAAAATGTATTGGATTCAAAGCCGTAGAATGCGATTGGAGCTTTGAATGTGTCAGAAGCAATCTGAGCACATTCGGGAACGCAAAACCATTCATTGCTATGTGGATTGAGGATCCCTTTAATACGATGTTGATCATAACTTTTATAGATACCGCCAATATTTGTCAAATAATGTCTCAGCATTGCATCTTTTATATCGAGATATTTTCTTTCGTCACCAAATAGTTCAACTGCCAATGCTCTAAATCCACAGTTTCCATCTCCAATTGGATTATACACTTCGTCAACTTCAAGGTAAGGGATCAGGTTATTGGTTACCATATTTATATTTGGCACAATGCTGGTTTTACGAGGTGGAGTAGTGGATGATGGTGATAATGAGTTTAATTGTAAGTTATCTGTGGCTTTACACTTCCCCTTCCTATAATTTAATTAATTATGTATTAGATAATATGTTAAATGGTATCAATTATTAGAAATAAATAAATACCAAATTTCAGCAGATTTATGACCAAAACTAGTTTTTGCTTTTTTTTTACTTTCTTGTTCTTGATATTCTAAAGCAATTAAATCACGTTTTTTGTGTTTTTCTTGATCTTTGCCTCTGCCTTTCTTTGGAGCATTTTTCGGCTGCTGTAAGTCTTCAAGATCCACAAAAAGATCATCATTGATTGCCTGTAATCGTTGTAGCAAAGTTTTACGTTGTTTTTGATCGGTATATTTGTGAAGCAAGGTGTTAATACGTGCGAGTTCATCATTAATTTGGTCTTCAACATTAGGTGGAATATACGATTCTGTTATTGCAAGAACATTATCCACATCATTCATATTCGTATTTTCTACATAATTTAATTGAAATATAATTCTCAATATCAATATCCTAAAAGGTGTTATGATTAAAATTACCTTCAGGTGCAGTTGTTTCTGGGTAAAGATGCCAACGTCTAGGAATCAAACTTAACGGAATTGCTCCGGTGGTGGGTAACATATGACAACATGGGATATTGTAATGAGCTTTAATAGCACATCTGCAAATATTTGTTTTCAAAATATTTCGGTACTTAAGCTCATCACGGATGGCATAGAATGCAAATTTGGATATATTACGCTCCAAATTTACTAAGCGTTCTTTTTGAGGTTCAGGAATATGGGGATTAACAGTGAAGTATTCTTTATCATGCTGCTGTTTCCATGCTACGTTCTATTGTTGGGTTACAGAAGAAATACACGTAAGTAATAGCAACGAATGAATCGTATTTAAGTTTTATACTTACTTTCAACCTATAGTGTTCATCGATTTGCTCAAAAACAGAGAATAAATTTCCACTGGATGATTGAATTGACCTTTTTAGGTCAGCATGAGCTCCTTCAACACGATTTGTACTATTATTGCCAAAATGAACTATATTTGCAATATCACGTCCAACCCATTTTTCACGGAATTCTAGCTTTCTGTTTTGTTTTATTAGAAGTATAAAGAGTCAGTTAATTGTTGTAACTAATAAATATATTCTATTATAATTTACTTACTCTTTTAAATATTTGATAACTTCAGCTGGATTTTTGGCTTTTTGGGCTATTTCATTATACTTGGCCAATGCTTTAGCCTCAAACTTTTCATCTGGAATCACACACATATCTTCAAGTTCGTCCTGATATTGGTCAGTCATTAAAAAGTTAACTGCTTTTTCAAGCTCCTGGTAATCATCCTTGATATCAAAAAGTTTTTGCAATTTTGTTCTGAAATTACGACGTAGGTGGACTTTGCATAACAATTTTTTTGAATCAGGAAAAACTTTATCCAAGGCTTTTATCAAAGCACCTTCACTATCTGTAACAAAGATTTTCGGAAACGCAGATTGATTTGATGGCCAAACAATATTCTGGAGACGTTGAATAACCCATTCGTAAGTTTCATTTGTTTCTTGGGATACCCATCCACCAGCAATGCAAAATGTTTTCAAATGTGGATAACCAATATTACCAGTGCCAACAACATTTACAAAAGGTAAGCGATGCTTATTTGTCTTGTACGTCGCATCCAAAACAACAATCTCAGGAAACTTGCGAGCTAAAGCAATAGCCGAATTATGCACAAAAAAAAGAGAAAGTAAAAACCGCTTTTCACCTTCTTTCTTTGACTGAAAGTCTATTTCATAGCCCTTCTCTTCTAATTTTTTGATCAAATTGAACATTGTATGTTGTGGATCATTGTTAAATATCGTTTGACGTAAGTTTGTTACTTTTTTTGGATTAATGATCTTGCCTTTACTGGCAAGGAATGACAAGATCGAGTTATTTGTTGCATGACTTTTGATCATGCTTATAACAATGGCTTCTTCTGTGTCAAGACGACGCGCCATGGAGTACGATGATATTTCTTGTGCAAGTTTGTGATTATGCTCTCCATCAAAAAACGACACAATACGCCATTGCTGACTATGTACATTCAATGGTCGAAGAATCATATTAAAAGGACATCCAAAACGCTGTGAAGTCACTTCTCGGTGTTTCATTCCTGTTGAATCCATAGGTCCAAGAACTTCACCATTATCGTTGGCAACAAATCTTTTTGCCTTTGAGTATTTTTGTTCACATTCATGAACGTCGTTATTGGCAGGTTTACCATAATGTTTACAACCAAGAACCATTTTTCTTTTTTTACTTGAGAGATCGCTTCTGGCTGTGTATAGCGCGATTCCATTTTTTTTACCCCATTTAAAGCAAGCATCTCTGGCAGCATTATAATCGTCCCATGTTTCTTGGAGTTCATTAGGAATTGAGTTAGAAGATTTCGACATTGGTATGAATGACAGTTTTTTTAAAAAAGAAAATATTTTTTGTGCAAGAGAAGTATTATATAATGTATTCATATTTCTCTTTATATATGTATATGACTTATGTTGCAGCATGGTAGATCGCCGTTAATATTGTCCTTATTCATATCATTTTGCTGTTATTTACTTTCTATATATGCTATCATATATGACATATCTACGTTTTAATATATAAATTTTCATTTGGTGATAATTAATTAAAAACCGTTTGCATTGATTAAATTCAACCCTTTATTTATGCAGAGGGGGGTGAATCCCGGGCCGGACCTGAGAGGGGGGGTGCAAGATTTTTTTTTTATGTGGAAGAGGGAGGGTGCAAATAGACAAGCCCAAAAATTCACCTGGTCGATGTATGTTCTAAATCGACCAGGTGGGATTTATAACCCCGTCATCCTGCGGCAATTTTCAATAATTACCCATTGCTACTTAATATTATGATATACTGGGCTTCATAATAATAAGATTACATATGTGTATAGATGATATTATTTTTATTTATCAGATAACTAATAATGAATATATTTTACGTAAACCTTCTTTACCACGATATGTATTTTAACTTGACTTATACTCATTATTACAACTCAAAAAATGATTTTTGGAAATAGTTTAACTTATATAAATACACATTTGGTTTTCTTCGTCTTTTTTAATAGTTAATGTACCTATTTTACTACTAACATTTATATTGCTTTTAAGATTTAACCAACTTTCGCATTATTTATAATTTTATTCTAACCCTTGAGGCACTCTATTTTGCGCTCTGTTTTGTATAATATAAATCTACTATGTTTTTATTTTTGATTTGTCATGTGCTTTTAATAAGTTTAATAAAGTAACTCATTATCATTATATTCCTGAACAAAAGAGAAAATCATTGAAAACGAAACAAAAGCGCCCATTTTTTTAACCTCGTTATATGTTAGAAAATGTTATTTATGCAGGGCAATGGCACGACCAAGCACAGCGGTTAGAAAATTCCATAATGTTTAGTATATCTTTTTTTTTGGGATTTACTATGGACATCCCAAAAACATGCTATATTAGGTAATTTTAGTTCTTACGAACACCCCACTTTTATACTTTGTCAAAGATACATACGTAACAGTCTGATATAATTACGTTGTATCCAGCCGTTTATACACTATATATACAGCTATTATCGTTATATAACTTAAAAATGTTTATGAAGTCTAAATTAGCAGTTCAATTTTTAATAAACATCGTTTAATATTTTTTATTTGCTCTCACTATATCGTTATGTAAACAAGTGAGAGCTGTAGTCCATATGAAGACAAGGCAAACAAAGAATAATGTATACTTTTAATGATATATAAATGAGTGGTCAAATAGGCAGTATTGGTGTTGATAACGCTGGTACTATAGTTTACATGGTCTAAGAACTTGTTTGCCAACTTTTTATTTGTTGGGTGTCCGTAAGGACAAAATATGGGATGTCCGTGCTATGTATTATAATAAATTATGTGTATTTTTATTTGGTTTCAGTAAGGCGATTCTTACTGAAAATCATCTCATTATGATAGTCTTTTTAGGTTATACGTACGTACAAATATAGTATAGCTATCATGTGCTTATGGTGTTTATGCATAAAGTTCATGAAAATACTTTTCTTTTCAACTTGTTCATCTATCAACTGCTATTACGTATCTTACAATACGTAAAAACATTTGCAACAACTAATCTTATGAACTATATTGGTAAATGTTCTCGATTTTTCATTTTGACTACTCATATCTCTCTTAACTCTGTGTTTTTTTTTCTAAAAAAAAAAGAAAATCTCATACATCTTATTTGGAAAAATAAACCAAAGAAATGCTATCAAGCAGCTAAATATCATGCTGCGACAACAATTTATTTTGTTTCCGCTTTCTGTTCATTATGATCAAACAGAATAAAGATACATTTCACTGAAACGGGACTGGGAGGGGACTGCTATGCTTCAAAGAGTAATCGGAACAGCTGTATATAGCAAGAAATAGAAACATGCATATATACGCAGGTGGATAGTAGCAAAAAGAAAGAAAAAGAAAATGACAAGGGGAATAGAGGGAAAAGGGAACAGATTAAAAAAAAAGTGAATGTGATTTGTTGGGTGTTTTTTTTGTAACTGTTAAATCAAATAGATAAAAAAAAAGAACGAGAGTGTTACATTAAGAAACTGATAAAACTACTGTTTCTGTAAAAAGAAAATATAAGAAAATGATGAATAGAAGGGTAGATCGAGCAATAAGTAAATACAAAAAAAGCGTCTTGAACCGGAAAGAAACTTGATTTTTGGCGCCTTGAACAGATGTATCAGTGAAACAAAAGAAATCTTTGGTGTCTGGTGGGAAAAAGAAACGAAAGAAGCAAGGAAAAAATGACAGTTGCGATGGTCAATCCTAACCTTTACATTCGTAGTATTTCGAAAGGGAGAGAGAATGATTTAATAGATGATGAGGAGAGCAGGATAAAAAAAAAGAAAAAGGGAGAAGTTAAGAAAACGACTGATGTTGCTCCTCCAGAAGAAAAAAAACAATTATAAAGCAGTATGGAGACTACCTATTGTCGTTCTACCATTTTTTTGTTATGTTTTTAGAAATAAAAGAAAATAGAGAAAAAGATGAGTGTAAAAGATTTATGCTTTTTTTGGTTGGATAATAGTAAAAAAAAAAAAAGGAGAGAGAGTTGAAGTTATACACTGGCTTCAAGCCGGATATAGCCAGCGGGTGGGATATGGAAAAGAGCCACAACAGTTTCAATACATTTAGTTTTTCTCTTTATATACTAATTGTGTTTTTAATTTAACAAATTATCTGGTGATAAAAATAAAAGCATTTTCGCTTAATCTCTTCGCGCGGACGTATTGGCCGATCATAGTCATCTGTTGACTTCCTTTTTTTTATATTTCATAATATTTATTCAATAACAACAACATTACATCGTTATAGCAGCATCTATATGCAAGCATTTGGGTTTTGTACTTGTAGTATTCGTGGGAATCCACTTATAGTCATATAAGGATTCAATGAATATGTTTTGTTGGTGTCCCGTGGTGTACATGTGCATGCACCCCAAACACTTTCCGCGGAGTATGATGTTGACATGGAGTTATGTAGCAAGCAATGCTTATACAGTTTGCTTATATTTTTTCAGTAAATGTTTGAGTGCTTCTGCTCCTGCTGTTGCGAGGCAATTGGGTATTTCATATTCTTCCTGCTTAGAGATGGGCCAAACGTTATTACAAAGACTCTTAAGCATTTTCAAAATAGAAGAAAAAAATAGGTCGACATCGTATTCTTTGAGAAAGAACATAGAAGTTTTCTTATAAAATATATCGATGAGATCTTTCTGCTGTTGTAACTGTAAGTGGTGGAAATTTTGAAGCAAAAAATTTCGTAGCATTGATTTACGATGCAAGGCGGCAATAGTTTCCCGAGTTCTGTCACTATTGCTTTTTACATTCCGCTGACGATTTGAGAAAAATGTGAACGTTTTTGCTCTCGCAACTCGGCCATGTCAGACCATGTCAATAATGGTAGCAGCAGCAGCAGCAGCAGCGGCTACAGGACACGATATTCGGTTCCCACACCCCAAGAGATTTGTGTACCAGAAACATTTATAAAAAAACAAAAAGCTCATGAAAAACATGAAGCTGCCCAGGCAGAAAGCAAAGTTGCTGAAAAAAAGGTAGAAAAAAGCACTGTTGAGAACACGCACACACACACAAATGAATCATAAATAAATAGTTATTCATAATTTTTGCTATAGGCAAGGGCAATCAATCGTAATCTTATAGTGAAAAAAGCTGAAAACTATGTACGAGAATATCGACAAAAAGAACGAGATGAAATTCGATTACGACGACAAGCCAAAAGTTCGGGCAATCTATATATTCCAGCTGAACCAAAATTACTTTTTGTCGTACGGATACGAGGTATTAATGATGTTCATCCCAAAGTCTCAAAGATTCTTCAATTGTTTCGACTTATTCACTTGAATAATGGTGTTTTTGTGAAACTTAACAAAGCGACTGCAAATATGCTTAAAGTCATTGAACCTTATATTACATTCGGTCCCCCAAGTTTGAAAACAGTACGAACACTTATTTATAAACGTGGATTTGTTAATGTCGATGGTCAACGTATTCCTATTACAGACAATGATGTAGTTCAGAAGAATCTTGGTCAAATGGATGTGATTTGTGTGGAGGATATAATTCACGAGATTTATACTGTGGGTGAACACTTTAAACAAGTCAATAGGTTTATATGGCCATTTAAGTTAAATAATCCAACTGGTTCTTGGAGTAAAAGAAAATTCAAGCATTATGTTGAAGGTGGAGATTCAGGGAACCGTGAAGCAGATATTAATCGATTGGTGCAATCCATGGTTTAAAAAACGCATTTAACTCTCTCTTTCTTTTCTCTTACATTCATCTTCTTATTGTACATAGTTTTTTTTTCGCATTATTTATTCACACTGTCCGTCATCATCATTAACCTATATTATACATTTTGTTTATATTACTTTCATCTATAAAATAAAAGTAACCATTGATATTACAACACCACTACCTATCATACCAAATCTAAATAAAATCATTCAAAGCAATAACAATTGTCTGGATCGAATTCCACTTTTGTGGAACGTTGCTTCAAAGAGGATACCGAATTTCAGTATAGTCAAACTTCAATGCATATATGACTCATGGTGACAGAATGATGATGTGTATAACTTTTCTATCCCTTCAAAAATCAAAATCAATAAAAAAATTATGTCTTTTTTCTATGGACAATAATAAGGCAAGCACCTCCTTTCAAAACATACATATCCAGCGTGCAGTAACCCAAGAAGAAAAGACAAAATGTGAAGATGTTCGGATAGATGTATTTGTCAAAGAATTAGGCTTTTCGCGAGAACTACGAGGCATTGAGTATGTTATCGCTTTTATTCATGTTGTTTTTAGCACTCAAAAGTAGCATTTTTTAACTGTTATCCATGTCTTAAAAAGTTCACGTGACGCTACAGCTATTTTATTGTTAGCTACAATGGGTGACGAAAACGGTGTGAATATTCCAATAGGTACTATCCGTATGGTTCCTTGCAAAGACGATAACAGTTCAGGTACACTTAGCCGGTTGGCGGTTCGTTCACATTATCGAGGAAAGGGTGTTGGTCGAAAATTAATTCATGCGCTTGAAGTAGCTGCAAAAGATGAAGGGAAGGTTTCTCTCATGTTGGAATGTCAACCTCAAAAACGTGGATATTACGAATCATTAGGATATATCTTGGAAGATGACACGATTCATATGCGAGTCGGTACCCCACACCAAAAATTATGGAAAAGACACCTATTATAATATACCACGATTTTACAGACACATTTCATTTTCCCTCTCTCTTCTTTTTATCTCGCCCATTCCATCCTCTCCTTCCAGCTTTTTTTTTTATTCTGAATTGTTTTATTAAAGAAGAAAAGATCAAAAGAACAATCATGAATGGGTATTGGATAGTATTTGTACATAAGGACTAGAATCGAGTGACAAAAAGCATATAATTATCATGCTAAGAGAACCAGTATCTCCATCCACAATATCGATTATTATGTTTTGATAGCTATCATCGCTGTTATTGCTCTGATTGTACGAATAGTTAGTATTAGACCACATCATATAGCTGACCTGCAGACAAACAAAGTTACTTAAATGTGATTGATGCATTAGTAGATTAGATAAAATTAAAACAATTGGGATTGGATTATAAACTCTCTACCAAGCAAATACACCAATGTAATGACTATATGGAGGGTAGTACTGACTATTTGACTATTTTTTTTTTTTTTGCTCGTTCATAGACATCAGGTACTTGCCTGATGATTTTCTCTTTGAATATTAAAACTAAAAGAAAGATAACGAAAAACGACGTGTTACTTTCTACTCGATATCTTGATATCTAATATAATCGTTCAGTCATATATAATCGAGGAGGATTAAGAAGCCATGGATGATGGTGCTATAGTGTCAAAGATAGATTAATTTGTTATAAAGTAAAGAATTTTGGACTCTTGGCTGATATTTCGATGGATTCGACTAAAGGCTACATTAGCACTGCTTAGTACTTGTCACAGTTTAGCTTATATGTCGCTATGTTGCATACCAAAAGGACCCTTTGCAGGCGTCTAAAAATTGTTCGGAAATTCATCATGGGTTAGATATTCCTATAAGATGTTAATTCATTGATCACCGAAATTTTCGTTCCACCAAGTTAGAAAAAACCAAATATTACGTACCTATAACTGATGAAACAAATTCTCATTTTGAGTGTATTCTTACTGTAGCTTTATTATATCAGGAGTAGTAATTATAGTAATGATACTATGTTGAGTGAATGTATTATATAAAAGCGGTCCTATGTATACGTACTATGCTCATTGCACAGATAATAGTTCCTCAGTGTTTATCAAATTTATTCATCATTGTTTTAAATAAGCTATTGTGATAATCATAATTGTAGTACGTAGATTAATTAAAAGCTATTAAAAGTAATTACAGTATGCTTAATGTAAAATCAAATATGTGTATACACCGTTCATTCAAATAAATTTCTATTTTTCGCAACGGGAGACTATTTAGTATAGTAAAGAGATAATATTTTTTCAAATCCACTGAACAAAAAGGAAAGATGTATATATTGGAGTATAATAAAATAGCCTAAAAATTCTCTGCCCCTCATAAACTGTAGATTCAGGTGTAAAGTGATTGTCATTTTTAAAAATTCGCAAAATATATGTTTAACGAAGCGAAACTATTTTCATGTGACGATAACAAAAAACTAAGTATCACAGAGCTCATATAATGGTGCTTAGAACCGTAACCTGGATACTGTGCATAAAGGAGAGGCGCGTGCATGAAATTGCATTATATGTTGTAGCAAAAAAAAACAATGATATTAGGAGGGTGTATCACAGCTAATGTAGTGTTTGGAAATGTTTACAAGAGTATCCATGGAAACTACTCTAGTAACTATGTATATTACTCAAACTTATTATGGCTATATATTTTAATGATTATCAGAAAAAAAAAACACAGCTGAAAAAAATGCATGCGCCATGTTGCTGTGGCGAAGCCATCGTGATTTCATTTATTACTTTTTTTTTCTTAGTGAAACGTTCTGAAATAGTTTGAAAGTCGCATATTTTTTTAGGTCTTTTTTTTTTCTGTATTAATTCCCTTTATCTTTTTTACACCCACCCACACTAACACGATATATATAATATATATAAGATGGGAACTTCGGCGCGATCAGTGATTTCCCTATTATCCAAACCAAGAATCGAACTGCAAGATCATGCCGCGCACCATTTCAGGTTGCTCAACAAACGCCAGTCTGCTCGACTTTCCAAACGAAACGAAGAGAACAATTACAGTATGTCTGTAGCCGAGAGTCCAGCAGGACAAATCAAGAATCGCTATAGCAACATTATACCATTTAATCGAAATCGCATCCGACTAAAGCGATCTGATCTCATTGGTGAAGAATATCTCGATCCAGCACAAGGTGACGATTACATCAATGCTAGTCTCATTCAGCCACCACTTAATATTCAGAACAAACAGTATATTGCAACACAAGGTCCTTTAAAATCCACTGTAGGTGATTTTTGGCGTATGGTGATCGAGCAAAATACCAAGGTGATTGTTTGTCTTAGTCCCGAGTTAGAGAATGACCAAGAAAAATGCGCGCGTTATTGGCCTATCGAATCTGAATGCAAGGAAATACCACTGGGGACCAATCGTACGAATGATCAGCACAGACATCAAACTTTACGTGGATTATTTCAGTTACGGAATCCTACTACATCCAACTCACATGCATCACATAACACGACATCATCATCCACAGTAACAATGAATGAACAAAAAAAACGAAATATTGTGGTACGGTTACGAAATATAGAACCAGAGCGAGTGGATCAAGATGCAGACTGTATTATTCGACGTATTCAAGTATCATTTGTGGATATAACGAATGCAAAGGATAATAATGTGGTAGCTTCGGGTACAGTAACACAAATACAGTTTCTTGGTTGGGCGGATTTCAGTGTACCTGAACATACGGAACCTGTTCTTGCACTTTCTCGACTCGCAGATCAATATCAAGCAGAAGGGGCAGGTCCTATCGTTGTTCATTGCAGTGCCGGGTGTGGTAGAACAGGAACATTCTGCGTAGTGAATAGTGGAATGGCTTGGTTGTGTTCAGCACTAAATGGTACAGGAGATGTTGTTGAGGAGTTACCAAGTGATGACCTCGTATATATATTAGCAGATACATTTCGCAAACAACGTACTACTATGGTTCAAGCGTCAAGTCAATTCTTTTTTTGCTATAGAGCCCTGTATGATGGGTATAAACAGGAATTCGAACAGTAACTCAAAACACGCATACACTCTCTCTTTCTCTCTCCCACATGCACACACACACACACACTCGCTTGTGTATTTATGATAAACAACTTTTATAATATAGGAAAAATAGTAACTATACTATGACTAATTACTTACTTTCATCTTTTGCTTTATTTTGTATTCCTTGACCAGACGCTTGTATATGAAGTTATCTTAATGTGGGTGTTCATGGTGCATTTAATCTAGTCATTCATTTGTTTATTACATATTGTGATCAAAAAGAGTATCGGGTGTCTTAATGTAATATGGAATGTCCTGTGCCAGAAATTTAATTAGACGTCAGGATTAAAGCTGCTGAAGAAAGACAGGACCAATTATCATATAATAAATAAAGTTACGATTTACGATGTTCAATATTTAGATATACAGCAGGTAGACATGGCTACTTTTTCACTCAATACTCTTACTACACGATAGAAACCACCCATGATCTTTTTTGTACAAAAGCACTATCTACAATCATCCATCCTTAAAAATTGATGAGGTTCTGTATTGAGTTACGATGGTCACTGTACATGACAAGTCGAATAATAAACAAATTACGCTTCTGTTAGTGAAATAGCACATGCATGCATTATATTCATATAGTTCATAATATGTACTACTTGGATAAATGTAGATATTGGACAAGTGTTTGAGTTGTTTAATTCGAGAAAAGTAATGTAATAACACACTGGCGCGAGTCTTCTAGTAAATGTAGTCGATCTTCAAAGTATTTTAAAGTTTCAGTTGGTTACTATACATACGGATTATTTATTACAAATTATTTAATACGTTTTCAAGTGAATAAAGCCACATTATAAAAAAAACAGAACCCTTTCTTTTAATCCTTTTTTTTCTTTGGACCATCTTTATTGGCATACGATAAGTTATACAAATATTTATATTCAATAAGTGATGTCTAAAAGAGTTGGAACGAAGTCTACACAGTTTATTTTAAACCATGTAATAATGAGTTTTATTACTCTCTTTACATTCATGAGTTTCTCATGTATTTGCATATGCCCTATTCATAAATCAAGGTAGGAACAATTCTAAAAAAGTCCATGATGAATATAAGTTTTCTCTTTTGTATATTTTATTGTGGAAAACAAAAACAATTTTAATTGAAACTGACATAGAGTGAGAGGCATAACCAGTAAAGGTTTATAAACACTTTTTGAAATTATAGTACGTTTAGATGGGTCGTTTTCGAAGAAGAGATGATTACTTTTTTTAATTTATTATACGTAGGCGCAACGATAAAAAAATTTCAAAGTAAACGATTCCTTCTATAAATGCTTGGATTGGAGAAGCAAATTTTGATATGAACTTTGGAGAAGATAAATAAAACGAATTCGAATAACAAAGAACTGTCTACAAGCACGAACTTTAAATGTACGTATGAACTATGTATTTGATATGACAATTTTAATATGATTCAAATTTATTATAGTTCATCTTTTGCTGGCTTGTTTCGAACAATAACACATCTTGGAAACAAAGTGGAAAAATGGCTTTTTACAACAGCAAAAGATCACGAATATATTTTGTGATATAAACGTCAAATTCCCATCCACGGAACCGACAGAAGAAGCGGCAAAAAAAACAGTGCGAAGTGTAAAAAAGCAAAGGATGATGAACAGTTGATAATGCAAATTAGAAATAGACATTAAGTATCTTGTAGATATGCTGCTTGAATATTGCAACATGTCCTGCAATCATAACATTAAGTCCAAAAATCCTGATGGTCAGTGCTTTTACCATTTGCGTCTAGACGTAGAGTATATAGTAAAAGCACTGGTTATCAGAATTGTCAAATTTATTGATCAAAATTGCAAATTATCCCATAGACTTTTGTTCCATTTTCGTTTTGCATCAACCAATTTCACCATATTTGATCTTTTTGTTCTTCCTCACGAAATGCTATTGTGACACTGCAATTCTCACTACTACAGTTACGATAAAGCAGTAGAGTGAGATACAACTAATTCTTTTATTTCGTGAAGCATATTTTTATTTCTTGCCGCTATGATGACTGATAGTTACTGTTGCTTGTCAAGAAATTGAATTGTCACAGAGAGTGGTTCCTGAAACAGACTACCTTAAAATAGACGATTACCTGATTTTTAGCAATAATACTATACATATATACATATTGTAATGTAGCGGCTTTTTTTTTTACTATATAAGCTATATTGTTCAACGCAAAATAACTTCTGCTCTAAGAAGAAAAAAATTGTACCCCATAAAATTGTGAGCCAGCCAGCTTTCCGTTTTAACAGTTGTAATCTTTGTGCGACAAAAACATATCTTGTCTCAAAAATGGAATAATAGGCTTTTAATAGAACTTTACGCGGTCCGATCCTCCGTAATTTTTTTTACAGTTTTATATAGTATATATTTGAGTATCCCAATACCAAATAAAGATTTTTCGACCAGCAGTAATTAATATCAAGACATTATAATATATAAATATGTTATAGTCAAAATTGACTGCAGTAACAAGTTGAATAAAATCTTTTTATAAAATGCTTATTTTAGGAAAACTGTGGCTCAAATGCTATCAGCGATGGGCTGAGTAATGCATCCTAGCGGTGCTGCGCCCTATAAAAGGTTTCAACCAAGTTGGTGAAACCATCAACCCAAAAAAAAGTTATTATTAGGAATGATTTTAACCAGGCCTTCCTTTTTTTTTTCTTTGTTGCATACTTGTGATATATAAAAAGAACCCTTTTCGCCTTTTCATATTGCTATTCTGATTTTCTATTTTTTTTTTCATTCCAAAACCCTCCCACAATATAATGTTACCACAAAATAATCTGTCTCCACGAAGGCGACAATTACGAAATCGAAGGATAGGGTTACTTTTATTTGTTGTTGTATTTTTATCGTTATTATATTATAATCTCAAACTTCGTTCTGAAATTGCATTCAATGGCAACAATGGACTTTACCAAAGTGGACAAGAAAACCTTTCAAACCATTATACTTATCTAGTGTTGATTGCTTCCACTGCCACAAAATTTACTCGTCGGAATTTGATCCGTGAAACGTATTTTGGCTTAAAAGATAACATCGAACCGTGTATGGCATATAATACAGATACCTACTACAAGTTTTGGGTATACGGTGATCCGATACCACGAAAGACGGCAGAAAGTCGACAATATGAAGCTGAAAGGATGGAATGGGATGATATAGTGGAGGTTTCGTGGTCGGATGGTGTTCGTTTTGAACAATCGAGTATCTTGGATTGGGTAAATATAATACGAATGTGTTTATTGTGTTGTGCAATTCCCTTTACCTTTCCTCAGACATCTATATTCCTTCTTTTCTTCTCACTCACTTCCGGATAGATTATGGGGAAGAGGGGTTTATTGTAAAACAATCTAAGGGGAAATGTTAATTATTTTATACTTTTATTATTATCTATTAGGCGGATAAAGTACTGACAGGGGAACAAGGTATTACGTACGATTATCTGATTGTACAAGACGTGGATTCCTTTGTACAACTTTCAAAACTTAAAAAGGAACTCAGCGATACAAAAACTACCAATGTGATATGGGGTAGTTTTGCAGGGCAAGAAGCAGACAAGTATGCATTTGCGGTCGGATCCACTGCTGCCAAACAAGCATTAGGATTATGGCACACGACTTATGACCGGGAAGGGCAAAACTTGCTTACTGAAATTTATTTGCATTATCGACATGATTTGGAGAATAGCAAAAACACTCCCTTATTATTACGTCAAGATGGTACGCTTCATCAATTTATCAATGTTGCCGCTAACAATGTTGCCGAATTAAACAAGGAAAATGCTGAAACGATAATAGCTGCAACCCACGTTCATCAAGACGATTTATTTATTTATTTGGCTCAATGGACCATGCTTGAACCTACTTTAGTATGTCATCAACATCTTAAGCAAGCATCTAATCCAAAGCGACGACAAGAACGCATTGGAATAATGACTTCATCCTACATTTATCCTGACAATTGTATGGAGCCTTCAGCAACCCTGTCAGCCATCAACAAACGTAAATATGCTGAAAAGCATCAACATTCATTTGTACCTAGATCAATGGAATTTGCACAACAAAAGGGAAGAAAAACGGTATGGGGAAAAATTGATGCAGTGCAAAATGTATTACCCCATTATGACTGGATCTTCTGGATGGATATGGATGTTGTGATTATGAATACTGAACGGTCATTAAATGATCTTTTGGATAAATTACGAAATGAATATTCGGATGGACCTGACGCATTTGATCAACAAGTCGACTTTATTGCTTCAAGGCCACCAAGGGATCCCATGCTCAATGCAGGTGTTTTCTTTTTACGAAACTCTGAATGGAGTATGAAGTTTTTGAACGAAGTTCAGGAGTTTACAGCATGGTATAATAAACGACCAGCTTATGAACAAGGTGCCATGGCTGATGTGGCTAGAAAAGATGAAAATTCAAAGCATGCATATATTTTATACCCGGATGTTCATACGTTCAATACATTCCCCCAGTTTTACAGTTCTGGTGATTTCGCAGTACATTATGCACCCGATGGATGTCCCTCTGCTTACGTTCTTCAAGGATTGGATGCTGCGAAAAAAATTGAAAACGGTGAAGTAGTGGATACTCTTTACCATGGTAGAAGTCCAAAGAACTAAATTCGGCTCATATATATACCTTTACCCCATTAAATATTGCTCTCCCCCCCTACGCACTCTCACTTTTATCTAAACTATATATACTAGTATTGTCTTCTTGTATGTTTAATTAGAGATACATTTATTATATTCTTCGAATTTGTAAATAATATAACTTCTTTTTCCAATGTTCCCTTTATTATTAATTAAAAAAAAGTATAAAATGATGGATAATATAACTTTATCTGAACTGCTTCAGTGGAATCTTCTTTTTTCCTAGGAAATAGCTAACTATACTAGATTAGAGGTTGGTGGTGAAGAGAACCTATTATTGGGATTATTTTTTTTCTTGTCGCTCTACTATCTATATATAACTCCTATAATAAAAATAGTAGAGTGGAGATAGTTAGATTCGTCATGAGTTAGTTATATTTAGTATTATTAAACCCTTAATAAACGTTTTCACGTTTATTTAAAGTGTGGATAAGAGCAAAGTTATTTAAATGTCTCCTTTTTTTTAAAAAAAAGGGTCCTAAATATAGGTTTTCTGTCCCCTTGAGCGACCACCAAAATCCGAGCACATACAGGATTTATCATAGGGACAAAACACTAGTGATATTTAGAGCTCCTTTACCATGTTTATAATCTTCTAATTAGGAGTATGTACTTTTTTTATATTCTTCCTATAGTGCCATCTATCCGATGAACATAAGTTCAGACACTTAACTACTGTTATATACGTACGTATGTTCGTTTGAAAGTCTCTTTATTATTGAAAAGATAAAAATTATTATACTCTACTTTACATATCTAACTGACATCAATCATATTACTATTCAACTGTTCTCCAAGCAACCAGTGTAAGTACCTAGTAAACTACTGGTTGTAATAATATGTGGATAATGATTTAGGAGAATATGTATAGAAAAATAAAACTTTGGTTATTACGTATGATACTAAATTGATATTTATTATTAATATTTACTGTTTGCGCGATAAAATTGATGATGGGGTAATAACAGGATTTTGACCCATTTAGGAAAGCAAATCAATCCATAATCATAACAATAAAAAAAGTTGACCAAAATAATCTTTAATTTATTTATTGCTCCGAAGAAACTAAGATGATTTAGTAAATTAGCAGTAAATAGAAAATATTGTGTCATTTGTCAATTAAATCCATGTACCACCCGCTGTGGCCTCCTTTCTTCTATTTCAGGCCATTCAATTGTCTAGAACAAGAAAAGTTGTATTCTTATTATATACAAATCCAAAAAAAAAAAAAAAAAAAAAAAAAAAAAAAATTAAGCTGTGTCTCAAATAAAAAAAGTTCAGATGCATAAAAAATTATAAGACACATGGCTACTCAAGCAACCACATCATACCATGTTTGCTAGATCACATGGATTCCAGTATTAGTTTAAAAAATGATAATAGCTCCTTATAACAATTATATTAACTTTAATTGCTTAACGAAGAAATCAGACAAATATACACCATACACTTTATCAAATGAGACGTGTGGGAGACACAAAAAAAAACGAAAATGATGATAAGTCCGAGAGTGGTGAACAACGACAAGGAGAAAGAAACATCATGCGGTTTGTAATACTATAAATCGAATTTTAAACAAAAGTTTCTACCTTTTAATGGCAAAAACTAGTAAAGTACGAGACTTAAGCACAAACCATCTGTTTAGTTTAGTTTTTTTTTTACTATGTTCATGCGTGCTACAAAAAAAGCAATCACGATGAGTGAGTATCTCGTAAAATAATAAGAATGATAATGGTTATAACAATAATGAGCACCCCTGATTTGACCCTGAAAAATTCTCTTTTTTATTATTTGCGCCGCTAATGTCAAAATATTTAAAAGCTCTATAATTGTTATCAGTTGAGCTTTTAAATCGGAAAGCATGGCACAGAATAAGAAGCGAGTATATGCAAGTACGTATATACCTGGTTGTTATATAAAACGATTTACGTAAACAATAGAATATAAATTTATATCGTGTATGCGCGTGGGTATGCTATGTATATATTTAGTAGATGCACTGTGTGTAAACGTGAGAAGTGAATGTCAAGGAAAAAGGAGAGAGAGGGAGATGATATCAACATCACGACAAACAATATAAAGAAGGTTCTTTTATTATAATTATAATTTATGTTGCGTACATTTGAGTTCATTAGTCCCCCAAGAATAAAAATAATGCCCCCCATCTTTAGATCCCCTTATTTTTACATCTCTCCACACGTAACCTACATATATAGCATAATTTATATTGCATTGTGCGTTATCTTCTTTATAAGAGAAGTATGTAAATCATCCTCCCTCCCCCACTTTCTCTCCCTCAAAAATAAGATAAATCAATTGTTCTTTTCATTGTTATGAAATTGTGTCACTCCTCACTTCTACTTTATATCCTCCCCCAAAGTTCGATACAGATAACTCCTCAAAGCTAAAAAAAAATTACGTATTTACCTACTGCAATAATTATGTATTTTAGGAAAAATATGAATTAGATACATCTTCAAATAAATTTGTGCATGAAGAAAAATAATAATGAAGTATAACACAACAATTAAATTACTCACTATTTTAGAGATATGTGTTTATTTTTCTTTCTTGTATAACCTAGAACTATATTTTATTGTTCCTTCTATATTTATAATGAGCGTGTATTTTTATAACAATTATCCTTTTATATTTTTGATAAAGGTAGAATAATCAATACATGGATGGATAATGGATTATTGCCATTTGGTATGATACGTAAATATAATAATAGATTAAGTAGAAAAAATTTTAATTCCTCCCCCTAATTCGTTTACAAGTAGGGCTCTTAACGTAAACATGAAGGCAACGGGGAAAAAGAGTTGCATGGCGTTTGTTTGTAATATGTATTTAGTATTTATAAATGTGTAGATGAAGTAGACGTATTATATTATAAGAAGTTTCAACGCAACTCCCAATACCTGGTTTCTTTATCAATCAATTATCATGGTGATCAAAACAACAACTATGCAAGTCTCATCCAAAATTTCTATCATATGATAAACTCCTAGGTGATGAACATATTATACTTGGCTTTATTATTAATGACGATGATATATGTAATGTGACATTATTTT
Source organism: Circinella umbellata (assembly GCA_025093555.1). Taxonomy (NCBI): domain Eukaryota; kingdom Fungi; phylum Mucoromycota; class Mucoromycetes; order Mucorales; family Lichtheimiaceae; genus Circinella; species Circinella umbellata. Next base: position 375,278 of record JAIWNF010000010.1, on the reverse strand, counting down.
TTTTCTGACAAGTATTTTCGGTCCCGATCGGCATAATTAAAGAGTGCGTCCAGACACGAGTTTATAATTATTGACGGAGTCCAGTTGCAGAAAATAAAATGTCTACATTTTTGATTATCGAAGACTAGGTCCCGACTTAACAACATGAAATACACAATAAACATAATGCCAATTTATTTTGAAAAATCTGTCCTGGTCAGCAATCAGAGTTCTATAATAAATAATTTAGTTTTCCTTTTGTAATGAGAAAGAATGAATATGATTATCAGGAGAATTACTATATAGATTTTTGGGGGTTAACAAAACAAAAAAAAATTATATCAATGAGTGGTGCAGTTTGATGAATGAATACAAAAAAGTATATTTGTGTGTCTATAGGAACATATGGGTTTGACAGATCATCTTGCTACGCGTCAGCAGTGTAACAAAGATATTTATATTATAGGAGGGAAGGGAGAAACAAAGAACTTGTCAAGTAGTCATGCGCTGTAAAACCCATTTTGGTAATTTAAACCGATCGACTAAAATGCTTTATTTGTGGTTGCACCAAAATAGGGAATGATGATCGAAAAGGGTCCTCGCTCATTCATTAGTATTTGTTTTTTGGTTGACAACGTTATTATAACAATAGTAGCGTGAAATGTTGTGAGAAAATAATAAAGATAGTCATGTATTTTAACTAACAAACAAATAAATAATGGATATATGAGAAAAACTATGTGTGAGAGATAGTAAGTCTTGAACAGTATAACATCAAAAAAAAAAAAAAAACCAGTGTATGAGTAGTGTAGAAGTTCTTCTTTTTTATTAGCGATGCAGACTTCATTCCAGATCAGGGAGACATTCCTTATTAGTCCAATATCTATTTCCCATTCCATTGTAAAATCCGACTTTCATTTATCGTCAAAAAGGTAGCTCACTTTGCTGCTTTTGTAAGTGCCGTGCGTGCGTTTAATATGTATGCCGCTGCTTGCTGTATATATATCTTAATGCGAATGTGTGAGAATATATATATATATATTTATATACTTACTCCCCTTATTTAATAATTTTTTTTCTCCTGACGATCTCTCCCAATTCTTTGTTCCGCTTTTCTTTTCTATTTAAATAGACCCCTTCCTTCATTTCAATTCTCTTTCTATTTCTTTAATATTTTATTATTATTAATATTTACATCCAACATACATTACACATAAAATTTCTTTATTATTTTTTACAGCTTTGCATAATAAAGAATAAAACTTACGACAACACACAATATCAGTAATACTAACAAATTGTCAAGAAATTAATAATGTCGTCAACTACACCTATCCAACTATACGGTCCACAAACTGTACCTAAACCTTCATTAGCACCCATTTCAATTCAACAAACACAACAGCCAAATGATACTCAACAGCAATTTGTACCACCTTCTCCACCAGCCACGCCTCAACCAAAGCAAGAACCAACAGTTGCTGCTCGTTCTTTGATGCATCATAATATGCACCCGGAGTTTATCGCCAAATATTCACTCGGTGAAGAACTTGGTAGCGGTGGGTTTGGTTTCGTTGTATCAGCAACCGAACAGTGTACTGGTATTGAACGAGCTGTTAAATTCATTTTTCGCCACAGAGTACCAGCTCATGCTTGGGTACGCGATCCTGAACTTGGTTCTGTTCCCATGGAAATTTATGTTTTGAAAAATGTTCGCCATGAGAATATTGTCAACTATGTTGACTTTTATCAAGATGATACATTTCTTTATTTAGTTATGGAATTACATGGAACTCAATGGTCAACTACACCTTCTACTATTGTCAACAATAACAACAACATTCTTAACAATATTGATCCATCATCACCACCCCATTCACCAGCATTATCACAAGCATCGGAAGAATCCTTCATGTCATCGCCTTGTACACCAACTGATGAATATCCACCTCAGCTTTATCGTCGACGTACATCCTGTGATCTTTTCGAGTGTATCGAACGCCATCATAACTTTGATGAACAATTAGCAAAGAAAATTTTCCGACAAATCTGTGAATGCATTGCTTATTTGGACACCCTTGGCATCTGTCATCGTGACATCAAGGACGAAAACATTGTGATTGATGATCAATACAGAGTAAGTTGATGTTTTTTTTTAAAAAAAAAATTATATGGTACATACACACATCTATATCTATATTTCTAGTCAAAACTATCAAATAAGATAAGTTGAATGGTATGAGAGATAATAAATCTTTCTCATTATTCGACACATTTCTTCTTGAATATCCTCCTTCCACCCCCAAGAAATTTTCTTTCGAGCCCCTTTTTTTCCATTATCCCCACCCCCAGTTGAAAGCTATATACTAAAATTATACACACCATTTATTATTACTACAGGTCAAATTGATTGATTTTGGTTCGGCAGTTATTTTACCTCGTCATTATGGCCAACAAAAGACGTGTTACTTTGGCAAATTCTATGGAACTGTTTCTTTTGCATCACCAGAAATTCTGATGTGTAAACCATACCGCGCTGAACCTGCTGAAATCTGGGCTTTAGGTGTTTTACTTTATACTATTTTATTTGGTGAAGTCCCATTTACAAGTCCAAACATGGCCATTGCAGGTCGTTTCACTACACCAAAAATTCCAGTTTCATATAAATGCATGCATTTACTGACCTTTTTATTACAACGAAACCCAGAAAAGCGTCCTAATATTCATCAAGTTTTAATGCATCCCTTCCTTCGTGATTAAGTATATATTGAACACACAACAAAAAAAACCTATTATTATTATTATTATATTACACTTATTACATTACATTTACCAAAAATGATGCGCTCCTCCTCTTTCTATTTCGCACCCCCTTACATCAAATCTAATACACCCACCTTATCTATTAATTCACCGCCCCCACAAGCATCGCCCTAATATTTTGACATTCATATTACCACACATTGCTACAAACCATTATACACCATTACATATATTATTATTATTTGGACGTGTCCAAATTATTAACAAATCTTCATGCTTTTTATCCCTTCATATACAAAACTCTGCGCATCATTTTTATATTTACACTTTTATCCACAAAAAATCCGCATCTGCTTTCTTATTTTTATTTCTCTTCATTATTACTTTTTGCATGTTTTTTCCTTTTTTTATCCTTCTTATAAGCTTTTAAAAAGTAAGTACTACTACCCGACCTATTAGTTTTTTTATATACATACTACATTACACATACACACACACTATACATATATATTTTTCATACACACAACATATAAGTCTTTTCTTATAATCTCACCTGCAAACTTCTCCACTTTTATTATTATTATTTTATCTTGTTTCTTTCCTACTTATTGGATGGATGGAAGAGTTTTTTTTTCTTCTATTATATGTTCTCTTTTTATTTTGCATTTTTGTCGTTTGTTTTTTCATTTTTTTTTCTTGGTATGTTTTTTCCCCTTCAACTTTAATATAATTCATTCATATTTTTCTTCTCCATACAAAGTAAACACTTTCTTCCCCTAGAAAAAAAATATTATTAAATTTATTAATACTATTACTACTATAAAACCGAAAACCAAAATTATTCTCATGTTTCACTTTTTTCTATTATTTCAATTTGTCCTTCTCTCTTATAATTTGATATATATATATAGTTATACATATATACTTATATACTTATATAATTTAACATACCTGTCCCTTGGTTATTACATCACTTTTTTTTTATTATACCCCCCCCTATGTGGTCTTTCGATTCCCTGAAAATATATAAATATTTTTTTTGGCAATTATTTTAATAGTATAACATCAATATTAGCGGTCTAGTTTTGTTTTACGTTGTTAACGCGTGTATTTATGATAGCATCTTCAATATTAACATATAGTATGAACCTTAACTATTCATAAATGAAAAAAAGTCTGCGCACGTGCATTATTTTTACGGCAGTAAAAACTAGTCAGTTTCCCGCTGCAGCAGCATGACATAGATTCAAGACATTGAAAAGTTATGCAGCTGTGTGCTACCCTCCTTTTAGCCTCTCTCTCTTTTTTTTTCTCCCACTTGCTTTTTTTCTTACGTACACTTCTTTTTTGTGGTGCAGTGCTACACATACACAATATGCAGCAATATTCTGGACAACAGCAGGAAATTCCTGTCGAAGAATTCAATAGCATGAATTTAAACAGCTTTTCTTCAACAACAAGAGAGCGTGTTATATGTGGACCATTGCTACGTTACATTGGGATTGACTATGTCACTCGAACTTATCGCGCTTCTTGTCTTATTGTCTCTACAGATACCCAAGCCCCTCCACTTCATCTTCAGATCCATTCCACTTCCAATGAAGGATCTAAATCTATGGTCATTAACGAAGCCCAACTTTTGGACGTTTTTCGACGCCAATATCATTTTTGGCGTTATGAAATACAGCTTCCTTTAATATCATCCAGACAAGTAGTAACTTATCAAAGTGATGCCTTTTCCCCCAAAGAATTTCATGTACCTGCCTATAACGAATCATTCCGATTCATGTTTTATTCTTGCAGTGGATTTTCAGATATTCCTCAAGAAACCAAGGATAAATTTGGTGAAAAAGAAAACCCGTTATGGGCGGATGTCATCGATCGTCATAAAGTGATGCCGTTCCATGTTCTTTTGGGAGGTGGTGATCAATTATATCAAGATTGCTTGATCAAGGAAGATTTTATGAAACCTTGGAGGGATGAAAAAAATCCATCAAAACGATTAACTATGGAATTAAGTAGAGATATGCTTGAAGGTTTTGAACATTTTTATTTTTGGAATTATGTGAAGAATTTTGGGTAAAGTAGCTTTATATGGGGTTTTTTTCCTGTTTTTATGTTTAAAACACGTGCTAGGATAAAAGACGCGTAGCACAAAGATATTTATGTATATCTAATAATATATATTATAGGCCAAAAGGAAATCCAATTGTAGCTACTGCCTATGCAAGTATACCTTCGGTTAATATGTGGGATGATCATGTGGGTTGCTTTTTCTTTTTACGAATTCTATACAAATCAGTTAAATTATTAAACATGTGAATATTTATTTCTGAATAGGACATTATCGATGGTTATGGATCGTATCCAGCAGATATGCAAAATAGTAATTGCTTTAAAGGTGCGTTGTCATGGTAATCATTGATTGAGAGTCAAAATAATGTATGTTTTAGAATAAAAGGATTAACTAGTTAATATAATATATATATAGTATTATTTGCCAATGCATGTCGATTTTATTACTTGTTTCAACACCATACCACCATGGAATTAGCGCCTCAACATGGCATGATTCGAGGTTCCCTTCCCACATGTAATCATATTGTTACTACGCTTGGTCCAGATATAGCTTTATTATCATTAGACTGTCGTGGCGAACGTACTAAATATGATGTCTGTCGTCCCAAATCATATGACATTGTCTTTACTGAGCTATATCGCGCCATTCCAGCTTCTGTGAAACATTTGTTGGTCGTCACAGGCGTTCCAATCATTTATCCACGATTATCCACCTTCGAAAATGCAATGGAAGGTGTTGCTACATTTAATCTTGCTACTCTTGCGGGTAAAACAGGAGCATTAGGTAATATTATTACTGGATCACTTAATAAGTGGAACGGTGATCCAGAATTATTGGATGATATGAATGATCGTAAGTTATATATATATATATTATTTGGGATGAAAGGGAAAGCGGAAAGGGATGTGTTCAAAGATCACTTTTTTGTTTTTTTACATAAAATCGTTCACGCTTATTATTATTATTATTATTATTACAATAGATTGGACTGCTGGGAACCATGAATTAGAACGAAAAAAGCTGGTTGAAAAATTACAACTATATGCACGGGAAAAATCAATTCGCGTTTCGTTTTTGGGAGGCGATGTAAGGAACGATTTAATCTATGGGTATGTAATTCAAATACATGACTGTATATAACTGACAACATTCTTCTTTTGCTCCTATATAATACTATACAGGTACATTGTTGTGGAGCTGGTCGTTTTTACTCTAAAGATATGAGGGATAAAGAACAAGGTGATCCCTTTTTTATGGTACAAATCATTTCAAGTGCTATCATAAATGTACCGCCTCCACACGCTCTTCTTACGGTTCTTAATCAAAACTCGAAATATAATACATTTAATGGTAATGTTGAAGAGAAAATGTATAAGATTTTTACAAAGTCACCTAATGGAAATGTGGTAAGATATATCATGAATAAAAAAAAATGATATAGTTTTTATTGATAGTAGAATGAAAAAAGTGAACGCATCACTAAAAAAAAAATTATCGTCATAGCGACAAAACACAAAATTGATGGGAATGCGCAATTATTGTGCTGGCTACTATGACGACGAAAAAGGAACAATGAACTTTTGGATCCAAGCAGAGAAAGTCGTTGGTCAAAAGGGGACCATGGGATATTTGGTTGATGCTCCGAAATTAATTTTTGGTGAAGCAGGCAACCGGCAAGTAACCGTGAGCAAGGAACAATTATTGCAAGAATTTGTTGAAAAACAACAACGGCAACAACAGCAACAACAACCGATTCAGCAGCATATTATGCCTCATCAAGAACATCATCACCATCGCCCACATTTACATCATTATGTTGGTGGTTTCTTTAAACAATAGTTTAATAATAACAATAATATAAAATGTAACAACAGTAATAGGATGTGTAAATATGGAATTGTGTTCAGTAAATACTTCTTGGAAAGAAGTGCACCAATAGTGATGAGGCGATGATTGAAAATTTTTTTGCATGTTTTTGATATACAACAGAATGATTCGCCCCCTCATTTTGTTATCCGAAAGTACATACCTTTTTGATACACATATACTAGAAGTATCGCTTAGTCTTTCACTCCAGCCTTGTTTTCCTTTTACTTTACCCCTTTCTCTTAAACAATAAAAAATGAGTGTTGAAGAACAACGAGGAGAAGCATTGGTGTTACTTCCTGAAGAAATTCTCGAAAAACTAGAAACATCTGTACACCAAGCTTTAGTCCGTGGGAAACAATATGAAGAAAATGGCGCAGAAATTGATAGTGCATTGGATATGCTTGAGCAAATAATTCAATGGTCTTATGATCGTTATACAAATATTGAACTTGAAGACGGCTATGAAGAAGAAGGAGAAGAAGAAACTTGGCGAGTCCATCCTAGACACATTGCACGAGCAAATCAAATTTGTGGATCATTTTTAATAAAGATTGTTTCTGGTGATTTGGGAGAATGGCAAGATGATCGAGGGGAGAAAGCTGCACGATTATTAGCTCATTTGTCTGGTCGTGGAGGTAAGAATTTATATATTGTATGGGGATGTATTATTTATTTGTTGTTTGTTGTTGGGTTTGCATATTTCCTTTTTTTTTATATATAATTAATTATTGATGTGTTTAGCCGCAGGAGCTATTACTCGCACTTGGCACTTCCCATATCTTGACAGCAACGGAAACCGTCAAGAACATCGATTTAAATTGCATGAACCAAGCTATATCGGCAATGATATCGGATTTAAAACTTGGGGTGCGGCACCATTGCTTGCAAAGTAAGTAAATGCATATACACCATGAGGTCACATGTCTACATGCGAAATAAAAATAAACCAAAGTTTTCTCACAGTTAAATAAATTCATTATACATGTTATTTTAATTATAGAAAGCTTATTCAACAAAATTTAATCCCTGATTTAAAAAATCGAACAGTTTTAGAACTGGGTTCAGGCACGGGTCTTGTCGGATTATGTTGTGATAAATTGGGTGCTCGCAAGGTTTATTTAACAGACTATCACGAATCAGTTTTGAAAAACGTCGTCATTAATGTTCAATTAAATCAGTCAAGAGCTACAGTGTCAAAACTTGACTTTATTCAAATAGCACAACAATATCATCCACCAGAGAAGAACAATAATAACAACAATACGAATGATCTAGCAATCACATCTTCGTCATGGGAAGATTATGGCAAAAAGTTTGATATAGTGATCGCAAGTGATTTACTCTATGAGATGGAACATGCAGAATACCTACCCTTGGCCGTAGAAAAACTGATGGAGAACGAATTTTCTTTCATGATACCCTTACGTCCTACTCATGTTGCCGAAGTAGAATTATTTGAAATTCGAATGGGTCAGGTTGGGTTAATTAAAGAACACGTATCTGAGACAGAGTGTGAGGAAGAGGAAGGAATTGTTCGATATAGATATTATAAGTACACACGCGCATCAACATCATCAACATCATCATCATTATAAAAAAACAGTTATATAATCATTTGTTTATTATTCACCCTCTATTTTTTTGTAGTATAACTGTTTGTATTAATCTTAAATTAGTGCTGATTTATAATCATCGTCTTACGCTATTTATTTCATTATTTTGTAGCCAAGAAAAAAAATCAATTAGTTAGATATATTAGAATAGATAATAGACATGCATACTTTTACACTATACTTTTTAGACTTATTCCTGCATTTAATATCTCATATTCAATTTTATTATCACCCTTATCATTTACAGTATAATTAATCAATTGTACATGTAAAACAAAAATAAAGTTACTGTTCCTTGCATCCATTTATTATTACACACATTTCTTTGATTTATACTTGGTTACACAGTTTTTGGGTTTTCCGTTTTAGTAAATATAAGCAATATACCTGTTACAATACATTTGTTTCGAAAAACAAAAATGCGAAAGCAGGTCTATTAATATGTTGTGTCCACTTAGTCACGGTCTTCTTTTGACCTTTTTTTTTTTTTGGCTATACGAGACTAATCCATTTTTATCAAATGATTTGACGAAAAAGTGAGAAAAAAAGGTTTAGTTTCTTCTGATTTACAAATAAGAGTACAACCTCAAATTCCCATGTCAACTTGGTGCTCATGTTACACTAGAGACTATAGATATGAAAACTGAGCATGCTCAACATTTCTCTATTTAGATTGTTCCTGAATAATATACCTTCTTATGCATAAAAAACAAAGAAGGCCCCAGGAAAAATTCTCATTATCACATCTCTATGTGTTTAAACTTTGGCGAATTTTTTTATAGAAGAAAGTATAAGAAAACCTTTTTTCTTCTTACAAACACACTAGGCCTACTCGACTACTATTTATATTTTAGAGCTGAAGAATATTTTACCTTATCTACGTTATATTCTCTATGCGCACAACATTCAGATTACACGACGATACCATTGTAACATTTCTATACGTATTACAAAATGTGTAACATTTACGTAACTTTCAATCTAGTAATCGAGAATCACCGATAAGAAGATCTACTTCTAAATCGTCAATTGTTGCCTTTTTCATCCCATTCTCGATAAAGAAAAAACAAAGGCATTATCTTCTCATGTTAATAGACAGGGAAAAAGTTTATCTTTTTCCGATAAATATATCTCACGATCAAAAAAAGAAAAAATTAACAATTTTTAATTGCTATCATATAATCGTAGTCCATCAAAAAAAAATCGAGTACAATCAAGACGACAAGGTCCACAAAAAGGCCAAGGGTGAGAACGTAATACTAATATCATGATCCCGCTAATGCAAAGCAAGTAGGGGATGCATAATTTAGCGAGGTAACTTTAATGTTTTGCGGTGTATAAATAAGAGCGATTTAAAGAGTATCTACTTTGCTTCTCAACCCTTTCCATTTTTTTTTTTACTTTATTTCCTTTTTTTTAATAAAAAAAAAACATTATCATGCGTGTACTTCCTGTAATTGCATCTGCTTTGGCTCTTTTGTCCGTTTCTTCTGCTGCTCCTCTCGAAGAACGTGGTCCTCCTGGCCATGCTTTATCCAAGCAACTCGTTAAGGGCGTTAAATTATCCAGTCTTTTGCGTCATACTGATGCTCTTCAAAAGATTGCTGATGAGGGAGGCGATGGTAATCGTGTCTTTGGTTCCAAGGCTCATAATGCTACCATTGATTATATTTATAACTTTAATAAAAAGAACGGTTATGAAACTTCTATTCAATGTAAGTAAAAAGTAGTATAATATACATATTTCGTTGTTTCTGAAAAGAAGTTAGGGAGTAAAAAATTGTCATCATGATGTACTCAATGTATTTTGTTGTCACTTTTTCTTTATATAGATGGAACTTTTGCATACAGTGAAGCCGTTGCTGAAAAGGCCTCTATCGCTTCGCCCGAGACTGAAAATCCTGACATCCCTATCAAATTGATGACTTACAGTCCTAGCACTCCTGAAGAAGGCGTTACTGCTGATGTTGTTAGTACCGGAAACTTAGGTTGTGCAGAAACTGACTATAGTGACGTTAGTGGAAAAATTGCTCTTGTTCAAAGAGGTACTTGTAGCTTTGGTGAAAAAGCCGCTGCAGCTGGAAAAGCAGGTGCCGCTGGTCTCTTGATTTATAATACCGAAGCAGGTGATTTGAATGGCACCCTTGGTGAAGTCCTTGATGGAGTTGCTCCTGTAGGTGGTATTAGTAAAGCTGATGGTGAAGCTTTGATTAAATTGACTGAAAGTGGTACTGTTTCTGTGAACTTGCTTTTGATCGAACGACGAGAAGACCGTACCAGTGCTAACGTTTGTGCTGAAACCAAGTCCGGTAATAAGAAAAACGTTGTTATGTTGGGTGCTCACACCGATTCTGTCGCTGCTGGTCCCGGTATAAATGACAACGGCTCAGGAACAGCTGGTCTTCTTGAAGTAGCAGATCTTCTTAAAAAAAAGAAAGTAAATAATGCTGTTCGATTCTGCTGGTGGACCGCTGAAGAATTTGGTAAGTTCTTTGATTTACACATGAAAAAAAAATTGCGGGAAAAAAAGTAATATAGTGTATAAATTAATTAAAATTTTGATTATTACGTATTACATTAATTAGGTCTTTGTAAGTTATACACATATACTATGTATCTGAATAAATTTCTTGTAGACGGAAACTAAAAGGTTTGAAGCACTTCAAAGCTAATAATTATATATTTACAATACTATTTTTATAGTGGGTGCTGAGCACTACGTTAAAAATTTGACAGAAGAACAAATCAGTGATATTGCCTTATACCTTAACTTTGATATGATTGCTAGTCCCAATTATTTCAACGGTATCTATGATGGTAAGTATCTTTTTTAAGGAAAAAAAGTTAACAATAATCCGATAGAATTATATAATTATTATTGTATATTAAATTACATCATTTGTTTTCTTTGTTACACATTTAAAAACTCAATTAGGTGATGGTTCTACATTTGATGTTCCTGGTCCTGAAGGTTCTGGTGCTATTGAAACTTTACTTGAAGACTTCTTTGAAAGTCAAGGTGCCAAGTCTAGCCCAACTGAATTTGATGGACGTTCAGATTACGGACCATTCATTGATGTTGGCATTCCTTCTGGCGGGTAAGTAGTTTGTTCTAAGTTCCGTTAACTTTTTTGTTTCTCTTCACTGTCATAAAGGCTGACTGATAATCTAATTTAAAACTTGATTTCATAGTACTTTCACTGGAGCTGAAGGAAACAAGACTGCAGAAGAAGCTGCCTGGTATGGTGGTGAAGCTGGTAAGCCTTATGACGAGTGTTATCATGCAGCCTGTGACACTACTGAAAATCTTAGCAATGAAGCATTCGTTCTTCATACAAAGGCTATTGCTCACGCTGTCGGTACTTATTCTGCTTCCACTGAAAGTGTCAATGGTGTTTCTTCTGGCCATCCTGGTAAGGGCAAGGGCAAGTTTACCCAGCAAAAGGTTGTTCAAAAGAATGGTCCCCGTACTCCTTGCGGTGGTACCCCTCTCTTGACTCAATAATTTTTTAATATAATATAATATGTAGATCATATTTATTTTTACCACTTTTTCATGAAATGTATACTCATAATTTTCTTCTTACATATAACACATATACATAATATAATAACTATAACCATCAATAAACATCAATGTTGTTCATCTATATATATATATGCCGAAAATATAGCTTTTTGTGACCATGTTATTAATGAGTGTACACAAAATTACCTTAGTACTACTTAGCGATGAGAGTGATTGATTCTAAATTGTTAAAAATTAGTACAACCACAAAACCTTTCTATCTTCACCTTTTATTAATTTTTTTTTCGCATGAATGATTTATAATTGCAGTTAAATATTGATTTATAGAAGGCTCAAATTCACAGAAGCAAACACTCAAAGCGTATATAAAAATTTATTTGCAATATAAAGAGAACAGCTATGCATATATTGACATGACAAATGGTGTGTGGAAATGAAGTACTAATAGAAAATTGGTTGATTATGGAAAGTTGCTGTCGTAAATTGCGATTGAATGGAAATAGGGACAAGGGAGATAGGAAAAAGAGGGATATGAAAGGGAAAAAAAAGTGTTAACGACGTCGACGCTGATTATTGTTGTGATTATGATTATGATTATTAGTGGTAGTGATGTTAGCCGGGTTATTATTGACTGGTGGCATTCCAGGCCACGGAGGAAGCATTTGATTAGGTGATAACAAATAAACATTCATCATTGATGGATGCTGTGATTGTTGTTGCTGTGGTAATGGTTGTCCTTGAAACTGCTGTTGATGTGACATAGGTGCAGGAATAAACATGGGTTGTTGTTGATTATCAGTAGCTGCAGTAGTTATTCCATAACCTCCTGTACCGTTAGGTGACCCAGGAACAAATGGGCCTCCTTGACCATTATAAGGAACTTGATATACAAGCACTGGAAAGTTTTGTCGACCGGCCATTGTCATGGGAGGCATATATTGTGGACTGATTTTACCATCAAATGAAGAAACTGTATAAGGAACTGGTTGATGTTGAACATCACCATTGCTATTACCCAATGGTCCCACTAATGATAAATGCGTTTGATTCACCATGTATTCATCACTGCTATTTCCCGACGAGTTATTATCGAGAACGGATGATGTTGACTGGGTATCATAAAATGACGATGCGTCGACCACACTTGGCTATAACAACCATAAAAGAATATTAATAAAATATAACCAGAATGTTATCATTATTATTTTCTCAATAAAAATTAAAAACATTATTTTACTTACTGGTCTAATATCATCAGACACTGTACGGAATGTAAGGTCAGTAGGCTTTAATTCAGCAAGTCGTTCAATAGCATCAGGGAATATACACTCCTTTGACTTTTGTAAATAATCATGACGTTCAGCACGAGTCCAATGATCAAACACAGCCATTGCTGAATATGTTCTTACGCGGCCAACACACGGTTCTTCACTTTCGGGTGTTGATACAGTGTCTGTGATGTTTTGTGAAATAAAAGATCCAGTTTCACTTGCTTCAATCATTTCTGGTAAGAGATCTTCAACTTGTTCTTCTTCTCTTGGAAGATGAGAAACATCGACAACTTCATCGACAAACTGTTGTTGTACCTGCCTTTCCTCCTTAGTCTCTTCTTTATCTTCTTTTGTTTCTTCGTAGCGGTCATCATCTTTTGTTGATAAACCATAGGTTGAATCAGTAGAAGTAGTTAAGTCATTTTCTTCAGCAACAACGATCTTTTTAGATACGCCAGGTTCTTCATCTTCCTTATGTTGTACTGATAATGGTCCAATTTCATTCTCCTTATCATCAATGCACTTATCATCATCATCACTATTATGCTTTTTCTTACCTTTTCCAGATAACTCATCCAGTTTTTCTTCAGTCAGTATTGTATCATTTTCGTCTTGTTTTCGTTCTTTTTTTTCATCATCATTCTTATCTTTTTTCAATAAATTTTGTCCTTCTTTTCCTGGTGCATTTTTCTCTTCATCAACCTTTTTATCCTTTTTATTCTTGTTACCATTCTTCTTTTTCTTCGTTTTTATTTTACTGTTATCTCCGCCATTATTATCCAAAGATACCTTCTGATCAGTCATTGATGTCTGGTCACTGTCATTTGTTGTTGATTGGCCTTCACCTAGAGATGGCCATAACTCAAGATTGAGCGGATGTTCTTTGGAAGGCGAAGTAAGTTGCTCCTTCTCCTTATGACGAGAATAATTATCTCGTCTTCCATCATCGCGATATTGATGTCTATGATCACCATTGCGATTATTGTATTTATCATCACCGTTTCGATTATTATTGTTATAACCACGTCTGTTGTTATTATTGTCATAATTATCTCGTTGCGGACGATGAAGACGTAATGGCTCACGATCCTTGGGTCTCATATTATTCAAGCGTGATGGATCAATATTTCTTTCAGCAGCAAATCGGTCAATAGCAGCATTCATACGAATCTCAGTACTTGTTTGAAGTCGAGTGGCATAATTATTCCATGATGTTGCTGCATCATTGGTATTATTGTCTTCAGTTGATGACTTGTTACTTTGAACTCCTTTGACATAATCTTCCCATCGTTGATTATCTTCTTCATCTTCAAGTTGATGAGGGTTATCAGGAGACTGTGTCCATGCTGTTGACGCTTTACCAGAATCTTTTGGAGAAGCTGCATCAGATCTTGTGGATGGATCCTTTTGTTTCGATGTTGCTACATCTATTATTACGAAAGAAAAACGTTAGCATGTGAAGCTTAATTTTGTATATGTGTGCACATGTACATATGTATGAAATATAAATCTTTTTGAGCACTCACCTTTCTCCTTAGTTTCAGAAGGTTCATCCTTTGTTTCTGGTTTTTGGTTCACATCACTGCCCTTGATACAGGTACTTGTAGAGTCGTTTAAAGGTACTGATGATTTATTTTCATTCTCTGGTTTAGTAGCAGTTTTATTATCTTCCAGCGATGAGGAAGCTACAGGAGTCTTCGATGTTTCCGTTGTAGATTTGTTTACACTGTTATCTTCATCAGATTTGACAGCTGTTGATTTGGGTTTGCTTTCACATAAAGCAGCAAGAGCTTCAGCTTTCTTACGCGCACGTTCACGACTTGCTTCCAATTCAGCTTCTTCTTCGGCACGTCGTTTCTTTGCACGTTCAGCAGTAGTAAGCATCACTTCACGCTGTGCAGCAGTATAACGATGACCAGGAGATGATGATAATGTTTCCTCTCGTTGTTGACCTTGTCCTTGTTCACTGACAACAGATAATGTTACAGGTGATGTTGTTGCTGGTTGAATAGTATCACTTACAGATGATGTTTCATCGCGTGACGTTGATCGATCTGAACGTTGTGATAATTCAGACATACGTCGAGGACGCTGTAAAAGTGAAGTTGGTTGAAAATTGGATGTACGATCATGACTGGGTCGTCGATTGCCATAACGATTTCCTCCTCTACCCCTACCTCTTCCACCACTTTCACTGCCATAACTATCTCGACGATTTCTACCACCCCATGCTGTACTATTACTATCGTTATTGATTCGATCAATGGATCCACGTCGTTCTTGGTTATTTCTTGAGTGTCCATCATTCCAATCATTGTGATGATGATGTTGATTTCCCCACGAGTTATTACTATTATCTCGACGTGAATAACCACCATTGTTCTTATTATTATTATAGTAACCAGAGGGTGATGATTGCAGTGATGAAGAATGATAATTCTGTTGCTGTTGTTGCGATGGAGAAGACCGAGTATTGTTGTTATGATAGGACGTATTATGCGTAGAAGGAGATGAAGAATGAGGGCGAGCATGATCACTAACAGGATGAATTTGTGGAGGATAACTTCGATCATAATCCTCTGTAAAACGATCAGATGGTAACACGGTTTCATTCTCAACTGGAGTAGGTGGATCATCGTTTTCTAAGTCTTGGCGAACAATCTATTAATATGAAAAAGGAGAAAAGACATTAAACTCTCTCTCACTCCTTCATTTTACTTCTCTTCTAATCTCTTTGAAAATAAATATAACTAACCTCGTCCCAATCCAAATTTTCTGTTTCATTGAGAATTGTTTTTTCAGCCCTACTTTCAGGTTTCTTTTCAGTCTGTAAATATATATGTAATTACGTTAGTTATCATCTATACCTTTGTATAAATATTAAAAAAGAAAACCTCCACCCAAATAATTAAATTCTAAATAGACATACTTTGCTTTTATCAACCTTTGTTGTCATTGCTGATGCTGTGCTGCTGGTATCTGTATTACCTATAATAATAAATACAAGTTACTATCATAATTATAAATTAAGATATACGGCCTTCTCGTTTTATTTTAATATTTTTTTTTGCATAAAAATTTAAACACTTGACCTACTTTCTTGAGTGGGTGCAGTACTAGTTTCTGCAGCTGTGGGAAATTCGCCCGATAATGCTGGTGTTGAACTGGTGGATACAGTAGCCCAAGCACGTGAGGCAGCAGCAGATGGATGAGGTGAATTGTTTGGAGACGACGACGATACTGGTACTGGTGACGATACCTTTGGAACGGGTGATGATGATTGTAAATCAGAATTATTATTATCACTTGTTGTTGGCCATTCTGTTGTATCTACCTGATTATTTGTAGTAGTATCATCCCATTTTGGCGATGAAGAAAGTTGGGATATAGATGGTGATCCCCATCCTTTTATTTCGCTCGTGGTTCCAGTAGAATTTAACCCTGCTCCTATTGTATTTGAACTTGAATTTGTTGTTGTAGACGAAGAAGAAGTAGTATTACTGCCTTGACCGTTACCGCTTGTTGGCCAATCACTGGCATGTTCACGACGTAAACTTGGAAGGTTGATTGGACGTGGTGCAGACACTTTACTTGTTAAAACACGGGAACGATTATGTCCACCTCGCCCTATATATAAAAAGTATTTTTTTTCCTAATGTTAATCAAATCATTTTTTTTTTCCCTGATGCTAATAATACACACACGCACAGAACTCTTTTTATATATTTCTTTTTCTCTTCGATCCTTCAATCAAAATAAATTAAAAAAAATAAGTTGTGATAGGTAGGAGAAAGATATAGGTTGAGTTGACGATGATAATAACAGCAACAACAGCAAAGGAGAATTAAAAAAAACCCAAGGGACATTGAATATAAATTAAATTTACCATTAGGTGAATGATTATTAGGGCCTGGTGACATTGATCCGGGAAACTTTTTGTTTAAAGATTGAAAACGTCCAGGTGGAGTCTCTCCTGACATTAGTTACTTTCTTTAGAGTTTTGAGTTTTGATTGTAAATGAAGCTTGTTTATAAAAGAAAAAAGTAATAATAACCTTTTTATTTTCTTTTTTACTTTGACACAAATACAAAAAGAAAATATGAATAAAAAAAAAAAAAAAAAGGAAAAAGTTCAGATATATTAAGATTTTTGGGAACTGCATGACTCTTTTAATTTTTAATCAGCAGTCCGCAACGTTTTATTTTATTAAGGTTTAGAATAATTATCTTTTTTTCTTTTTTTTGTTGTCACCTTCTTTATTTTGTGAAAAAAAAAAAACTGCATCATACGAGTATTCGAAAAAAGAAAGTCTTAATTTTTACAAGTAATAACAGGCCAGCTATTCTTTTCATTCGAAACATTTGCTTTATCTTTACCTACATAAGTAGATATCTTCTTATGGTGATCTTAATGAAAGTTTTATATAAAACAGGTATAATACAACTGTATTTGAAAATTAGTGATAATAATAACGGAAGGATTTATAATTCGATAATAAGGATAATGACCGATCATGTTAGATATACATATACATATACAAATACACACAAACTCAAACTCGAACACAAATGGTTGTTAAGAAATGGTTAGCTTTTTGAAGTCTTCCATAACTTCTTGTAACATCTCCAATTGTTCCTTTTCTTGTTCTTTCCATTCATAGTTTGTTATTCTTTCATATTTGGTCCTATGAACAGAGGGTCGAATAAAAGTCCACTCTATTGCATTTTTATCCAATCGTCGAAGCATCAGTTCAATAGCCCAATCCAGGTTCAACTTTCGTTCCGACTTGTTATATTCAATCACAAATTTTTCCAATCGTTTTTCTTTCTTTTCTGTTATCTCATGTCTTTCCTCTTCCTCTTGTTGTTGTTGTTGAATTTTTTCATCATTATTCTCTTTTTCCAAATTAGTAAGAAGCATGTCCAGTCCCGCCAGCGAAACATTGCAACATGTAACAATCTCCAATATACGTAGTGAAGGTACCATTTGTTTGTCCCCCAACATACCAAAGACTTGATCCGTTAATCCATTCGTAGTATTTAACCTGACTTCCACCAAGGAAACGTTATACGTAAAGAAGTCAGATAATCCAGTCGAATTGAGATTGCGACAAAACTTCAATCGTAAGGTTTCCAAATATACATTGTGCTTTTTCAATACTCGCATGACTTGACTGTTAATTGCATTGACACCTGTAAAGTCTGCATAACAGAGAGCAGGTGTATGACGTAAAAACGTACATAGACTGGATGATATACGGCGATGTTGTGGTTGACCTTGAGTATCCGAAAGATAAAGCATTTCGAGAGACGGGAATGAATAACATCCCAAGTTATTTTCGATCATCAAAGGTCCCAGAAACCAATAGCCAGTAATGTCTAAGCATTCCAGTGTGTTGCTGTGATTTTTGATTAAATTACTACTATAGCTGTTGTCATTATTAGATAATGCCTTTGCGTATTCATACCATCGGTTTAACTGATCATCAATAACAAGTTCTCGAAGCTGTGCTGCTGCTGATGACGCTGATGATTTGATGATAGTGCTATTATAATTTGTATTGTCTTTTTCTTCTAATAATGACGAAGTTGTTGATTTAGCAATAACAGTAGGTACAATAGTCATATTAGTGACGATATTGTTGTCAAGAACAAGAGGCCCTCGTATACGTGAATCGTTCATGGAGGAAATAATATTGAGGCAGTCGAGATTTGGACAAAATTGTGTGATGGCTGTAAAAATAGGTTCAGGGTTCTCATCCTTGTCTGGTCGCAAACTAAAACGACGTAATTTGGGCAACCACCGTAATAATGACTCCAACTGATATCCTTTCCATGATCGATTACGTAGATTAATAGCCAAGTCCATAAGATGTTGATGAGGTGTATCCAGACATTTATAGCCATTGTCCCAAATATCCTGATCAAGTGTTGTGGAATAGATCAATGTAACAAGTTTGGGACATTGTCTTAATAATGAATCTGGAAGTAATGCTGTTATTTGTTGTTGTGATAACGAACTAGTATCAGCAGATCCTAGTAATTTAAATTTAAGATCCAAGGTTGTTAATGTGTTACTAACAGTACCCAGAAAAGTTTCCAACGACGCGTTTAATCGCGTGGTTCGGATTTTCACTATGTACATTGTGATGATTAGTGTTTCTCAAGATTTACAGGAATAAAGATAGGCGCGTAGGTTTTCTTCTTCAAGTTCTTTTATTTTACCTTGTTCAATTTCATTCCAATGATGTTTCATGATAAAATTGAATATTTCATATATATTTTCATCCATGACTTTACGAATCTTGATATCACGAACAAATGTACTTTTAATATATTGGCGCTGACAATAGGTATCCAAGTAGTCAAGATTATTTGTCATACGGTTATTGTTGTTTTGATTGTCATCAAAAGTAACAGAACGCCAAAGATTCGGTCGACGTAATGCTAATTCATGCCAGTTTCTATTGACATTACTAGCAAGGACACATTCTCGCAATGAGAGTTGGTCCATGATCCTACAATGAAGTTCTACTGGTAATGAGTCAAAGTTTTCAATTGGTTTTTTTTTGTCGTTGCCATCAGTATTCTTGGTGGTCGCTTTAAGAAATAAACGATTAGCAATCCTTTCAAGTCGAACCCGAGGATCTATCATGACTTGCATCTCGAAACTATTGGGATTATTATGGTTGTTTGCTTCTTACTACTTATTTTTTTTATTATAAAAAAAAGATAATAAAAACAAGATTTTGTCTCTTCTCTCTGCGCAAACTATCTCCTCTTTATAAGTTTTATGCAGAAATGATTTTTGCTACGCTGCGGTCTAATAAAAAATGGTCTTCAGATAGATTGTGTAACATGCGATTCTTGTGTGCCTTTTATTCTTTCGCGAATTTTCTCTCGCTCATCATCACTTAAATAAGTCTTCGTTTTTTATTTTTTTTGCGAAATAATAAACCAGGTAATAGAGTGGTCGAAAGAAAGCTTAAATTTGATTAATAATAAAGTGTACTTGTATCAAGAAGTACTTTATATATATTGTCAATAGAGATCCCTGATATTTAGTCCCTGATTTCTATAGCATAGAGCTAGATCTTGTTGCCATGGCAACGGTGACGCAGTATTTCATTTATTGTTTCTTTAGCATATTAACTTTGTATATATTTTATTATAATATTTTTTTTTATGTTTATGTGTGTACGTATTACAGTTTATAAAAAAAAAGTAAAGCTTCATAATCTTGCACAGTACGTAACTCGGTGGCATGAAGGAAGGAGTGCAACAAAATATGAATTTTTTTAATTCGACCTTTTATTTTTATTAGTTTATCACGCGACAGGATATTGAGTAGAAAATAAATAGTACTCACTTCTGTAAGCGTTTGTTCTGTAGTCAGAACAGCACCGAATCTTTATTTTATACGCGTACTGTGAGTATACTATTGCACCACGCGCTGTTGATTTGGTAGTCGTCTATGAGGTTGCTGCGGAGGTTGACACTGTTTAATCGTGATGAAAAAAAGTGTGTGTTACTTTGCTTTTACAGAAAGATTTGTCTTATCTATATAGTTACTGTATTGATGAACCTTTTGTCCATCTGTTGCAAAAGTGAACGAGGTAGCGATAATAAAAAAACCACAAAGGAAAGAAAATAAACAATGGTTAGATACATACATGACTTGAGAAGAAGAAAAAAAAACAGACTATTGACTATATTTACAATAATATTATTATTATTCTTATCATGGGTATGAAATACAATACGTAGGATACCTTTATTTGTTACCCAACATACTTTTCTTATATGATATAGTGTATTTTGGTACGTATATATTAATTGATATTCATTTCTTAATTTTCTCTCCCTTTTTCTCTAGCAGCTTAATTATGATACGTATTTTTTTTGTTCTTGGTCTTTATTTCTATTAATATAATGTAAGTTTATTTAAACTGGTTTCAAAGCATTGCTTTAACGAAGAAAAAAAAGTACATAATACTAAATTAGCAGAGTCCTTACGTAATACATAAATATAAACGCTAATAGTCTTTTTCAATATTTTTAATATAAGAATCTCCTTATTATTCTCGTTATCATATCTGATTTTTATTATCCCTTGTGAAACAAACAAAAGTAGAAAAATTCTGAATACATGTGGGCTGTATTACTTGAATATTTTTGCTGGAAACTATTCCACCTATTTATTTATTTACATGTATATCATACGCACGTAGCGTTTAAATATCTAGGTTAAAAAAAAAGAGCTGGTATAGAAAACAGAAAAAGTTCCTTTTTCTCTTC
Organism: Circinella umbellata; assembly: GCA_025093555.1. Lineage (NCBI taxonomy): Eukaryota > Fungi > Mucoromycota > Mucoromycetes > Mucorales > Lichtheimiaceae > Circinella > Circinella umbellata. The sequence continues at coordinate 353,877 of JAIWNF010000010.1, read as the reverse complement.
AAGTTACGTGTTGCTAGTATAACAGTATGGGTCTTTAATGTAATGTTGCCCCTTGTTTTTGTTTTTTTTTCTTCTCTGGAACTTGGGTACTGGAAATAATAACTCACAACATGTTAAAACTCCATTTTATTTAGATACGTAACTAATATTACGTATAAGAGATTTTACGCATTATCAAGCGAACAAATAGTTTTCCAAAATATATAGCACTCCCATGATCATTATCGAAAAAAATAAATTAAAAAAAAATAAAACAATTTATATATACATGTAAGTTATGTACATTTTTTAAGCGCCTTCATTAGGCGAAGCAGGTTGTGGGAGTTTGATTGCTCTATTCTCTTGATAAGGTAAGTTCAAGACTGCACGTAATTCTTCATCTGGTTCATCCTCTACTTCATTTCTATCTTCGTCTCCTGAGTAAACATTAATGGCAGCGGAGGCTAATAAGACAGCAATGGTAGCTGCTTGAGCATACATTCTTGCTTGTACCAATTTTTGTTGTGTAGTTAAATATCGATTTGAAAAGGTATACCCCAATGAACCAACCATCGATAAAGCCCATGAGCCACCTAATGTGTGTTGACAATGTTATTAGTTAACGCTTCAAAATATTGAAAACTGTATTGCTTCTCTTCTTCTAATACTGTGAAGTTCACGTCTTAAGAACTCAAACTATGCTATTTACCAATAATTTGCCATCGATTTTTATTTAAGGAGCGTAATATTTTTTGTTTTGTATCCAAAGCATCTCCAGATGGGGCATGTGATTCAAGGTCACGAATGATATCATCATCAATGTATCCCAGTTTTTTGTTTGCGTATTCTGTAGCAGTCCTATCAGCCGCAAACAAGTATCCTGCGGCACCAGCTATTATTGCGTAGTAATAAATTGACTTATTGTTACTTTTATCAAATTCTATATACTTTCCATTGTATATATATATATTACCTGATCCAGGAAGAATTGCTTGTGCTGGCAATTTTAAAGCTCGAAAATGAGGGGATCGACGGTATGTCATCAAAGCAGCGACAGCACCAATACCAATACCAATAGCGGCACCTTTAAGACCACTTATTCTAGAAAGGTGCTCGATTTCATTTTGTTCTTCTTCTGAGAGACGTGATCTTCCCTTCTTAGCCATAGATTAAAAAAATTATATGTTAACAAAAAGAAATATAGAGGGATGAAAAAAGAAAAGAAAAGAAATAAAACCTGGGGTTCGTTACAATTAATTATTCTCGAGTTCTTTTTTTATGTTGTATGAAACCCATGTCCAAAAATTTGAAGTATATCGCTTGCCAATCATCATCATTACAGAGCACAAAAAAACTTACAATCTATTATATTGAAAGGACCTTTTTTTTTTATTTTTTGATCATTATTACACTATTATTTTGTTTGAATAGGCTAAAATAAGAGAACAGGAGGTTATTCAGTTGTTAAACCTTTATAAAAGTAGTAGCGTTAAATATCTGTCATAGGAGTCGTGTGGCATAGAAAACTCTGTTGTTATTATATAAGCTGATCCGTTTAATTATCGAAATTCATACAATGAAGAATCGATCATTTATACTCTTATAACAATATCAAATTGATCTCACTAGTATAAATCATTTATACTAAATAAGTCGGGGATGGAAACGCGCATAGAGGATCTAAGAGTCCTACCCCTCTATTCAAAGCAAACATATCCACCACCCCAGCAAAAGCTTTATTTTTACATACTATTTTTGCTTCTGACTATGGATCCATATTGAACCAAACCATAAGCGTATATAATTTTGAAAAGGATATCAGACGGATTACAGTAGAATAACAAATCTCTTGAGAATGGACTCTGACTACATGTATGTCTATAATGGACATTGATTATCCAAGTAATTAAGTATATCATGAAAATCAAATACGTCGTGCTTTATCAATTATTTTCAAGCTGTATTATATAAAAGCAAGTTCTTAAATAAGTACTGTAGTAAACTACTACTTCTATATTCAGTTACTTACTTAGCTTACTATGAGATTTATTGTTTTTAATAAAATATTATGACACTGCCTATTCATAGCTTTGCTAAAATAAACTACGTTTATTAAGTGGGGGATGACCGTACACTTATAGTGAAAAGATTATTGAAGCACTGAATACTATTCGGGAAAAAAAATATGGCTCTTAATAACTATGAGAAAAAGTAGGATCATAAACACACGATGTTAAAATTTGACACTTTTTCCAATGAAAAACTTGGATCTTTTTTATGCATGGTGAATGCATCGATTTTCTGTACTTGTATATCGATTTAATGCAAGTATACTTTTGAGAACAAATTAATTAAGAGACCGTGTAAAAAAAAAGTCTCATGACATAGGGCCCGAACTCAGAGAAGTTGCATTTGCATAAGGTATACCATATATGGTCATAAACAAAAAACAGTACATCATTATTACTGAAAATGGGATGAGTCTATTTTCATATATAAGTACTTTTTTTGTCATTATAATATGACATATTATGTTTCAAACTTTTTTTATGATAAAAAGAGAAAGATAAGTCAGGAAGAAAAAGTGAGTTTTGATGCAAGTTAAAAAAAAATTGTACATATAAAGGGGGGAAAAAAACCGAAAAAAAATGAAAGAAATCTGTTTAACAATATGGAAAAAATATGCGTTGAGATATAAATAAAACTGGGAGCAGGAGGGCAATGGAATGAATATATTAGATAGATAGAATGAATAAAAGAATGATTGATATGATAAGTCTAAAAAAAAAACTTGCTTAAGCTCTTTTCCGTTTTGGCTTATTATTGTTTTCAGCAACCGTTTCCATAGCATCCCACATGTCATTTTCTTCTTGATCTTCCTCTTCCTTTTCTTCATCCTTGGGGAATTCAAATGTTTCATCTATTAAAACTGCTGTCATTCTTTGTTTCAAATAAACCTTTTGTTCTATCCGACGGAATTGAGTAGACATTTCATGTACACGTAAAAATCGATCCAAAGATACACTTGCTATTAATGGGTTTGTCTTTTTATCATTATCGTTGACTGCTGTAAATGATGGTTGAGGAGTGACGGCAACATCCGAAACTGCACCAGTAAATCCCTTGTAATGAGAACCGACTGTGCCTTTACGTAAATCAACAGTAGCAACGGTGCTCATGGTATCGGTGTAAATGACATGATCAAAATCAACACCGATGTGAAGAGTCAATAATGGATTTTTGCCGATATCAAAATCGGATATAGGTCGTCGTTGTTTCTTTGTATCATATACACGTATCTAATATTCATCCGGGTTATTAAAAATGGTCGAATTATTTATTATCCCTTGTCAGCTACTTCTAGCCCTTCAATATATCTTCAGAAGTACGTTACCTGGTGATAATGCGTTGCTGTGACAATACGTGTTCCTTCTTCATTCAAAAAGTGTAAATCATGAATCCATACTTTAACACGGAGATCCAACATATCATTTTTAACATTCTTTGCTTGAAATACCAATGCCTTTTTCTCATCTTCTTCTTTCATCAATACTTCGGCATCATACACCTTGAGATCGTTTTCGTTACCACCCGTTGCAAATAAATGAGGTCGAGTAGGATGCACACGCATGACGAATAAATTAGCGCCCAAGGAGGAGGATATACAAGTTGTTTTGTTGATGGTATCTTTTTTGTATGATGAAAGTAAAGTATAAGAGACGTGACCAGAAGTTGTACAAGTGATCAAGTACTTTTCAGTAGCGTATAAGCCAACGAATTTACTGTCTTTGTTGATGTTTTCATCTTGATATTCACGTTCGATTTGACCCGTTTCATTATCTAAATATTGGATTTTACCACTTTTACGTGCTACAACAATCTATGAACGCGCAATTTATAGATAACGTTATCATTAGTTATTCTTTTCTCTAAATACATATTTCAAAAGTAAAACCAATAATAACTATAGAGGTTGGAAAAAACGTACATGGCGTTTGCCGTCAAGTTCACCAAAACAAAGCTTTTGAACACCCTCATTCTTGTCAATGGTGCCAAATTTATTTAATATCATTGTTGGTTCATTCTTTTTTTTCTCCTCTTCCTCTTGTTTAACCTTTTTAGATCGTTGTTTAGGTTCCTCTACCTTGGGAGGGAAAACAACAGCTATATTATCAAAAACAAAAAAAAAATAGAATTAACATATTTGTTTCAGCGTGTATTTTTCATATTATAATAATAACAATGGCAAATTTACATTTAACAAGACCAGCTTCATCACCAGTGATTACACGCATAATCGATCGATTAAAATAAAATAATAATAAAAAAGTTTCAAAAGTATTCCGAAACAAAAGAGTTACTTTAAAAATTAATTGGGAGAATCCCCCAATCTAAGCCTCCCCTTTGCTGCTTCAGATCAGTTTTAGTCAGTTGGTCATACACATCACACGCGATTGCATTGTTTGGATAAACAGATGACTATTTCAATCAATACTTCCCCAACTTATTTTTCTCTTCCTCGTCTTTCCCTTTTTTTTTTCTTTCTTTTTTGGTTTATATATAACTTCTTTTATTCTCTTATTTAATTGATTTATATTGCATAATTTTATTATATAATTTATCGTATTATATGTTATTAATATGAGTGATACAAGTAGTACCTTATTTGAACGACTAGGATCATCCACACCACTTACGCTAGCTCCTCCAACCACTACACCATTGTTATTACAAAAGCAATTCGACCCACAAACTGATATTGTTTTTCAAGGACATAGCAGTAATAATAAAAAATCATGTTGGTTTCTTGATACGCTAACAAAAATAAAAAACCTTAGTCAACAACAACAACAACGGCATCATCATCAACTTCCATGGAGAATCCCGCCTCTTCCTCATCCACTACCACTACCACCAGGAGCATTTCATCATCACCATCACCATCCACTTGGACCACCACCTCCAGGACCACCAATACCCCATATACCATTAATGAATATGCCAATGCCCATGCTATCACCTCCATTAAGTGTAGCTTCAACGTTTTTCCCTCCGCTACCACCTCCACCAACATCTGGTTATCCACCCATCGATTTCTTTGATGATCTATGGATACCTCAAGTAATTATTTTGCAACAGCCATGTTGCTGCTCATCTAATTATAACAACAATAACGATATCAATGATGATGATAAACACCAACATTTATTTCGACCAGGAACCGAAAAAGAAGAGCTATAGTTAACAAATCTGACAGAGAAAAACAATACAAATATATAAGACATAAAAGCTTTTTTTTTTTTAGTTGTTTTAATTGATGATCATCAAATCAATTATAATATACATTTATTTTTGAACATAAAAAAGAAGTAACATAAAAGGAAAGATAAAGTAATTCATAAAAAAATTAGACTAGCTATTTTTTTGTGGGTGTTGGTTTTTTTTTTCTGTTATCCACTTTTTTTTTAAAAAGATTGGGGTGTTTTTTTTTGTCATTTTTTTAGCAGTTCAAAAGGTGTTGAATGGGGGGAACTTATTATAAGACAAATAAAAGGGGGATTAAAAAAAAAGGGGAAATAAACTAGAAAAAAAAAAAAAAGGTTATAAAAAAACCCTCAGTTTTTTTTTTTTTCTCTCGAACAAAAAAGAAGTATGTAAAAGAAAAGATACAAAATTAATGAAAAAAAAAAGGGAATTCAAACAGAACAAAAAGTAAGAGAGAGAATTATATAAAAAAAATGGGAGGTTTTTTTTTGGGTACGGGGGTTGTTGGTGTTTTTGGTTTTTGGTTTTGTAAGAAAAAAGCCGGCAGCCAGTGTACATTTATGAAAGACACATAATACACACACAACGAGAGTATGAAAAAAAAAGAGAAAATAAATATTTCTCGAAGGTGTTGGTGTTGTTTCCATAAAGAAAAAAAAATGGGTTAAAAGTTAAAAGTAATCAAAGCTTGAAAAATATAAAAAGGGCATAAAAAAGCGCCCATCAAGGTCACACCACGCCATGTTTTTGATCAGTGTGTCTTGACAAGGCATCCTTGCGGCTAAAAGAGGCAGGGCAACGAGCGCATGCATAAGAACGTTCACCATGATGGACAGTAGCAACGTGTCGATCACGATCATGTTTACGGTCGAAACCCTTGGGGCATACGGAACACATGTATTCTTTTTGACGGTCTTTGTCATGAGTTTTTACATGAGTACCAAGGTTATATCGTCGACTAAACTTGAGCTTACAAATATCGCATTGATATCGCTTTTCAGCATTATCACCACCAGTCTTGGAAGTATTACGACGACGTTTGTTGGTCTTATCTCCATCACTTGGTCGCTTACGTTTTGTTGTTGTAGTTGAACTTGTAGTGACAGTCGATTCCTTGCAATTAGTTGGGACATTAGCATCACTGTGTTCCTTGGATTCTTCATCAGAAGTCTTGGTAGAATTGTCGTTGTTCTTGTCAGCACTGGAGTTGGCTCCAGATTGTTCAACATTGTTCAAGTTATTTGTTACAGATCCAGAAAAGTCGAATCCACGCATTTCATTTATGAAACCGTCGTAATTATCATCGTCGGCAAAATCAAAGTCCATATCAGTTGACTTTTGTTGGCTATCGCCAGGAAGAGGAGGGAAGAGCATGTCAGAAGACTCGGCAGCAGGTTCATCATGCCAAGTAAGTGGAGCGCTATTGGCAGTCATCGTTGCTTGTGAACTCGAAGGTGTAGATGATGAATGATATTTATCCAACAAAAGTTCGGCGGGATCTCCATTAAAGGAGGGCATAGGTTGTTCAACAGCAGATTGAGAACCGGTGGAAGAAGAAGCGCCATTGTTATTACAATCCATAAAAACATTGTTGATGTTATCATCATGAACAAGATAATTGGCCATAGAAATATCTTTACAGTTCTCAATATAAGGTGAGAAGTGAGGTGTCCCATTCATACTTGGTGTAATAGTAGGTGTAAATGGAGTATAAGGTGTACCCATTGTAATAGGATCCATAAAAGGTGTTGTTGGATCCAAATAAGGTGTATCCATATAGGGTGTAGTAGTTGAATCCATAAAAGGTGTTGCATCCATGTATGGTGTAGCAGTTGAATCCATATAAGGTGTCGAATCCATGTATGGTGTGCTATCAGTCATACTAGAAAAATGATTATTACCAAGAACTGCTTCAGCAGCTGGTACTATGTCGCCAATAATTGATGCCAAAAGCGAATTGGGCTCAGGCCCCTTTTGGACAATACTAGAAGAATTGCCAAGCGACATTGTAGTAGCTTTATAGGCACGATGAGAAGAAACAATCAGTCGACATGCCATTAAGAATTCTGACGAATCTTCATTATCTTCATAGTTATTTAACTCACCACTGGTATTATTATCAGAATATTCAATAGCAGAAGTGGGTTCCATTTCAAATAGCAAACGGTTAAGATCTTGAATAGTTAATGAGGAATTAGAAGAATAATGCATAGAATTGTTGGGGTTGGAAGTAGAAATGTTTGGGGATATAAAATTAAAAAGTGGTATAATGGTTCCTTTTTTTTGTAAGCCTTTGAAAGTAAAGCTTATTTGAAAGAAAAATAACGTAGAAAAAAAAGTAGTGGCTACTTGAAAATAAAAAAAAGTCTTTTTGAAAAAAAAAAGACGCAAAGAAATGGAAAGTAGAAAAAAGAAGGAAGAAAGAAAGAAAGCAAAAAAAAAAAAATGAACTTTGGATTTATAATCAGCCTATTTATCTTTCTATCAGAGGTAAGGAATTGCTGCGGTAGCTTGCACCCCCCAAAAAAATTCCATCTACCATTTTCGTTTCTGTCTTGTGTCACCTTTTCTTGATGAGTCACTTCACACGGTGAAGGTGAAAAGCGTCAATTCTCAATTGACCCATATTATGTTACCATGGCAACCCGTCATATACTTATAACCTGCTCTCATTTCAGAAGTTATTCCAGCGAGCGTCGTATCCCGATTGACTTATATGAACCGCAGCAGTAACCCTTTTAGGACGCTACTTTTTACAACTTCCTTTTTAGGTTAACTGACGTGTTTTCACTCCCCCTTCCTCAAATATCGTGGCGCATGTAAATATGAACACAGATTACTTTTTTGTTATTCGTGGACGGTTGTTGTTGTCCCTTGCGTTTGTTTAAATCCCTGGTGGCGCTCTTTTTTTTTCTACCATTAAAGCTGAGATTCATGAACAAACAAGGTTTGGTTTCATATTATATATCCAAATAGTAATGAATCCATTTATTAAATATTGATATAAAAAATAGTAGCCATAGCAAAAGGTTATAAAAATATTCATGTTTTTTAAAAAAGCAAGATGTATAGATTATTAATACAAATCCCCTTTCCCCCCATTTTATATATACATATATATTAACCCTCAATTCCGCGCACAATTTTTTTTTGCCAAGCCATGTGAGACCATAATATGTATTAGAATTTTTTTATTCTTTGTCTTTGCTTTTCCTCTCTCTCTCATTTATTTTATTTTGATGATGTTACTCCCCCAAACAAGAAAACCTTAAAAAAATGATCGCTCTTTTTTTTGGATGACACATTTGTCTCTTTTATTTTATTTTGTTTCAATATCAATCAAAGTATTTAACTCTTTTGGTCTCCAAAATGACCAATGATACAAATAAATGAAAGAGAAACCCACAAGTTGATATTATTGGTTTATAATGAAGGACCGACCATTCAAAAAGAACTCAAAAAAAAAATATAAGAAAACGTCTTTCTATCTATTGGGCTACTTAGTTTTCGTGCAATGAGAGTAGTCTTTATGTAAAGACTGGTTTTTATGAAGAAATCAAACGATCGTTGAGTCCGGGCTTAAGAATTTTTTTTACTTTTGATAAGTCCGGAATTTAGAATTGTTACATTTTTTTACAACTATTTTGTTTTTCTATAAAAAAAAGGAAATGAGAGAAAAAAAATTACACAGTGTTGTTATGTCAACAAAGTGATCTGATCGATATCGTTTCTATTTTGAGATAAACGCTGTGGAGCTCGTTGTGGGGTAAAAAAAATAAAATAAAATAAGATTAACTTGTTTTTTATCTATATCAAAACAGTTTATAAAGTACCAACAATAAAAAATAGGGAATTCAATTTAGGGCGACATGCATTTAATATTTATATTCTTTTTGCGTGGAGTTACCAGATTCAAACACGAGTTTTTGTTATTTTCGTAGGGTATAAAAATGGATCAGATGCACCTCCTTCTGCCTTCCACCCCCCATAAAAGAGCTTAATAATAGACTCTCGTTCTTTATTGGCTTAATTGATTTACAAGATAAGGAGAAATGCAATAATCTTTAAAAAAAGGTGGCGCAATTATTCGGCTATCCCACCGACAGATCATAATAATGATTAATGTTGTATACAATAAAAAAAAAACTAGAGGTCATATGAGACCAAAATATAAAAAAGAATGCGTCAACCATGTTTCCATATATATATATTGAATTCGAGTAGATTTTTTCCTTATAGGACGCATACACAAAAATAATAGTTCGGGATGGTGTAATGGTTCCTCCGTCTCTCTTTCTTTTGTCATCAGTGGATATTTGACATATTAATTCCGATGTAATCTATTTGGAGTATTATGGCATCATTATTATCCCATTACTACTTTTACTAAAAAGCGAAATATAAATGTTTCTGATTAGATACTATACAGCAAACATAAGCAATAACACATTGTTTATATAACTAGGTAAAGTACGTTTGTTTGGTGAACACGTGGAAGAACAATAGTGGACAACATCTATTATTCAAGAGCCAAGATTCGGGGTAACTTCATATTGAATATGGTATGTTTCTCCCCCCTCTCTTTTTTTTTTACAAGGTCTCGACTTTCTGATACTTGACTTGAGTGGTTTGCTTTATTTATGCGGCGCGCCGAGCAGCGCGTGATGAAATACATTTTATCATGTGTCTTCTTCCATCTTACTCTAATAAAAAAAAAAGAAGGAAAATTCATATATGATAACGTGTTTAATATCGATTAAGGATAATTGTCGTTCCAAATTTATTACTAATAGTTGGATGGACTCCTATTGGTGGTGTCCCTGCTGATACTGACAGAAAAAAATAATAATAAGAAAAACAATAGTTTATCAATGCATAAAAGTTATTACTCCTTGAGCCCGAGATTTGTTTTTTGACAAGGTTGTTTGCGCATAAGATTCATCTATGGTAGATCACATTCAGGAAAATATTTTATTCAATAATATTTGCACCTTGCTGATTGCATATAGTGTTATATAGTTCTCCTATTACCACTTTCATTCTATTTTAATTTTTTGATACCTAAATATATATTTTTATAGTATCATTTTATAATATTTAAAATTGATATCAATGTAGAAGAAAAAATGGGGATCTGTTGCCATGGTAACATTTAATAAGGGGAGAGAAAAAGTAAGGGCTTTTGATTTATACTCAGCTGAATGCTGGGCGATAATGTCTCTCAGCGGGCGGAATCATTGAACCTCCTTTTCTCTTCGTGTGTCTGAAAGGTATTATATCAAATTGGGAAAAAAAATTATAAGATGAATACATAGAACAGCAACGAGACGAACTATATACGACAAAAGACAAATACGATATAGATGAATCGATGGATAAATAGATGAATAAACGGATGGATGGATTAAATATGGATTATTATTACTATTATTATTTAGGAATCCGAAATGGCCAAGTCCAAGAACCACACCAACCACAACCAAAGTAAGCTCTCAATTTTTCAATTTAAATTGAAAAAAATAAAGATTGTAGAATTTTTCATTTTTTAGTCAAATAAATAAAAACACTTAATGACATTAATTGTTTTATAATTATAACCTTATAGACAGCAAGGCTCACCGTAACGGTATCAAGAAGCCCAAGCAACATCGTTATCCTTCCCTCAAGGGTGTATGTATTATTTTTATATAGTTCTAGCGTTGGAAATAATAACGTATGTGTTGGAATTAACGAAAACTATTTTAATAATATTTAGGTTGATGCTAAGTTCTTGCGTAACCAACGTTTCGCCAAGAAGGGTACTCAAAAGGCTTTGGTTGCCAAGGCTGCCGCTGCTGCTGGCAAGGCCTAAATTATGTTTTTCTTTCTTCAATAAAAACCACGGAATTATGTTGAAAAAAAGCATTTGAACAAACAACCAAAAAAAAAAAACTTTACGAGAGAGAGAACCTTTATTTTATTTATATACTGTATGTGTTATTATCAATGCTGGTATGCGAAACTTGCACTTATTGGAAATATGATCAACGATTCAAAACTATATAAAGATTTGATATGGGGAGGTGGGGTGAGGAGACAAACATTAAGAAAAGAAAAGGAAACATGATAAAAAAAACCGAAATGAAACACAACGAACATGGGGTGCGCGTATAAAATTGAAAGAACTGGATTAAATTAAAGAAAAAAAAAAGTATAATGTTTTATATATTATTTGATAATGCAAATAAGATGAACAAAATATATTGATAGATCGTGATAGATTGATAGATAATATCCTCTCAGAGGTACTCTTTCAACTATTATTATTATTATAATTAATAGGTAATATTCTAATAAAAATCAAAACAAATGATAATTCATTAGCCATTTCCTTAATAGGGTCCATCCAAAAATAGTAAACTTACATTTGCATCACAATGAGATCGAACAGTTTCAAAAACTTTAAGCATTTTTCTTCGAGCACCTAAAGCAGCTACACCTTTTGCTTCCAACTGATCATTAGATAACTTAATCATATCTTGCCATTTCATGCTTTCGAAAATATGGTTATATTTATGTAAGCGTAACATTCTCAACCAAGCAGGTACATCTAATATGAAAATAATGGAAAGGATTAGTAAATAAAATATTTGGTTCCGCTTTTTTTTTTAGTTTCTTTTCCTTAAAATTGAATAATGGAAACAAAAAAAAAAGTTTGATCTAGAACTTCATGGATTTTTTTTTAGCTTCTTATACCTTCTAATAACTCCATATTAACTGTTTCAGACGCCTTTTTATTATTACTATTATTTTCTTTTAGTGTTCTACCTCCAGATGATGAAGGTCCTGGTGATTTGGCTTGTTGTTGATTCATGCTACGGCGTCTATGATCCACAGAAACATTGGAAGCTTCACTGTGATCACTTAAATAATCATGATCATCCAATCCAGTAGCTGCATCTGTAGGGTTTAAAAATTGACCATAATGCTTTTCCATACCAGGAGGGGCCCAATGATGCGATCGACGGTTTGTTGCTGTATTAAAGGGCGCTGATGCTGAAACAGAAGGAATAGGGGAACGATTAGTGGATGAGTTATCAAAACTCGATAGGACCAAGTTGGCGGAATCTAATGCAGTTGTATTTCTTTCATCTGATTCAGGAACCGTGCCAGGTATATTACTACTGGTATTGCGACCTGCGCGATGATGATGAGACGTTGAAGGAGGATGAGGATGATGATGGTGACGGGCCCATTCATCTCTCGGAGATGCGTCTGCAAATTGAACAGAGGACGGTACACCCCAGCCAGCAGCACGCTTTTTGCTTTCTTCATCAAACGAAGGTAACGCCCACATAGATACGTCTGCAGATTTAGGCCGCTCGGCGGTCATACTGAGTCTATTGCCCCCACCACCAAGGGCAGAACGAGGAGGTACTGGTTGTAACCAATTATTACCACCTCCTGTTGCTGGATTGGTACTAGGAAACAAAAGTGAAGAATCGCCTTCAATCACCGATCGGGGCCTGCTCCGATTAGCAAAAAGATTACTACGGGTCGTTGGTGTACGAGGGATCGGGGCCCGCCCAAAGTCATCCATTATGCTACTACTACCACCCGTAGCAGCAGTTGCAGTCGTATTCGTACCATTCAAGTTTAGCATAGAACTACTACTATTTCCCATCGGTCCAAATAATCGACTGTAATCTTCAGTATCACCCAATGCAAATGAATGTCGATTATCAATCGTTCGTCTATCATTTCCTGTACTAGGTGGTCGACGAATGGTTGCTGCTGCTCGTAAACGTTGATTCGCTTCCATTTCCATTTTAGCCACTGCGCCTGCCAACTGTGATTGCATATCTATTATATAAATTTATAAAACATATTAATATTTGACCAAAAAAAAACCCCGGTGGTTTTTATATGTATATTAACTATATTGCTCTTTTTGGAGATAAAAACCTTGTTCTGGATTAGCAGGTGTCAAAAACGAGTGTAGCGGATCACGTTTCATCAATTGCTGTAATATACTAATAAAAAATCGTATTTGTACTTGTGACGAATGTTGTAAAAGTGTATAGATTGTTGCTGTTCGTTCTGTTTCAGATAAGAATCGGAACCATTGATCTACATGTTGTAATTCCTCTTTAAAGTTCTAAGCGGTTTTAAAAAAAAAAATTAAAGATTAGAATGATGTTTATTCTATTATTTCGTATAGAAAAAAAAAGTATTACTTACTTGATCTAAATTAACAGAAGTCATTTCTTCAAGATTTCGTTCATAATGTTGTAAATCTTCTCGCCAACCATTCCCTTGTTCAGCTATATTAACAGCATGTAAAAATAAAAAGAAGGGTTAATTATGCTTCTTTTGTGGTTTTTTTCTTTTTCTTTTCGAAAACGACTTATCGATATAATCATTAAAGAAAACTTTTTTTTTAACAAAAGAAAAGATATATTTTTAAACATACAATCGGTCGCATGATTCCCGCGATTAAATATTTCAGATCGAGGTCGAGCTGATGGGATCATATGGAAAGAAGAAGTTAAAAAGAATAAAAGTTAAAAAAAAAAAAAGGCCTGCAGCAAGAAAAAAAAAAAAGGGTTATGTATGTTCACAAGTGAAACCGGTGTGCGGTCTGTGAAGCAAAAAACACGGTCTGGTTTTCAAAATACGGTAACGGTGCGCACCGTTTTTTTTTTGTTTTTTTATAAAAAAAAACTTTGTGTATCGTTGCAAAGCACGAGTGCAAAAGAAAAAAGGACTTTCTTTTAAAAATCTTGCTTTTTGTTTTATTATCGAATCTAAATTTAATTGAGATATGTTTGTTTTCTAGATTTGATGATAAAAATAACTTTCACAGCAAATTATATATAAATATTCAAGCAATGGTTCTGCGGTTTAAGATTTTTCTCGTCCCGTGCACGAAAAATGAAAAATATCCAAACGGGGATTCATATTTCTGTCGGACAATCGCTTAATAATGGCATAACTTACAGTAGTAAATATAATTCCGTCAAAAAACCTATTAGCTGTTTTAAACATCCTGTTATATCAACTTAGATTAAAGTCAATAATTCTTAATTTATTATTTACTGAATCCTATAATACATAGTTCTTTTAATCTTCATAACCAACCAATGGGAGATATTCTTTATAGAATTGTAAATGCGAATATAAATATATTGTTTCGAAAGTTTGAGTCGCCGTTGACCCGTTTGCTCCACCAAATGATCACTAATATTGACGGTAGTTTTACTTTTTTAATATGGGCTATATATAGTTACATATTATCATGTAATTATTATATTATATTGAATCGAGCGATTATTGATATGATTATTATATCTAAGCTCTCAGGATGTGACATGTTCGACAAGTGACAATATAATCTCATTATTTGCAAAGTAGCTATTTAGTTATTAATAAGTGTACTCATATTAAAAAAAGAGGGAGGAATAAAATGACTTCGATAATAAGAAAATGTACAATTTATTATCTTCGCTTTCCTCGTTCTTTTCACATCAAAAGCACAACGTACGTAGTGCTTTTTTTTCTTTATTTTTGCTCTTTTTCAACTCCTAGGTACAAAAGAACAATTTGGTTAATACTGATAGACAAAGCTAAATGACATTCTATACTCATTTTGTCGATGTCATTCAACGCCTCAACGCCTCAACGCATCAATATTATCCTTTATAAAAAAGATTATTTTTTTTCTTGGCAATGGAATTTTCCACCCCTTTTCGTCGTGATAATAACAAAATATTTGAAAAAAACAAAAGCTTGTAAATATGAAAAGAAAAAAACGGCAGGGTACGTAAGATAATGTATGAGGTAAGAAGAGTTGATAATTGCTTTTATTTTGAAATGGTCCCTGCAGTTCTACCGTTGCTATGCTATCTCCTGAAAGGTCAGCTCCTCTAGAAGTTCGCAAAACAAACCCTTATATTGCCCCAATTTTAACTTGACTATATTCCACCACCCTCCAGGTTCGAGGTCAGTAGGAAGAAAGTTGAGTATATTGATCAAAAAAAAACTTATAAATGAAATGTTTATTTTTCTTTTTAATGGAGTTATCTTTTATTAACACATAAGTTAATAAAGAAGAAAAAGTGGGAAAAAAGGGAAAAAAGAAAAAGAAAATCCTCTGACACTAAAATATATGTTTATACTTGTTTATTTAATCATTTTAAACGAAACATTATGTAAATTTATATACATGATATGTCGTGCTTGATCAAGTTGTCGCATATTGGCTGTGGGGACTATTTTATGCGTAGCGAAAGTTTGATACATCAACATTTGATTAGAAAAATAAATATATGTACTATACAATATTTTTAAAATGTTTTAGAAACACACGACTATACATGAGAAGTTTCATGCATTGAATATGGAAGAGCTATTTGTTTCTGCTACCGGGATGTTTCATTGTCTTGATAAATCAAATACAAACATTTTAGACGATATTATTTCTTAGATACATATAGATTAAAAAGATAAACGTTTCCCTTTAACGTGAGAAATCAGTAGAATAGTCTCATACATCAAATAAGGAACTATCCGAAGCAAAATAACTTTCGTATGTCACTTTTAGTACTAGCTTCCTGTTACCATCAATTTATTTCTTATTGTAACAACATGGAGTACATATGTACACTACTGCATAGTTATTACAGATTAAAAAAAAGTCATAACAACAATGAAAACTTTATCTTTGTTCACTACAACAGATCGGTTCTATGGGCTGTTATAAAATAAATGTGCTGTGGTTGTCAGATAGTATATATACAGAAATAAAAAATAAGCTATACGTACCTTATGACAGCATACGTACTTTATTGTATAGTTTATATGTTTCGCTCTTCTTTGTTAAGTTTTATATCTTTACATTTGTTTCGAAAAAGAAAAAATAATTTAATATATATATATATATATATATATAGCATATATTGTGTAAAGCTTATCAAGATAATGTTGCTGCAAAGATGGTTGGCTACATTTTCTGTAAGTGACATCACTTTTTAGAGCTACTATGACGACAATAGCAATAGCTGAGTACGTAGTTTCTGCACACACTCAAGTAAATATCAGATCAATGACTCAATATGATAGGCTGTACCACCGAAAAACACTTGTTTTATGCATACAGTAGATCAAAGTCACCTATCAAACAATGAGTTTGTATTAGCAACAAAAGAATGTTTATACGCGTTGATTGTTTGCTACAACATGTAGATTTATTCCAGGATTTGAACTTATTGTTGAGTTATAAGTGTTCAATAATAAACAATGAGGGTGATAGAAATAATACAAAAAACCTCTTATATTAAAGAGTCTATTAGCAACAATGTGTTAATCGTTATTTTTTTTATTCATGTACCTTTTCTTTATACGTAGCCAAATTATAAAGATTTCGCTGTCGTCAATGGAATAAAAGTGAAAAAAAAAAGATGTCAAGTCCTTGTTTAAAAGTATATAAGAGAACGCTTTTTTTCAAAACAAGCAGAACATTAACAAACTAAACAAATTAACAAGACACAAAAAAACTCTTTTTCTAATACACCAAACTTCCTTACCAGCAAGAACAACTTATTACTATTCAAGATGCCTTGCATGTTTTGCGGAAAGAAAGATCATACTTACAGGTATGTTATTTCTATTATTTTCTAGGAGCGAAAAAAAAAATTACTTTGCAATATACACTTCATCTAGAAATTTGCTCTAATTTAATACTCTATGTTTTTTTTATATTATATTCAGTGGTTGCCCTTATGTCTACCGTGGCCCCAGAAAATAAAACTTTTTTAGTTTTATTTTTTTTTGCTTAACGAAAAAGATCAATATACATTCGACACACACTAGTTATATGAATATTGTTACAATAGCTCCTATTTTTCTTCTTCTCGAGAAAATTTAGACAATAAAGATCTTTTTGTTATTTTTTACTACTGAATTTTTCTTTCGTTATCATTTATTTTGTTTGTGTGAATCAAATGTTTTTAAATTGGTCCTTCTTTTCTTCTTGAGATGGTTCAAATTTCTTTTGCTGCCATCGAGCAGAATAAGTTCGATAAATTAAATCACTAGGTAATACTGCAGTGCTCCAAGCTTGAGCTTCAATAGAGTCAAACACAGCTAGTGATACAATCATGTTTATTAGTTTGAGTGGAGTGGAAAACATTGTATATTTTATTCCTTTTGGCAGCATAGTCACTGATATAAACGAAACTACATCATGCCTCGTAACACTTTTAACAAAAATTTATACGAGCCGATTCTATATTATCATTAGGAGAAATATCATAGTATCAAATTCCATTACCACGAACAAGGTATTACATTTTAGTTGAGCAAAATTATTTAATAATTTCAATTCAGAATTGTATATAAATTGTTCACCATAATTCTTTTGTAAATTTCAATATGATCATTGAAACAGACACACAAGTGGATTTATGATATTTTATTATTACTCGACCCATCACTAAAGATTATATATACAGTAAATGGAATAAACAACGCTACATAATATATATACATTGTAATTAGTGTAGTTGAGCCAGTGTGTACTACATGAGAATATGAAAAGGATACATAAAATCCTCTATTTCTTGCATATTGCATTATGAATTTATAATAATACCATGTCATAAACTAGAACAGAATTAAAGTTATGTATAAATCAACCATCTATGATAAGTAAACCAAAAAGAATAGATCACACACTTTGTCATCAAAAGTTCTATCACATGATTTAAGCGATGTTAAAGAGAATGTATATTTTTTTTTTTGCGGGGTAACTACACCCCAAAAAAAAAAAAAAAACTTTGCATTATTACATATGCTTATTCGCACGGCCTCTTTTTAATTTTACGCCTTTTCCCTCTCTTTCTTTCTCTACTTCTACATTTTTTTTTGTATATTTTTTTTCTACTTTGTTATTGTTGTTGATATACCTTCTCACTCTTGTTCTATTTAATCATCATGTCAACTACTGAACCCGAAATACTTTTATCTGTCGTTGATCACGTAGCAACTCTAACCTTTAATCGACCTCGTAAAGGAAATGCCTTAACAGCCAGTATGAATGAAATCTTACTTGATACTTTACCCAAATTGGCCGCTGATCCCCAAGTTCGTGTCCTTGTCTTGACGGGTGCAGGAAAATTCTTCTGTACCGGTATGGACTTAAGTGCTAATCGTGGTAGCATGGATCCTGAACAAGTCAAGGGTGGATTCTTTAAAGGTCGTCAAGTATTTAATTTACTCAACACATTCCCTAAACCTGTTATTGCTCGTATCAATGGTCCTGCACTGGGTGGTGGTGTTGGTCTCGTTTTTACAGCCGATATTCGTATCGCAGTCGATAATGCTTATTTTGCTTTGACAGAAGTCAAACGGGGTATTATCCCAGCCATTATTTCTCAGTTTATCGTTCCAGAATTAGGAAAGCACAAGACACGCGAATATATGTTGACAGGTCGTCGTGTGCCTGCAGCTGAAGGTGCTGATTCATTCTTGACTTCCGTTGTTTCACCACAAGATCTCGATGCCAAGGTCAAATCATATATTGAAATGCTAGTTGATTCTGCTCCTGGTGCTAGCGCTGATATTAAGAAGCTGATTGATATGGTTGGAAGTGGTGGTGACAAGAATTACCATGAACGTGTTCAAAATGGTGTTGAAGAAGCTTATGTGAAAATGATGCAATCAGATGAAGCAGCCTATGGTATCATGTCATTCCTTAGCAAAGAAAAACCTGACTGGAATCAGTTTTTGAAGGATAAAGCAAAGTTATAAATAATAAAAAAAAGAATAGCAATGGACTTTTTGTTTTTCAAATAAAAAAAGAGCCTGTGTACAAGTATGGATAAAAATAAACCGAAAATAGCATTACAGTATCTTATTGATTGTTCTTAAAACAAGTTAAACTATTACACACTTAATGATAAAATGAAATACGTTTGGATTGCTAGAATGTTTCTCTATCCTGCCTTGCTTATGCAAAATAAGTTTCGTTAGATTAATATATAAAGATCAATTCGACTCTTTACCTTACACTTTTGGTGTTTGGTTTATAAAAAATAAAATAAGATAAATCTCAGCAAAATCTCTCTCTCTTCCTTTTTGCATACTTTATGCCCAAACTTCGATATAAGGATCACCCAGAATCTGAGGACAAAAAATACAAACGAAAAAAGAAGAAACATAAGAAGCGAGATCGATCATCATCGCCAACACGACATCATCGACATCGACATGGCCATGGACGACAATCAAAGTATCAGTATTATGATCCACCAAAGTTATACGAAGAAGAATCTGGTTGGGTACCACCACAACATGACGAAGAAGCAGAATGGCGTGAACGACTTTTTTCAGCCATGGCAGAAGATGAAGGACAAGATCCATTTTATTCACAATATGACGATTATGGAGGAAGTTCAAGTGGTGGTGTAACAAGTCGATCGAATATAGATTTCATGAACGATGAAGAATATCGAGAATACATTGCATCCCAAATGTATCGTAAAAAGAATGCTGAAGCCATTGCATGGGAAGAAGCGAAAGCAGCAGAAGCCAAAAGAAAAGAAAAAGAACGGAAAGAAGCTCAAGAACGTGCAAGAGAAGAGGAAGCTCGTATGCAAAAAGAACGAGAACGACAAGAGACTATTTTGCGTCAATTAAAGATTCACGATAGTCGATCCAAATACGAAGAATTATGGAAATATGTGGAAGCGACGACAACTACAGTTATAACAAAAAATGATATTCCTTGGCCTATTGCTTCTGGAGCAGCATTTTCTCGACAAAATATAAAGGAATTTTTGGTGTTAGCAACGGCATCATTGATGGATAATAAGAAAGTGGTTCGCAAAGAACAATTACGTTATCATCCGGATAAATTTATTCATCGTGTATTACGCAAATTTGAAGGAACGGAAAAAGAAAAGAAACGTTTGACTACCAAAACGAACGAGGTTTCTGGGTGGCTAAATGAATTATGGCAAGAATTAAATAATGATAACAATTCATCATCTTGAAGAAGAATTGCATATATATCTTGTAAAAATAATAGTGATAATATATATATATATATATATATTCTGTGTCTATTATTTTATCCGATGATTATAAGGTTATGCAATCTCACGTTCTATTATATACCACTTTCGAGTTACACTTTGATGGATTGGTTGGATTTTAGGAAATGAGACCAAAATGAACGGGATTGACAAATAAACATACTTCTGTTTATTATTACTTTATATTGTGACCCATCATATATTGAATGTGATTAGTAAGGTAACTAAGAGAAGTGTAATAGGAAAACAATATTGTATTTTACCATTTTTATTTTACTTTGCATTATCGGTGTACGCTATATCCTCGAAAAAAAACTCGTTCTTTTATCATAATAAAAACATATATAATTAAGCTTTTGTGATTGACTTATATTGCTGAGGTGAAGTAGACTGAGCATAATACTTGGATACGTAAATTAATTAGTTGTGACAGAGAAAGAAAAGTTCGGGACGCTTGACCCGTTCTGTACACTATTCTTCTACGTCACAAACCCACTTGCAGAAAGGAATGTCATTATTACTTTAATTAATACATATATTGAAAGAAAGAGAATAGTGGTTACTACGTAAATTAGCTCAATGCTTCTTCCCTTTCGATAACAAGCAGAGTTTTATATTTTTTATCTTATATATATATATCAATTAATTGTGTAGTGTTTCTCATTAATTTGTTTATACATTGGGAGAATTGGAGGCGGGAATTACAACTACTACTACTACTACTACTATTATTATTATTATTATTATTATTATTATGCATTGATGATAATTCATTTATTAGCATGCTGCTACGTACGTATTTTTTTCATTCTTGAATGGTTCTCGAGTTTAGAAAAATAGATTATCTATTGTAGCTTATTCAAAAAGACCATTGCTCCGTTCTTGGGTCTTAATGTAAATAATATTCTTTTTGTGATTATACGTACCATAATCTTGGTTCGATCAAACTTTTTTTTAGATGTTTGACATACATAAGATGATACAGCGCGTGTGTTCCACTACTTCTAGTACTTGTTACACTCTCATAGAAAAAAAAATGGTAATATTCATTATAATAAAAGGTATTTTTATTCGATATATATACTAGAACGTGTTCACCTATTTGATAGTAAAAGAAAAAAAAAAGATGATTTCTGATCGGCATGAATTTACCAATGACTAATGTAAAAAATAAAAATGGTGTCCTACGATGATCTGCAGGAAACTTGTTTATATCATACATGATATATACACTGGTTGAAATGAATCTTAAATTGATAAGTATATGGACATTTATATGGATAGATTTGTCACTCTAAACTAATATAATACTTTGTTACTACATGGATAGTATCTTTATTATTTATGCTTATAGACTGTATATCATAGCAATATCGATGGTTGTTCATAATATATAAACTTGATGCCAAGATATATTTTATATATATATGGAAATATAGTTAAAAGGTGGATCAGTCTTTCTTTATAATGATTGGGAGTTTACATGGCTCAATATGTCATTCAATTACGCATTCGTCTTTTTCAGATTATATTTATGCCAGGATGTAGAATACATACTTTTGCCATCTTTTTTTTAAAAAAAAAGACTAACACATTAATCTGCATACCCTTTTCCATTTTTTAAAAAAAAGAGTTGGAGCACCAACAATAATTCAATGTACTTTCTTCCATGGTTGTTATATGAAGGATGATCAAATTATTTTTAGAATTAGAAATACCTAATAATATCAATTTGGTTCGAATTTTATTATTTTTATTAATTAATATTAATTAACACAACTAATGGTGGAGGGATTATGTTTGGAAAGAAAAACTACAGTATTCAACCAGTTTTTCTTTTCTTTCTTGTAACAATATCAGTGAATAAGTATATGAGTAAAAAAAAATGGTTAATGTATATTAATGATACATTCATATTGTACCTTTCGAGAATGAGGCAAAGCATTAACAAAGTAAGAAATGATTAGGCTTGGTGTGCTGGTGAGTTTTTCTTAAAGTGGGAGGTAATGTTAATCACTACTAGAGTGGGTTGTTATTCATTGTTACATGCATGAATTTATATTACGGATATCCGTTATTCTGGTGAACAACATGATTTACTTACATTCTTTTGTCGCGATGACGATCATCCTTATTACTTTTTACAGACTTAATGTTCCTTGTTTACCTAAAACAATAGTATAAAAAACGTTACATAATCATTGTACTACGTCAATATGCGAAGGAAGGATAGTAATAATTCTACAATGGAAGAGACATACATGTAAACTACTATAATTGTATGGAGTTTATTCTTGCTGATACTCAAATTATCAAGTTAGAAAACTTAACACTAACAAAAGATCAGTTTATTGATATTATATAAAGTTTTCATCAATCCGCCCCCTCTCCCCATCAAGTTATAAAAAAAAACTGTTCGGTTAGGATTACCATTTAGGGTTAACTGATCGGTCTCCTGCTTCTTTATAAATATGCACGTTTTTAAAAATAAAATACTTTACAATTAACAGGGTCACCAGATAAGACCTTCATGCACAGCGTTCTTTCCAAATACAGAAAATAGGAACGTGATGTTAGCCAATGGAGCCATTGTTAACCAGTCAATAGACAAGTTGCTTTTTCTCTTTCTCACTTAAAAAAACTATAACAACCTCCCTTTCTCTCTCTCTCTCTTCTTTTCTTTTGATTATTATCTATAAATACTTCTCCCCTCATTCTTTTTTCTTACTCTTTTTTCAAAAAAAAAAGAAAATCCCTCAAACAAACCATGACCATTCACGCCACAACAATCAATATACCCAACAACACTGTTAAAGAACTTATTAATTTCGGTACGGCTTCATTTTTCTTTTCAAATAAGAAAATTGACATGTATCTGATACATGACAAACAGCAGTTTATTCATTTATTTGCGAAATATTTTTTTAATATAGACACCAAAGATGCTCAAGCCATTCAAAATGCAGCAATAAAATTACGACCTTATATTCCTTCCATTATTGACACTGTTCAAGAAAACATTGTACAACATTTCGAAATAACAACAGAACTTCAGTTTGGAAAAGAGCCTTTACGAAGATACCTTGGTCGAATTATGAGTGGACCTTACGACAGTCGGTAAAGAAAAGACTAACTTTTTATATATCATATAGCAAAAAATAATAGCACAATAATTATAACAAAACAAAAAAAAACTAACTATTAAAAATTTATCCATATAGATTTTTCGATTATTTGGATTGGGTTGCTACACGACAAATGGTAGACTTGAATGATTATATTTATATCAATACGTTACTGGGTCAACTAGAAGTAGCATTTATTCGAAAAATATTGGCATTAAATTTGACAGATCGAAAAATTGAAGAAACAATAATTACTGCAATCAGTAAGCTTTTTTGGATGCAAAATCATTTTTTTATAAAGAACTATTCTATTAGCAGCGGTGGTAATAGAAGTATGGACAAAATGAAGACAGATACAAATAGTATCAATGGTGATGATGGTCCGAGGTCGGCTGTAGTTGCCTTTGTTCGTGGTATACCCGAATTTTTACGCACATGTCCAATGTTTCCTGTCGTCGTAGGAGCTGTTGTTGGTGGTACAACTGTATACATGAACATAAAGAACAGGCGATAATAACTTTATAAATATTCTCTTTATCTCATTACCTGACCTTTTCTCTTTTTTAACTTTGTGTGTGTGTGTGTGTATAAATGGATTATACCTTTAGGTTGTTGATTTGTATTAGTATAAAGGCTTTTTTTTTTGGCCTTATTGTTATACTATTGTCTTTTTTATGCATCGCTTGCGATATAAATTGAACAATGTATAATACAACAACACGAACAATAACCCCTTTCCCCATTTTTCCTTTCCTTTTTTGTCTATAAAAAATTTCATCCCTTTATTACACAATCCAAACATTGCTCTTTTTTTTTTTCATCCTTTTTTTTTATAAAAGCTTATTTGCGAAAAATATGATTTCAAGTTCTTCTTTTTACTATGTGCACGTGTGTTATTACTCAAATGAACAAAACAAAATTTTATTAGTTCCTGCAATTATTTTTTTTTTGTTATGGATTTGAAGTTTAGTTTAGGTAATAGCTGTCTCTTTACGTAAGATAATCTTTATTATTATTATTATTATTATTATTAACATATATAATAGTACAGTATAGGAAATTATTTATTATAAATAACATTAAAAGTTGACACAGCAGCCATCCGATACGTAGATATGTATATAAATATATATGAAATTTTATTCTACCTAATCCATCAATCCGTCGTTTAGATACGAGCTGCTGGTGCTGGAGGATTTAATTGCATATATTTATCCATTCGTTTCAACCATTCAACAAAATCTGTTCCAGCTTTTTTATCATTAACAATAAGAGCTTGGAATTGATCAGGACGCATGACACGAAGGAAAGTAATATATGATGCTAAGCAAATATCAGCCCAACCAACTAACATATAAAAAGAAAAATTAGACTTTTTTCTTTTTATCTTTTTCTCCCTTAATTTAAAAAAAAACAGGTTCTCCTCCTATCCTTTCTCTTTGTTCATTATATTATATTACCTTGGGTTCCTGTCAAATAAGGATAATGTTTAAGCACTCGACCAGGAGCGACCAAATTTTCAGTAATTGCTTTTGCATGAATACTTTGATCCCCTACAAATTTATCCAGTGATGTCTTGAATGCTTTTTCACGTGTTTGAATGAACCATTGTTGATGTTCTCCTGCTTTTTCTGCAACCTTTAAAACACTAAGCTTAAATATTTTTGGCAAAAGACGTCTTGTACAATATTCATGAATAAAGAAATGGGCACCAATGTTGCCATGGAAAAGACTTGGTGTATCTGGATAGGCTTCTTCAAGATAATTGCTTTTTTTTTATTAAATATAATAATTTATCTTCTTTGTTAGTATCTCTATAAGATGATGTATACCATCCCTAATAACAATAACTAACTTACGCAATTTTCCATGACTCATGAACGACCTTATTACCATTACGAACATCAATAATAATAGGTACAGTATGGCAAGCTTCATTCTTACTAATAGTAAATGATCCAATTATCAGTTATTAATACCATTATTAAAAACAACTGTATGTTTATTCAGCCTCCCTTTTCCTCCCCCTCTTCCTTTATATAAAACACTCTTTACGTTATTTCGGGAATCTTTTTACCAATTTCAGGGAATTTTAACCAAACAGTCTTATATGGAATGCCCTATATATTATATTATTAACGGGTTAAATATTTATATTCTAGCGAAGAAATAAAATAAACTCCTCCAGTTTTCCAAACCTTATAATTTAAAGCAAACCGAGTTTTACAAGTGTTGGGAGACCAAATTTCATTTGGAGTAGTTAACTCGACATCGTAAAGAATAATATCATGAGACATTGTATTTGTTGTATTCAAAAAAAAAAAAAAAATTGAGAGAGAAGCAAAAAAAAAAAAAAAGGAATTTTGAGCAAAGCAAATTAATATGGTTAGTAGTTCCCACACTGCTCAACGATTACGCCATAATACGTCTTGTTGCTTTGTTATTAAAACGACACATGTGATTAAAGTGTTTATTGCTTAATAATAAAAAACCATCAACCTCTCTTTATATTTACTTTATCCATTTTTTTTTTAAAACAGTAATTATTATACATAGTTCTAAAGTAGTCTTTTTTCTTTTGTTTCTATAAAGACGGAAAGAAATCCGGGTTATATTATTAAGCAGAATTAACACAAAAGTTGAGCAAAAAATAGAAAAATGGATCCATGTCCGATTTCATATATTCAATAAACAAATACGTATAAAATATATTTATGAAAAACAAAACACTAAAACACTAAATGCTTATTAAGTTGATGGTGAGGGAGGTTCCAATTTCATATATTTTTCCATTCTACCCCACCATTCACTAAATTCTTTTCCAGCCTTGTCATCTTTGAGTACCAAAGTATCAAACATATCAGGTTGCAATGTATAAAAGAAATTAAAATATGCTGCCAACACAATATCCACCCAAGCAACTACATATATAATAATTGGCTTATTAATATCATTTACTTCATTATAAAATACTACAAAGGTGGTAAAAATAAATGGTTGTCAAATAAAAATAAAAAATAATTAAAGCTAACACATACTCTGATTTCCATTCAAGTAAGGATATTCCTTGAGAATTGCTCCAATAGGTTCCAAGAACTCTGGAAGTGACTTTTTTTGTTCTTCTGAATCGCCTATAATGTTTTCAATAGAAGTTTTAAAGAATGTTTCACGAGTCTTTACAAACCAGTCTCTCATGTCTCCAGATCTTTCAAGCATAACAGGTAACACGAGTCTAAAGATGGGAAACAAGGGCTTTTTTGAACAATAGTTATATAAGAACATTTGTGCTCCCATGTCATTATTGAAAAGCTTTGGAGTATCCGGATATGCTTCGTCAAGATATTTTCTAATAGTATAATAATAAGTTTAAGTTATACATTTTACAATACTAGTATTTGATAATTTATACTCACGCGATTTCCCAGGAGTCTTGGACGACTTTATTGCCATGGAGCACATCAACAATTACTGGGACTGTAGGAGGCGCATCGCTTTTTCTAAATCATCATATGGATAATAATGTTATTAGTATACATGAGCTAACAATATATTACTTTATCCTTATTTTTTTTTTACAGTTTTAATCAAATTTACAATAATATATATCAACGTACGTTATCTTTGGAATCTCACTATGAACTTCTGGGAATGTAAGCCATACGGTTTTATATGGTATACCCTAAATATACATTTGAGTTATGTAGATACAATATCATATTAGATCAAAAATAATATGCTTATAATAAATTTAAAACTGATAGATGTCATAATTTTTTGTTTTCCTATGCTACCTTATAATTTAATGCAAATCGTGTTTTACAGGTATGAGGTGACCAAGGTAATCCTGAAGTATGGAAAAGTGTAAGATCATAAAAGATTATATGTGGTTCAGCCATTTTTTTTTCTTGAACAAGATACACGAAAAAAAAAAAAAAAAAAAAGAAACGGTCGATAAATTTTTCGCCTTTTATACTTGTGTTGACTTCTCTCACATTTACAAATATGGAAAAAAAATAGTCAACATTTTAACTACGCCATTATATTAGTAGCTATTACGTAGTAGCATAACACTGTCAAAACATAAATAAAAAAGACGGCGTAATACACAGAATATATATATATATATATATATATATATGTATATATAAAGACACATGATTTTCACTACTTTATAGATTCTTGATGGAGAATCATGCAGAATCAAAAGAACTTGACAGTGTATATTTTTTCAAATATCTGTAATCTTCTCCGTTGAAAAAGACATCTACTACTTTCTATATGCATGAGTGTAATTTAAAAGATGTACAAAGAAATTTCTAAAGAAAGTCATAGAATGCTTCCAAAAGCTAGTTGTATTAGTCATCCACATCCATGTGTCACAATAATTTTCTGCTTGAAACAAATACTTAACATCGGAATCATAAATTTGCTCAGTTGGTTTTTATTTTACCCATTTTTTAATTTGTGGATCTTTACTTGGCAACATAAACCATAGTAGTAAAATAAAGATGATACTAACTACATAATAATGTGCATAAGACTCAATCGTTTTATTTTGTTATTTTACAATATAACAGGGAGATAAAAAGATACAAACATATAGACATGTGGTGGTAATTTTATATCATACCAAACTGTATAACTCACTGATGACCAAAAACAATACCTCTATTTTGAAAACATATGACACACTTCTTACATAAAATGCAACGTTCTTCTTTATTTACATTCAAATTATAATCTTTTGATTTTTTTTTTATAAACTACTTTCTTTAACGTATTAATAATTCTCTTTTGCCTCTTTTGCTAAACTTTCACCTTTTCGTTTAATAACACCTAGATGAAGGATTCGATCCCCTGACATTGCAACTGGATTTGAACTACGTCCAATTACCTACAATAATTATTTAAAATTGTTGAGTATATCATATAGCTTCAATTTAGCATTAATGCTCTAAAGTATATACTTACAATACCACCACATGGAGCCATATACTCATCTACAACATTGCCAAAAATATTTTTGATTCTTGCAATCACATCACCTTTACGGATAATTGTATTTACACCGGGATAAACTTCTAATACACCACCTGTTCTTGTATAAATCTTTGATTTTACATAATTAAAAAAAAAATAAGTATATAATAAATAAGTTTAACAAAATAATAATAAATGATATTATTAAACTTACCCAAAATCCTTTGGAACAAAGTACTGTATTTGGAGGTCCAACAAGAATTTTATCCGCCCCACCATTCAATTCAAACATACCAAGATTATCAAGAATTCGCATGACACCCATATAGGACCACTAACGGTTTTTGAATAATAACAAAAAACGAAACCAGAAGATGAATATATGAGATAGATAACATTCTTCGTCAGATATACACATGCGTACATAATATACATATATATATATGTGTGTGTGTGTGTGCGTGTTATAGTAGCTTTCTTGGCTTTTTTACCTGTACATATTGGTTTTGGAATAGCTGTGGGTTACCAATTTCTACTGTAATTGCATTAATACCACGTGCTGCTGCTGCTGATCTTAATGTCCCTATGTACAATGAAAAAGAAAATCGGTTTCTATCTTGTTAATGCTATGACGCAATATGAAGTCATTTTTAATCTAAATCCAGTAATAGTTCTTTTTACCATCTTGTCCAGAGTTATGAAGAACAATTTGTGGTTGTTGCAAGCGTGCCAAAATTGCAGATCCACTATCATTCTAATATACAAAACCGTTTTGATTAACAATTTTTTAGCCCATATTTTCTTTTGAATCAAAACTTCTCTGTCCTTTCTGATTCTTTTTTATATAAATATATATATGTGTATGTGTGTGTGTGTGTCTGTATTGTCTATGTATATATATTTACCATATCAGCACGAACATAATACGAATTAATTCTTCCGAAACTAGCTGTATGCAAATCAATCAAATAATTAAATTGGGAAATCACTTTGTTCATAAGCTGATAACAAAACACTTGAGATGCAAATCCATCTTCTTTTCCTGGAAATTGTCGGTTCAAATCTCGTCCATCAGCAAATTCACGTTTGAATTGCAAGTATCCTACCATGTTTACACAAGGCACAGTGACAACAGTTCCCTTGAGTTTCTTGACATCGATTTCAGCAACAACCCTAATAATAATAATAATATTAAAAAGGTTATTTTATATCACTTTTTTTTTTTACACTTTCTCACTATTACCGATGAATACATGGTACTCCGTTAAGTTCGTTTCCATGAACTGCTGCTGTTATACCGACCACAGGACTATATAATAACAATATCAATTTATGTTAGTAATTTACTCTTTTTTTTTCTTTTTACTTTTAAGAAAAGAAAAAAAAAGACATACCCTTCTTCGGAACCTCGACAAATAATGACAGGTAATCGTACCCATTCACTTAAACCTTGTTTCACCATTTTAATCCAAGCAGTACTTATGGTATTAACAGGGAAATCTTCAATAACTAAACGATCTCGTACAACAGGAGGGGGGACATCTGTATCTTGTGGCAAGAGGGCGGCAGCTGGAGGCTCATACACTTGTGATGTATCTAATTTTCCTCGTATCATAGCAATACTGTCTCGACGCATTCCTTCATCTACAGAAGCAAGATCTGTTTTTTGGAGACTTGATGCTAGTATATCGGTATCTGTTGATCCAGATATGGGAAGAGGTTCAACAATAGTAGCAGTAGTACCACCTATTCCTGCAGCAGCAGCAGCAGCCGCGGCAGCAGCAGTGGCTGTGGTTGAAGGTATTCCAAGATTTCCAAGCGGTTGGTCATCATAGACTACAAGTGATCCTTTACGACGAGGTTCTCGACGAGCGCTTGGAGCTGAAGAATCAGTAGGCACTGTGAAAGGTTCGGGAACGCTAGGTCCCAAATTATCATCGACGCTTGCAACTGTAGTACTTTTTTTAGATTCAGAAATTTCCATTGTAATAACTCTTGCATCTAATATTATTAATATTCACAATTAATTCATAGTATATGTATACCAAAAGAGAAAGAAAAAGAAAAAGAAACTACGTAGAATGTAAAGTTATGAATATACCAACCTAATTCATGACCACCTACTGATCCTTTTGAATCAGCTGCTTGAATGACTATACTTGTAGGACTTGCTTCTTCATCACGTTCAATATAAAGAGTTTCCCCAGCTGAGAGAAATTCTGTACGGCGATGTAAATGATTTTCATCCAAAGTAATACGTACATATCCATTGACAATGTACACTAATGCAAATGCTCCTAACAATAATTTTTTCCCAGTTTCACCACTTTCATTTGATATGGGTTGTCCAATTTTTTCAACATAAAAATGAGCTGTACCCAAATCTTTTTTATACATGAATTGTAAATTGGTTATTGGTGGATTGGATATTTTACAACTTGTTGGCCTGAGAATATATAGATAGACGTCCATATGGATGAGTTTATATGTTTTTTTCTTTAAGAAATATTTATAACTAGTAAAATTATTATTCTATTTATCAACCATACCAAGCACCATTCCAAGAATAAGGAAATAAAGGCTTTACATTTGTTGACATTTCTTCTCCTTTATGATTCAATAAAAATGTTGATTTTGTATTGTCATTAGGCAAAACAATGGTTGTACTATGAGCAAAAGAAAAGCCATTCAATCATTATAAATCCTTTTTTTTTATTTTATATCTATATTTTCCTTACCATTCATAACCTGGATAGACTGAAAAGTTACAATTCGCATTGATTTTATGCATATTGAGACGCCAAAAGAATGATTCATTTTTAGGATCCATTTCAGGCGGATAAATACTAATTTCAGTTGTCTCGCCTAGACCATTTTTCCATGCTTCTGTTTTATAATCTTCCCTATAATAATTTTTTCATATTCATATATGTAAATAAATAATCAAGGTTTTTTTTTGCTTCTTTTATCAATAACTCATGTTTTTTTTTATAATTTAAAAATATGAATTCTTGTTTGATTTTTAAAAAAAACCCCCAATTGTCAAAACGAAAATAAGAATTCTCATTGTTTAGGTGTAACTTGATAAGTTATATCTCCTACCTTGAATTAAGACACTTTACTCTAATGAGTGTAGGTTCAGGAGAATCTTCTTCAAGCATTGAACCTTGAGGAAGTTCCGTTGTGGGAAGACTCATTATACTTCTTTGTAGAAATGGGAGAAATGTAGTTTATGCAGCCAAAGCTAGGAGTTTGAACGGGAAAGCGCGGATTATTCAAAAATGAAAAAGGTTCCAATCGTCTTCTATAAATAAGAATCCGCCGACTTGTTTGTTGTTTTTTGTTGATAAAAACAATTATACTTGATGCATAAAGCTCTTCTCTTTCTATTTTTTTAAATAATCGGTTACATCATTATAACGCGTATTAATGAAGATAACCCACAAAAAAAAATACGGTTATTATGACATATTAACAATTAAAGTTTTATTATTGTTACAGTTACTAATTTAAATCTTTTCTTTCAGGTATCTATACAATAATATCTTATATACAGCAGTAACAAAAACAACTATCATTTTACAATGATTACATATTGACTGATAACTTATTATAAAGTTTCAACGACAAATGTTTCTCCAAGTTTAAGTACACCAAAGGATTGTTCGTCATGTCCACGTTTTTGAAGTGCTTTCTTGAGACGTTCCGGAGGTTCATGCACAGGTTCATCTGTCAACACAAATGTACCCCAATGAATACCAATCTAAATAGTAGATAAAACGTACGCATAATGTTTATCAGTATAGTTTTCATTGATTATGAGTACATAGTAATATAAAGTAAAATTTTCCAGTAGTATGTAGCTATCATAATTATCACTTTCCTTTTCCTTTATTTATATGAATATATCACTTACCGATTTTTTACTCTTAATATCCTCATGAACGCGAACAGCATCTTCAGGTGAACAATGTACAGTAGACATGAACCATCGAGGAGAATATGCTCCGATTGGAATTAAAGAAAGATCAAATGGACCAATCTTATTACCGATTTCTATATTGGTATTATTATATTCATAATGAAAAAAAAGTTGCTCTATTACACACCATCTAGGATAAATTACTATATTTCTTTTTGTTTACCTTTAAATGCAGGACAATGAGGTAAATCATCAAGATAATCTTCATCATATTGATCATTCGGAGAAGTTCCTATCGGGACAGAACGATATCCAGTATCTCTATTAATTTAAATATGTTTATATATTATTCAGTGAAACTATATAAATTTATCACACTGCTTTTATATGTTTTGTTAGAAATCTAAAAAACTTACCCGCCAAAGAAAACTTTGCCCCCTGAAACTTTATCTTTGCGAATTCCTTCTAAACACCAAGAAGCCCAAAGTGTTTTGTTTCTATCAAAAATACCCCGCCCCGAGAAATGTTGACAAGGTGTACAAGTAAACTTGACAACATTATCACCCAATGTTAACGTCTTATGTTCCCACCAGTCTAATTCCGTTACACGCTCATTGGTATTTTTGATATCAAACCAAGATTTGTTCCCGAGAGGAACATAAAAATGAGCCTCAGGATGTTGTTCTGCTAATTCTTTGATTGAGTTGGTATCTAAATGATCATAACTATATGGTCGGAGTTGTCCCGAGAACGGGTTTTTTGAGGAAGAGTCAAATTCATTTTCGCGGAGTAAAAGGCATAATTTTTTTTTTTTTTTTTTTGTCTGGTGATAATTTCCGTACTTACTGATTATGGGAAATGACGATTGCATCAATTTTTGGTAAATCTTTTAATTGACATGGTGCATCTGTATATCTTTTAGGTCCAACAAATTGGAATGGAGAACATCTAGTGATATAATTATAAAATAAATTATAATCGATATATTTCTTTTTTTCATTCTGATGAGCTATAAATCAGTAGTGGTATATTATTTTACACTACTATTTACCTATCCGAAAAAACTGGATCCAGTAATACGTTAAGACCATTTATCTGTACTAATGCACATGCACTAAAAAAAGGGAGTACTCCTATAAGTATAATGATCCTCACTATTCATAACTATGTAAAGAAAAGTGAAAAAGTAAAATGGGATGTCCTAACTTACTGTCCGAGCCAAGTAACAACAATATTATTTTCACCAGCTTGTGAAGGTTCTCGGATAAGCTCCCAATTCATTTTTTCGACAATGGGTGGTTTAGCATCCGAAGTAATTTTTTGTTCAGTTTTTCGAAGGTTTACTTCAGACAGCATTTTAAATGTTTCTCGAAGCCCTTGAGCAGTAGCAGATTCCCAAGGGTTACCTACAATAATATATATATGTACTATACATGAGTTATACGTAAGATAAAAAGGTAAATACACCATATATCTACATACGGAAACCATTACTATGGTGATGATCGCCAGATTTTGTCATAGTAGTGAAGGAACGAGAACCAAAAGGTAAAGTTTTATAACAATAAAGAGCTGAAAACGCAGTAACAGAAGATAGTACCCCGAGTGCAGCTGCTCGTGAGAAAGGTCGCGACATAAAATGATAAAACGAATGAGATATATATACTTTTTTTTTTCAAAAAAAAACCAGAAAGAAAGCTTATTTAAGGCAATTTAATTTTACTCAATCGGTAAGTCAATATTTTCTTAATATAGGCCAATTATGAGGTGGCCTAACTTTCCATATTTGGTCACGTTTTGTCCAATCCGGATCCAGGGTTTTACTGTGTTCTTTAAATGAATGAACAAGATCTTGTCTTTAGCAAACATATTCGACAGAAACACTTGATTCTGGCACTCAAGGGGGTATGAGACAAAGCTAAACATATAATTACTTATGAGCTGCATTTCTACTATTTAAACACATTATAAAATCTACAGAAGCAAATCTTCCTACTCTTTTTTTTCATATACTCTATTTAACTGAAACTACCGTCAATATATCAAGCATATAATGAAAATATGTAATGCGAATAAGACAATCTAAAAGTACCCTAGTATGGATTTACTTTATTTTATATACGTACGTTTTTTTTTTTTTTGAAATTTATTTTCAACTCTGGTCTTATCCCGAGCAGTAATTTTAGATTGTCAGTTCAAGTTTATTATTAATGAGTACCATATACGACTCACTATAAGGAAATTAGACGAGAAAATGTAAAGCAAAAATAAACGTGATAAAGAGAAACATAGAGGATTGCTAAACTAGTTGCCTGGTATATAAAAAGAATAATTTTTAATTGCTACATATTATATCTATAATCATGTTTGCTTGTTATAAGTTAACAATGTCTTTTTTTGTCCTTTCTATCTTAATAATATATACGTACTATAATATCAAATAAAACAGTTTAAAATACCTAATATGAGAACAAATTAATTCCGTATGATAAATATTAGATAAAAGATCTTTTCTATTTATTACGTACATTATAAAAGCTAAAAAAAATTGTTAGGAGAGAACATGTGCTGGTTTTTTATACGTATACCGTACAATATAATTGGAAAAATGAATCATATTATATTGAAAAAAAACTTTCATTGTACTAGTCATCATAATATTACGGTGGTAGCCAAAAAAAAAACATACGAACAAAAAAGATATCATGGTTAAATATTGACAAAACCTTTTTTTCTTCATTCAAATTTAAATTGTGAGAAATGAATGCAATTTTTAATAACTACAACAACGGTCACTGACCAAGATGATGCAAAAAGAAAAAAAAAATACAAGAAATATAACAGAAGAAAGAATAATAGAAAATTAAGAAAAAAGTTGGTTTGCTTCTATACACAACAAAAAAATCTATACAACTATTGAATAACCAAATTTTTTCTATCATTTTCTTTTTTAAACGGGAGTTTACTCTTCATCTTCATCATCATCATCTTCATCATCGTCATCTTCATCATCGTCATCTTCATCATCGTCATTTTCATCATCGTCATCTTCATCATCTTCATCATCGTCATCTTCATCATCTTCATCATCTTCATCATCTTCATCTTCATCGTCGCCTTCTTCGTCATCTTCGTCATCGTCTTCTTCGTCATCTTCATCATCGCCTTCTTCGTCATCTTCGTCATCGCCTTCGTCGTCATCTTCGTCATCGCCTTCGTCATCATCTTCGTCATCGCCTTCGTCGTCATCTTCGTCATCGCCTTCGTCATCATCTTCGTCATCGCCTTCGTCGTCATCTTCGTCATCGCCTTCTTCGTCATCTTCATCGTCGCCTTCTTCGTCATCTTCGTCGTCGCCTTCTTCGTCATCGCCTTCTTCGTCATCTTCGTCATCGCCTTCTTCGTCATCATCTTCTTCGTAACTGGTTTCTTGT
This sequence comes from Circinella umbellata, assembly GCA_025093555.1. Lineage (NCBI taxonomy): Eukaryota > Fungi > Mucoromycota > Mucoromycetes > Mucorales > Lichtheimiaceae > Circinella > Circinella umbellata. The sequence continues at coordinate 318,098 of JAIWNF010000010.1, read as the reverse complement.
TTTTCTCTCTTATCTTTTTTATCGGAGTCATCATCATCATCATCATCATCACTGCTACCAGCGCCGCCACCTAGAACAGCCCATTTCTTGACTTGACTAGTAACATAATTTTGAACGGTACAATCCTTCTGTTCAACAGATACTTTTTCGGGTATACCATTTTCCATTGCTTTGTACGAATCATATCTCAAAACAAAGAAATCAAGCTGACATCCGTCAAAACTCCATCCTTCATCGTCCACACGAACACAGCCATTGTGAGCCTTTCCACCGGGAAGTTTAAACCCATCCAATTCCTTAATGTAAAGAGTTGTTCCACGGTCTAAATCATTAGCGGCAACACTGACCCAGGGATCCAATGCAACATCATCATCCTCACCTAAAAAAAAAAAAAATCATAAAGGTGAGAGAGAGAAAAGTTATTATCATTATTATTATTATTATTCAATGCTATTATATTTATTATAATAACCTTCTCTATATCAATATATTGAAAAAATAGTTGCTATATAGGATTTTACTCTCTATTCTATTTTGTTAATTGTACTTACCAATACCGAAAGGATCTTTTTTACGATCGACTGTCATGAATTCATCTTTTCCACTATCCAAGTTGACCATTTGACCATCTTTTAATAAACCAGTACCTTCCATTTGAAATTTCTATCATGATCAAAAAGAAAGTAATATTCTTTTTAATAAACAATCACACTTGTATCATAATTTTGTTGAGTCAAACTAAAAAAAAAAAAGAAACTTACGGCATATGTAGCTTCAGATACTTTAGCAATTGTTTTTCCACTGGATGTTCTCAATTCTTTTGTCTTTGGTCCAGTAAGTGATACAGAATTACCATCATTATCCTCATCCTTGTCACCTTCTTTAGGGATCCAATACCTATATAAAAAATAAAAAATTAAAACGTTAATTATATCCAATGTATAAATTTCAAATATAAACAAACAATGAAATAAAGCTACTTACTGAGTTAATGTAGCATGTTTGTAACAACTCTTAAGACCACGTTTCTCAAGTGGTTCTAATGGCGCAGCCATTGTAACAAGAGATGTTATAGAAAACATCAATGCGATTGCTAAAGAGAGTTTCATGATTGATATTTTTGTTTTTTGTTGTAGTTGTTGTTATAGTATTTTTTTTGTTCAGTACAGTAATTTAGAATGTGTATATGCGTCTATGCAAAAAAAAAAAAAGATTGTAATGGGGCGAGATTCCTGCTCTTTATGATTGTGTTTTTTGTTTTTGATTTATGATACAGCGATCAACGCAAAAGAAAATGAATGTGCAGGGGGAGGAGGAAGAGGTAGAGATGAATTGGATTACTGTAACCTGACAGTCTAAAGAAAAGAATAATGAAATTTAAAGTGAAAAACAGTAACCCTATTTATATGAATTTTTTTTTTAAGTTTATTATTTCTGCACAAGTGGGGGGGGTAAGAGATCTTTTTTTTTTTTTGCCACTTTGAAAAAAAAAGATAATTGTAAATGATAATTATTTAACTTACATGGAAGACGATTCATTTGGGTGCATATAAACGCGTGTGTCTGCTGAAATATAATAATATTTAATAATAAGGTCATTATGATTTTGATAATTATGATTTCTAACAAGTATCTAGAACTCCCTAATTACGAAGTTTTAACTCAACTCCTTTATAGAATATAAAATTCTTTAATACGTAAATTTATTTCTTTTTTTGTAACTATTTTTTTCTTTTTATTTGTGGGTCGTATCATCAACTAGGGGAAAAATAACTTTCATCAACAAGAAAAGCATGTAGAAAATAATGAATGCAAGTTTCTTTATTCTACATAATAATTTAGAAAGACCCAATCATTGGAAACTTTCCTGAATAGCATAATGAAGTCTAATCTATTAGATGCATAAAAATTTGTTTGATGTTAAACTCAGTTTTTCAAACCAATATGATTTTTCTATGATCATCCATATATATCATTATAATTAGGGGGAAGAAACTCTCGATATATAATATTTTTTCTACGTAGAAAAAATAACTCATCTTGAACACCATCCTTGTTCGGAAATACACCAATTCTGGTAATTAAAATTGTGGCAAAAAAAAAAAAAACACTCCATCATTTATTGATTATAATTACTATTATAGTAAATTCTGTTAAATGACGAAATATTACAAAGCTTTTTTTATTCATTGTTTCAAAACACCATTGAACCCTGTTTTTTTTCATTATTTATTTCGTCGTTGTTGTTGCTAAGTTATCATTTCTATGTATTATGTAATATATACGATGTCTTGTTAAAAAAAAAGGATATGTAATAATTATATGCTGGTTTGTGTGATGGATGGTCTAGTAATAACCAAAAAAAAAAAGGAGGATGATTTTGGTGATGTATATAACCGACAATAAATTTGTTTACCGATTCATCAAGAAGTAGTTAGTAAAAAGGAATAAAAGATCCGAGAACATGAAAGGTGGGGTCACTTGACAGAAATGTAATCAATAATCAAGATCAAAAAGGAAGATTAGGGTAATGATAATTATCTCATTATTTCATACTTACACTGCTGGGGTATAATAAACAATTATATTGCATTTTTATTTTATAAAAGTTCTTTTTTACTTGTCGTCATCATTATTTTCTTATAATTGTTATCATTTTGTTGCTGTTCCAGATTCTCTCAATCAAGATTCATACTGGGCATTATGTACATCTATTACAAGCTGTTCCCTGAAAAAGAATAAAGGGGTGGAAGGGGTAACAAAAAAAGTAAACAGGGACCGGGTACTTTTATGAATAGATCAAAGTTTCAAAATGGAAAGAAATTTTTACCATGTTTCATATTTTATTTTCTAAAGACACTAAACCTTGTTAGGTGATAAACTTATATTAAAAGGTCAGTAATGTAGATCTTTCTTTTTTTTTTGGTACGTACATAAAATTTAGGTTATAAAACTTCTTGTACTAATAGATCATAGCAGTTGTATAAAAAAAACGAAAAAAAAAAATATGGTTGAGATGAATTCTGTAAATTCATAAGAGAATGACGTCCAAAGAAGCATTTTTCCGTAATCAATAATTATAATTGATATTTACCTTCAAAAGTTCCAAAAGAGAAAATGGAAAGGTAATTAATTATTATATCCAAAGAAAGATCGATGTCCATGAGAATATATATTTGGTAAATTGTTTCCCGGTTTAACAACTGTACTAATCAAATATATTTTCAACATGATCTAATCTACCACTGTAAGAAGTTGAACATCATTCCAGTGAAAAACAGTGAGTGGATATAAATATAAATAAATGAGCCATCTACTATAGTTGTTGTCAAGAATCATTCTAAATCAAATTCTACGTATTACAATGGATCCAAAAAAAAAAACCTTTAATACCATTTAAACTATTCATATTAAGAACCGGGTATTGGAATAAAAGTGTTACAGAGGATGTTTTAAACTATTTTTGGAATAGATTATTTTGTAATTCATATTTTTTTGTTTTGGGTTCGAGACCTTTAAACGTATCTTCTCACTTGACTACATATTAATTTTTTTTTGTTGCCAAGCGATCAATTAACAACCCTAAAAAAAAAAAAGTAACTTCAGGGCCTGCCGTTCCCTCACTCTCTCTCTGTCCCCCCCTCCCTCTCCACTTCCCCCCCCCTTTTATATTTCCATCGCCCATTACTTTAATATACAATACAATTCCAAAATACATTTATTAATTATATAATTTTCCATTAAAACATCAATTCCCTCCCCCCAAAAAAATGGCAGCGCGGTTTACTCTAGCAAGTGGCATTACTGAAAAACTTGACACGTTCTCAGCTTACATTTCAACTTTTTCCAAACGTTCACTTACTTTATTAATATTACTTACAGCCACCATCTCTGTATGTTTTCTTTATTCATCTCAGTCCCCTAATTTATTATCGAGTACTACCGACGGGTTCCGTTATGCCCATAATGAATCTCATTTGTTATCACCAGGGAAATATGATTGTGCAAGGTGTGAACAACCACTAGATAATTATTATTATAACTATCACAAAAAGTTAGAACCAAAACAGATTTGGGAAGCATGTTTGGATCGTGGTGTTGTTCCCGAATATTATTTAACGGTTGTTATGGTAGCAAGAAATGATGATTATGCTGGTGATCAGTTTCATCGATTACAAAATGCTATTGATAGCACTTTTACTTTGGCTGAAAAGACAAAGACATTAATTGAATTATTAATAATTGAATGGAACCCACCCGCTGGTCGACGTCGTATTCGTGAAACATATCGGTTAGTAAAAGAAAAGAGAAAAATCTATCTCTTTAAAGGATATAAAATGTGGGTAAATAGTAACGCCATATTATTTATAGTTTCCGTCGTTCTGAATATTTAACGTATCGTATTATTACTGTACCTCGAAAAATTCATGAAACACTTTCTGGAGAAGAAGGACCTAATGTACTTGAATATGAAGGCAAAAATGTTGGTATTCGCTTTGCTCGTGGTGAATTCATAGTATCTACAAATCAAGGTATGTTCATTTCAGAAAACTAAAAGAGGGTATGTATTAATTGGTAACTTGGTCATTTAATAGATGATGTTTGGTCACCTAATATGCATAATGCTGTTGTATCCCGATCATTCCGAAAAAAAATGTTTTATACACAATACCAAGACAGTCATACACCGTAAGTTTTCAAGAAATGATATATATTTGAGAGGAAAGAAAAGAGACAGAAAAAAAAGAATAATAAGATGATGGGGATTCATGGGTATGAAAATTAACTGTTCCTCCATCCCACTAATTACATAATTATATATGATTTTAGTTATGATGATTTACCAAGTACTATTGTTAATGTACCAAGTTTCACTACGGATGATGGTCTTCTTGAAGCTTGTAGTCATGACGCTTATGAATCACGTGCATTTACCTTCCCCAGTCCCCAAGTCATGGATACCACTAACTTTTTAGTGATTGCACATGAAGCAAGTGATTTTACATTGGCTCACAGAGATACATGGAAAATGACACATGGATATCGTGAAACTGGAGCAAAGACATGGATGGATATGGAACTTTTATTAACGGCTGCATGGACATTGGATATTCCTATTACATACACACGAGATACATTATCATGTCATCAACAACATCAAACCGTTGTTCATCCCAATAGTGATGTTGATAATCAAGATGTAGATGTTGGTAAAATGATGACCAAGGAAGAAATTCATATGAATGAAAAAGATCAATGGGGTTTACAAAATATTAAATTGTGGGAATATGGATTACAATGTGAAGTATTCCGTGGAGGACTTGGTGTTTAATTATTATTATTCTATTGTTACTATGTATTATATATAAAATATTTTGTTTCTATTTATTTTTATTAATATTTTCTTTTCGATAATCTCCCCCTCCCGCTCGTCGCCCAATCACTTGTATTCCTCAAATCAAATTTGGAATATAATGCTTTCTTTCGCACCACATACATTAAAAAAAACACAATAACATAAAGAAAAACATTATTGAATGAAAAGAGAGATATATGGATTGGGGGTTTTTTTTTCTTAATTGAAATGAATTTACAATGATATGATAGAAAGAAAGAAAGTAGAAGAAAAGAGTAAAATGATATTAATTTAGGTGATAACAGTAGGTTCAGTACGACCCGTGAATTTTTTAAGTTGAGAAAGATCCAGAGCAACATCAATCAAAGATTGAAGTGCTTTTTGAGTATCTGCAGTATATTCGGATGCATTATTTGAATACTTTTCAACATATAGACGTACAGTAGCACCAGAAGAACCAGTACCAGAAAGACGAATGACAAGACGTGAACCATCTTGGAAAATGATACGAATACCTTGCTTTTTAGAAACACTACCATCAATAGGATCATTATAAGTAAAATCATCAGCAGTAGCTACAGTAAATGATCCAAGTTGTTTTCCTTCTAATTCTTTGGTTTCAATCATGGTACGTAATCGTTGAACCATTTCATCAGCTCCTTTTCCATCTACTTCTTCATAATCATATCTTGAGAAAAAGTTACGACCATAGATTTGATAATGCGATTGAAGAATATCCTTGACACCCGATCCAGGGTTCTTCTTATTGACATAAGCCAAAATATTTAACCATGCTAATCATGAATGTATATAAGTTAATTAAGGAATAATCATAACATATATAAAAAGAAATATATATATATATATACTTTACCAATGATAGCCCACAAACCATCCTTTTCACGAATATGATCTGAACCAGTACCAAATGATTCTTCACCACAAACTGAACAACGACCAGCATCCATTAAATTACCAAAAAACTTCCAACCTGTAGGCACTTCAAAATATTCCAATCCTTGTTTTTTAGCTACTAAATCTAAAGCTTGTGAAGTAGGCATACTACGAGCTAAACCTTTGACACCTGTTTTTTGGAAATACGGAATAGCTTCTTTAGCATAATGAGCAATGATAGCTACACTATCACTAGGAGTAACAAATGCATCTTTTCCAATGACCATGTTACGATCACCATCACCATCTGAAGCGGCACCAAAATCATAACCTTCCTTATTAACCCGTTCAACAAGATCATGAGCATAAGTTAAATTTGGATCAGGATGAGCACCACCAAAATCAGAAAGTGGAACACATCTCATTACACTGGATTCTGGTAATCCCAATTCTTGAACGAAAAGACGTTGACCATAAGGTCCAGTCACTATAAAAATATATATAATTATATATATATATATATATATATTTAGTTATGATTTCTTTTTTTTTGTCCTACATCTTTTTTCTCCCGTTTCTTCTTTTCTCTCACACCCAACATCCCCAACTTTGCTTTTATACCTCCATTCATGCCATCAAAAAGCATTTTAAAATCTGGATTGGTTGCAAAAAATGATTTAATAGAATCAAAATCAAAGATATTCTTCATTAATTCAACATAATCATGAACACTGTCAATCACTTCAATGTCAAGTTCCCCAACATTTTGTTTTCCTAACACTGAGAAATCAATCTATTTTTAAAAAAGAAGATAAAAAAGTTAATTATACCAAAAAAGGGAATCAATAAATAAACTTTACCTTTGGAGTATCCACCATTTTGAGTTCAGTAATAGTTTTTGAAATTTCATAAATCTTATCAGTAACATTTTCTGGAGCAGGACCTCCATTTGAAATATTATATTTGATACCAAAATCATTTTCAGGTCCTCCGGGATTATGAGATGCAGTTAAAAGAATACCACCGGTAGCATTTAATTTACGAATCAAGTTGGATACAGCCGGTGTTGATAAAATACCATTTTGACCGACAACAAGTTTTGAGACCTATTATATATATATATATATATATAAGAAAAGCGACAATGTGTTTAATTTTTTTTTATGAAAGAGAGCAAAAAAAAAAAAACACTTACACCAGCAGCAGCACTCAATTTAACAATGACTTGAAGAGTTTCATCAAGATAATAACGACCATCACCACCTACTACAAGAGTAGCACCTTGAGCTGGAATGGCATTTAAAATAGCTTGAATAAAGTTTTCGGTATAATTGGGTTGTTGAAAGATTTTAACTTTTTTTCTTAAACCCGATGTACCAGGTTTTTGACCTTCAAAAGGTTTTGTAGCTACTGTTTGAATAATGGAGACCATGTGTTTTATTTTTTCGGGGGGGAAAAAAAAAGAAAGAGAAGAAATAATTTCTTTTTGTTTTCCACGCGTTTTATATATATTTCTTTGGATCGGGCTTTTTTTTTTATTATTTATTTTTATCTTTTTATATTTCTGCATAGAAACCGAATAATATCTCTATACTTCTTTACATAATACAACTACTTTTTTTTTTGTATTGATTAAGTAATCCATTTCTTGAATGATCCGATCTACGGTCCGCTCTCTCTGTTTTTTTTTAAGAAAATAAATTGATAGATGACTTATGATAAGAGTTTTTCGAAAAAAAAAAAGAACAGGAACAGATTTATTTGTTTCCATCATTTATTTATTGACTCGGGGTAAAAAAAAAACATTTGTTTAATTCATTTATACATTTTTTTTAATTCAAAGTATTTATTCCTTACTTTTTAAATAATAATAAGAATAAGAATAAAAGGATTCAAACGTAGTCTTTTTTTCATTTATCAGTCTCTTTTACTTGAATAAAAACAAATGACCTTAAAACTTCATAACTGCGCTAACACAAATTACTTATCATGCAAAAAAAAAAACCCCCCATTGACCACATGACTTCGCAGCAGGTTAAAAACCAAATTGATTCCCGCAAACGCACACACATTTAATATCTTACGTTGCTATTCACTTTTTTACTTTTTACTACACTTTTAACCCCTTAAAAAATCGATACTTAATCCAACAAATGTCAGTTCGAGACGTTTATAGTAACATTTATTCTACTTTTCATTCTGTTCGAGAATCTCTTATTCCTGTTTTAAAGAATTCTAAATTTAAAGAAACAGGTTGTTTAACCCCTGAAGAAGTAAGGAAAAACTATATAGATTGACTTAAATCCCCCTCCCCCCACTCCATAAGTTATTCTATTTTGTCATTTATTGAGATGGATTGAACATAATTCGTCTTCACCTTTCTTTCCCGTCTTATAAAATAGTTTGTTGCTGCAGGAGAGTTTCTTGTTTACAAGTGTCCAACTTGGTCATGGTGAGAGTTTTTTTTTTAATTCATGTGAAGAAATAAAACGTAATGCATAAAATTCTGACTCTCTATTTTTTTTTTAAAAGGGAATCTGGTTTAACGGAAAAGAATCGAGACTATTTACCAAAGGATAAACAGTTTCTTGTGACACGTAATGGTAAGTTATATATATATATATACAAAAATAGTATTTCTCAAAAAAAAAAACAAGGTTGTTGTTAATAATTATGATATATGTAATTAGTACCATGTCTTCGTCGTGCCAAACAAATGGAACTTACAGATGATGATGATGAAACACGTCAAGTAAATGGAGAAGGAGATGATGAAAAAGATGAAGATGGATGGATGTATACTCATAGTTCTCGAGGTTAGTTATATATATATATAAAAAATATAAATATAATATAATATAAACTCATATAAATAATAATAATTAGTTACCAAGACAATGGATGAAATTGCTCAAACAATCATGGATGATGAAGAAGAAGAAGAGAAATTAAAAAAAAATATGGAAACATTAAATTTGGATAAAGATAAACAAATACCATTGGATGAAATTCCTGATTTAAATGATATTCCTGACATGGAAGATGAAGTAGTTGAAGAGGATGATCCTGTAAGTTTTTTTTTTTTTTTTTTCACATTATTAATACTATATTATACTCATAACCTTTTTTCTTCTTGTATAATAAATGAATAGGCTATTGCGCAAGAACAACAAAATGATTCTAATTTGGGTGACAAGTACGTCAATCTTTCCCACCTTACCTTACCCTTTTTAAAACTTACTTCTGAAATAATTTATATAGTGATAAAATTCTTCAAGTACGTACCTATGACGTATTTATCACGTATGACAAATATTATCAAACTCCAAGAATGTGGTTATTTGGTTATGACGAAGTAAGTACTTTATCTTTCGGTAGACAAAATGGTTGGTTCTTTTTTTCAAATTATAATGTATGGGTTTTATGTAGCAACGTCGTCCTTTACCATCGAGTCGTGTATTTGAAGATGTAAATCAAGATTATGTAAAAAAAACAGTAACTATTGATACACATCCACATTTGAATATGAATCTTGCATCCATTCATCCTTGTAAACATGCTGAAGTAATGCAAAAAATCATTGAACGTATGGGAGATGGAGTCTCGGCTGGACTTGCAGAAAAAGGTCAAGAAACTGGTATACGTGTAGATCAGTAAGTGAAAATGTATCATGGGGGGGGGAAAGGGAGCTTTTTTTTGTTGAAGAGCATATGATAAAGAATGGATAACATGTGAGAAGCAATGATCATGGGGGAGGGGGGAAATGGAAACGATCATAAAGTATAATAACAATAATAAAAATATATTTCTATAGATATTTGATTATATTTTTAAAATTTATGAGTTCAGTCGTACCTACTATTGATTATGATCATACTATTAGTGCATAATAAAAAATATATAATAATGTAACTGACATATAACAATTTATGAAAGTTTCTTTGATTATTATCATTCTAGACTACTTTTTTTAAAAAAAAAAAGTTAATTGGGAAGGAGAGGTTATTAAACAAAAGAAAGTTATCCTAATATTTTTTTGTTGAACTATATTTATTCGATCCAATTATCATTGAAATATTTCGTTATTGACTTTTATATAAGATATAATAAATAATATATTCTTCTCTATATATATCATTTTGTACGTTCCTAAGATTATTTTATGCTATATTCTATTCACAAAAGTTAAATACCTACTATATAAATGATCATACCTAAATATGAGTGATGAATCTTTTAAAATAACATTCTTTGGGTTTAGATGTTAAAAACCAAGCAGTAAGGATAATCCACACTAGTTTTATATACATGTATCACAAAATAATAATAATAATAGAACACGTACATAGTACTAATCAAAACCTTTTTTTCTTTGTTTTACTAAATTGTGGTTTATTGAATCTTTATTTTATTTCTGCTACTAAAAATAGTTTACTTTTTTAATCAAAGATACGTATCAAATCGTTGTTTTAAGAGTTAAAATTAACTTTATAACACAAGTACGGTTATATTGCAATATAGGCAGTTTAGTAGATTGTTGACAGTTAGTTCAAAATATATAAGTAAAAAGAATTGGGAAGATACAGGTTGTCAAAAAACAATTTAAATTGAAATCAAATAAAAATGTTGTTATTACCTTTATGATTAATATAAAGCCATGTGAGTTATTGACTAGATTTAGAAAAGGTTTCTTTAGGTTATATAATCAATAATAAAACTTACATGGATAATTCGTGTAAATTGAACACGTTGCAAACTATATTCGAGAATAAGGTTCTTTAGACACTCACTCTTGCGACGTCAAGATAAAAAAAAACAAATATAGATGTGTGAGTTGTCATTTAACTTATTTGTTACTTTTCTTTCCTAGGAAAAAAAAGAGAAAGAGAATCACCAAATTACAATGTTATCAAGGATAAAAAAAAAGATAAATAAAACGCGTACAAAACAGTAGTGGTATAATTATTCTAATGTTATATTCATAAATAGATGAATTCTCGCGTTATCAAACGTGTATAAAGATGTTTCTTTTCTTAAAGTTAAATAATAATAGACAAAGATATATAATCTATTGAAAATGAGAGAAAACAACAATTGTAAAGCATCTATCTAACTTTTCTAGTTCTATTATTCAAGAACTAGAAAAACGCGACACATTAGACAGTACAAACTTTTGGTTAACGAAAAAGAAACAAAAAAGTTATATTTATATATAAGTACATATACTTCAATAATTACGTCCCATAATTCTTCTCTTTCTAAACCAAAGAAAACTTTTTTTATATGACTAACTATTTTTTTTTTTTTTAACGACGACAACTTTATTTGGAAATCAAAGATCTAATTTCCAACCATGAATTAAAAAAAACATAATCCATCTGAGTTCATCCTAATCTACTTTTAGTATATGAAAAAAAAAAAACCAAAGGTTCTGTTTTGTATTGCCTAGACCACTTTTCTAAACCTAACACACCCACTGGAAAAGATATGTGTATAATATCATAAGTTTGTTTTCTTTCCCACTCAATATAATATATGTAGAAAATATTATTAAAAAATGACTTTTTTTTTTTTTTTTGAAAATGACAAACAATTTTTTTTTTTGGGGTGGGTTAACTTTCGAACACAAAAGTACTTGATACATTAAATAAATATTTTAAAATGATGGATAGAAAAGAAAAATTATTAAGAAAACAACAAAAGAAATATATGCACATGCTATTTACAAATGAAAGGTATTTTCGTTAAGAGAGGTGTAGTAGTTAATAGTAGTTATTGATGGAGAGAGAGAGAGAGAAAGGGGGAATAAAAAAAAATATATATGGAGAACTTGTATGATTGATTTTTTTTTTTGGTGGGTGTCTTTTTTTTTTTTGAAAAATAAAAATTGTGTGAGAGAAATGGGGGGCGTGAGAGAGAATGAAGAAAAAATTGTTACGTATCATAAGGTATATATAATTTGTTGCCATGGAAGAAATGGATGTTAATAATAATATAGATGTAAATAAAGATATATATATATATATATATATATATTTGAAATCATGGAGCTGCGACAAAGGATTCAGGACTTGAACCATAATCCAAAACTTGATGAATTGTCTTTTTTAAAGCATTGGGAGAAACTGGTTTACTAACACAACCATTCTATATATAATGTGAGTAAGCCAAGACAAAAAAATAAATATTTACATATAAAAAAAAAAGCCAAGTGTTTCTTGGTAACAAACTTACCATGCCAACTTGAGCAAATGCGCGTTTCCAATCAGCAGTATCATTTGTAGTTACTGCTACAATAGGAATATTTCGATTTTGTAGTAAAATATTATACTCTGTTGAACTTCGAATATGTCTTGCAGTATCTACACCACTAAGATAGGGCATATCAATGTCAAGTAAAATAAGATCAAATGTTTTACTTTGAAGAATTTTTAATGCTTCTAATCCATCCTTGACTTGGTCAATGTGTTCAACTGTATCTGCCATATGATGTCGTAATACACGCTCAAGTAATTGTAAATTGACATTATTATCATCGACTAATAAAACATTGATTCCAACCACATTAGGAGGCTGAGTTCTTGATGTCGTACGGCGTACCATTGGTGCTGTTGGAGCTGGCGTTGGTAACACCATAGCTGCTAACGTTGCCGTTGCTGAGTCGCATGTTGATTGGTGTGAATCGAAAAGATTAGTGTTATCCAAAATAACAGGTGGAGTAGTTAAAGGAGGACTTAATGGAGAAGAAATGGGTGATGAAGGCGATGAAAGTGGTGGTGGTGTATTATTATTATTATTATTTGCAGCAGCTGCAGCAGCAGCAGCTTGAGCAAAAGTGGTTGTAGTTGAAAGTGGAGATGGTGGTAAAATAAAAGAATATCGCGTTCGAGTATTATTACTACTATTACTGTTTATAGTTTGTGATGGTCGACGTCTATGATATTGTGGTCTTCTTGGTATGATTGTAGTTTCATCAGATGTAGAATGTCGTCGATGATGAAGTGGGTGAAACAAGGAGGAACCTGTTGAGGCTCTCCGGCCATTATAACCAAAATAATCCAATGTGAATAACTTTAAACAATGTAAAAAAAAAAGGGGGGGTGGAAATAAAGAAGAGGTATATATTTAATTTTTGTTAAAAAAAAAAAAAAAAAAAGAGACGTGTTGAATAGAAATGAAGAAGGAAAAGAAAAAAAAATAAAAAAGAAAAGGAGAAATGAAAAAAAAGAAACAGAACCGAACATTGAAAGCTTTTTATACGTTTTCTCATTATGACCAAAAGATGTGTGTGTGTGTAAGATTTTTTTTTGACTACCATGGACTACATTTTGGGGGGAGGGGAGAAGAGAGGATGTAAAAATAAGGGGGAACATTCATTGGGTGGGGGGAGTAAAGAAACTTTTCTAAATGGTCGTACATGGGTCTGTTGAATTTGTTAAACTGAACAAAAAAAAAAGGGACATCTGCTGGTTTTTTTTTTGGGGGGGGGTGGACGACAAAAAAAAAAAAATGACAAGAGTAGAAAGGTACACAACATGAATTTATATAGACTGGCATATAAACCCTTCTGGACCCATCTTTCATTTTCAAAGATAGTATATGATGTTCTGGAATTGTTGTCTTTTCATAACAACTTGTTGCTAGAAAACCAACTTTACCCTACCTTTCCTATTTTGTTCCTATGACAATGCTCTTCTTCTCAGGGTTTTTGTTTATAAAGGAAAAAAAAAATCCCCCCCCATGATTTTTTTAAGTTTTCTCATGAAATCACTGCATTATAATAGTAAAGAATTTTATGTTGGTTAATGACAAATAAAAAAATGAATCGCGTATTTTTTTTTACAATACTAAAAAAAAAAAAGACCTGGTTATCCATTTATCATGATTTTGTCAGGACATTTCGCTTTTTATTCATTTCATTTTATTCAAAGAAAATTCATCAGATCCCCTTTTTATAAAAATAAAAATAAAATTGATTTTCCCCCTTAAAAAACACATTTTAAAAAAGCTAACCCATGAATGGTTAATTGTCTTATACAACAATCCAATATGCATTATATCACAGGTTATGGCCGTGCGTTGTTAAAAAGGTAAATACAATGTGCATGGGATCTTCTACTTTTCTTTAGAAAAATTGGGGGAGAGGGGAGAGTGGGAAGAGGAAAATTTACATATTAAAAAGCCGCAATGAAATTTTTTGATTTAACATTTATTAAATGGATGGTTTCTGTTTATTATTAAATATAGAAACCATTATTACACTTCCTAGTTATCACGAATATTTTTGACATGCAAAAATTATAAAAGAATCATCGAAAAAGAAACTTATGGTATGAATTTTGGACCTTTTTTTTTTTTGTCCGAACATTCTAGATTATATGTGTAAAGGTAAGAATTGAAAATATATTTGACAGCACGTACTACCTTTTCATTCTCTTAAATATTATATTATGTTTTAATTCTTGTTTATGTTGATTAAAAGTACAAATCGAGCTTTCTTTTTTAAAAAAAAAAGGAAAGGAAGGAGTTCTATTTGTCTTTTTGAATTGAACACTATTATTCACATTTGTTTGAATTGAAACTCTCAAATACTTTAATATTAATATAATAAAAGCTATTAAAACTTCTTTAGATTGTTATAGAATCATTGACTGTATTCTTATTCTGGTTTCTAGGATGATTATTAGTAGGATGAAATAACTGCATTAACCTAAAAAATTTGAACAAATCAAGTTTCGGAGACATATTGTTTAGCATAATTCCCTGTAGCCGAAAAAAAAATGCAAGTAATTGTTTCAATGGAAAAGATACGTAAAACAAACCGTCATCTTCAAAAACAAAACAAAAAAAAATCAATTAAATACTCAATTCTATAAAGTAATAATAATAACGATGTCAAGTTAAAGAAAGAAAAGATACACCCCGGGGAATTACAAAAAAATAAAATTACTAACTTTGGAGCTTGTAATTGTTTCCGTAACAAAAAACTTAAAAGATCTTCTTCCTTCTATCCCCCCCCCACCCCCCAATAATTTTTGTTTAACACAAATGAATGCAGGACCTTGAGGGGAGGTATAAATCTATTTTTTTTCGGGGGGGGGGTGGGTTTGCAAAGGAAGAGGAAAAAAAAACAAAGCCTAGACCATACAATTGTCAGCCGGTACATAATCCGCGGGCCCATATTTTGTTTTCGGCATTTTGAGGACTTTGGATCTTTCCCCTCTTTGCAAATGATGGATGAATTCTTTTCATCTTTATCATAATATTCGAATAATAATAAAAAGGGGGGGGACGGAGGAAAGGGAGAATTGATGCAAAAAAAGGTGATAATCCATTTTACGATTTGATCCGCTTTTCTCTTCTTTTTTATACTAGTCTAATAATTTTTAGTTTAGTGAAAAACAAAAAACAATAATAATAAGGACTACCTTCAAGCAAGCAAGCAAAAACAATAACAAAAAAACAATAACACTTTTTAAAATGTTTTTATTGCGGACCTGTCTCCAGTAATGGTTATTATAATAAATATAATATTTATTTATTTATTTACTTAACTTTTTCATTTTCGTTGGTAATATAAATAAGATAAATTCGGGGTGCTTTATTTGTTTATATTTGTAAATAAAAGGTACGCACCATTGATTATAAAGGAAGAAGAACGGTTAGACAAAAAAAAAAAAAAGATGCATGTGTTGCATGATAAGTTACCCGTTCCTACATTCTTGCCCTTGTGATAGTTATTTTGTATTACACAGGTTTTGCATTATTTGAGATGGAACTTTTTACACAGGGAAGATCTACAGAAAGAGAAAAGTTAGTAGAAAATGAAATGTAATACGTTGATTATTATTAGTATTATTATTTTGACATAACTTAGTCTGTATGTGCCATTATGTGTTTCAAGATGTTTGTTAAATGAAAAAGAATGGTAATGGATACTTATTAAAAATACTTTTTATTATTTCATTTTAGATGTAAAACTAATTTATCGGAATGCTTCCGTGCTCCAATTTTTTGTTGCTAGGATAGTAACCATCACAACATTACAGCTTATTGAATTCGCATTAAATTATCTAATTATTCCGTACGCTGATATTCACTCCATATCTTTTTTATAGTGCACTGCTGTTCGTATAATTCGTTTTATTCTATATACTTTATTTACTATTGAAGAGACAGAGAACTATTTTTGACAGCTTAATAAAACAAAAAAAAAAAAGATGATGACAGAACAAATTCAAATGATGATGAATGATATAATAAACTATCGTGTTCTGGTATGATGACATTGTAAAATATACTAAGAAATGTCATGGGTATGAAATATAATGATCCGATGATATATCATTACACATCATAATTTGAAATATAGTAAGATAAAATTAAATATATTTAATTTTAGGCATTCTTTATAGCAAGATTTATTCATTTCAAATTACAGAACAACCATGTCCTATTTAGAAAGACATATAACTTTTTTTCATTTGTTTATGCAAAAACATTATCCATGATCAAGCTTTCCGATTATAGATAAACAAATAAAAAGCCCATCTTATGGCTCAACAGAATGCTATAAGCTTTCCATTTTTGATGCATTGATGATCGAGTTCCAAAATCGGTTGAAGTCCCCCAAATTTGTTTTTTTTCAGGTCATTGTAGTACACAACTTCTTTTTTTTTTTTTCAAGGGAACCCATGATCGACGAAAGAAAAAAAAAAAAAAAAAGACCGCACAAGGTCGGCTCTTTCGTTACTCTTTAATTACTGTATATATATACCACTAGGGGTTTTCCAACTACATTTTCTCCGCAAAAAAAAAAAAAAAAAGTATACCATTCCACATGCTCCTCTTGTTGGAAGAATAATAGTTATTTCTTAAAAGTTTTGACCGTGAGTAATTTTATTTAATACATTGGAAATAAAACATTGGTTATTGTTGTTACAAACATTGACGCCCTGATTATCCTTTTACTTTTGATTTTTTTCTTATACTAAATAATAAATAGACACTTTTTTTTTTTGTGAATTCTCCAACAGGTACTTGGGTACCTATTTTATCTTAACCACGTAAATGTATTATTATTATTACTGCACGCCCACCTACATGAGTGTATAAATAAGGATGGGTTCAAAACTTTTTGTGCTGCGGCTCCCTTCCCCCCCCCCTACGACAAAAAGTGAATTTTTTCGCACATGACAAAAATAGATTCACACAGAACTTCTTATTTTTTTTTTTACTTTTTATAAAATAAGATAATGAAATAGAATTAACTTTTTTTTTTATCTTGAATTAATTCTTCTTTCTATATTCATTACAAATTTTAATTTTAAAGTTCAAAGAGTTGGCAATTTGTGATATATTACTTTTGAAACATTACACAATACACTCAGTTTATTATATATTTTATTTTATTTTTGATGAAAAGCGATCTATCATTAGAAAATTTCATATATTTCATATACGTATAGTTTTTACTCTCAAATTATACAAATCGAAGAATTATATGAATAGTACAAGGAAAAAAAAAGGGGGGGGGAGGGAGACTCAGGTTCAATTAATAAACATAAAAATGTGTTTTTGTATATGGTTCAATAATCAATTTGAGAACGTGCTTTTTTGTACATATGATTAGCGGTAATCTAGCGCCGCATATGCATGCATACATTAGAAACAGAAAGTTTAATCAAGAAATGATTACTTATTATTATTATCAAGGTGTATCGAACAAACCAATTTGTAATTCGTTGTTGTTGTTGTTATGTAGGCAACAAGTACTTCTTTTTTGGTTATGCACAACTAATTATACTCAGACAGACACTACTTTTATTCTTTATATTGTCATGTACTCATCATGTTAAAATTCATCATTCATGTTAAAATACGTATATAATTTCATGGGGCCATCAAGTAGGGACCCGATGATTAACTCATTGTACCCATGATAATATTATATCATGCTCGTCATTTTTTTTTTGACAATTTGATTTATTTTTTTTTACTCATGTGTAGCTCTTACTTTATGTCTAATGGTTACCTTTAGTATCACATCTATTCTTGATACTATTAGCGATCTTTATAACCCCCGTGTTCTGTTGTTGGTCAGCGCAGCGTAAAAAAAAAGGTACAATCGAGTTTATGCTAAATATGGCAAGTGGGGGAGGAGGATGTATCACTCTTCAAAAACAATTCTCTTTTCTATTTTAACAAGGTTTTTTTTTAAAAATCGCTCGATATTATCTCCGGTAATAGTGAGAAAGGAAAAAAAAAAAAGAGAGGGGCTGGACCATAGTATATGTGTTGCAAGGACATATCTTATTCAATAGGATGAGGATAAATGTATATAATTGTATATAATAAGTCCATTTATAACACTTTTATAATGCAAGTTGCAAACAAGTCGATCTCTTGTGTGTAAAATAATGCTATCCAGAGTTATTTTGGAAGCACCTAGTTGTAATTTCACCAGTTAATAATCTATGGTGTTCAATCATATATAAATATGTAGGATATCTTTTATGAAAAATGGAGATAGTAAAAGATAAAAAGAAGAACATTTAGATTATAATTAGTGCTACAAAAAAAAACCAATTAGATGTTATAAATAGCGTATTCATCATAATGTTATATATATATGGAATATACTGGTTTTTATTATTATGATTATTTTGAATTAGTGAGGTAGTACGTTTCTTGTTTTTTTTTTTTACGCAGAAACTGGCCATCAAGAATTACACGGTCTTCGAAACTCATTACCACTCTCAAGATCATGGAACCCACGCATGAAAATAACAACTTTTTCTTATCCCTCCGACGAGAATGAACGAAACACAAGTTATTTCTAACCCCTTGCTTACTATATTAGGTATGTTATTTCGTTACCATCCTCTTTATGGGTAGCATGGTAGCAAAAAAGATGTGTTCTTAGTGGTGCTTGTGGTCAACTATACTATATTTACAAGCTTTCTTAAATTTCAGTTATAGTAGTACAGGATTGCTTGACTGATAAGTGGTTCTATTTTCAAGGAGAATAAAAACGGATACGTACCTATGAAGACAAAAAGATTCAAGTATTTTAATTATGTGTACCAATCGAAATATAATAATAATCAAACTGTATACAAAGAATATCTATGATTTATATTCTTTTGTTAGGTATTATTAACAATAATGTAACACTACAATAATTAGAGCATATTTGCAAGAAAGAAAAAAAAATGTCGATAAAATAAATGTATGAATATTAAATTTCATTTATCAACAATTGAGATGATACATTTGTTTTTTTTTTTTTTATCATGAGCAAAAGTTATTCTCATGTTCACAAGATATTCGCGTACGTAGTATTTGTACAACTACACATTTTATTCATATGTTGTTGTGTTTAGTCTTACGTGAATCAATTGAGTTATCAATTAGTTGTAGAATAAGTTTTTATGGTGATTCTTTGTTATTATTATCAGTAAATTAAGATATATTGAAAAAAGAGTAGTATAGTCTTGGGTCGATGATTAATGAGGCTCTATAAGACTATTTCTCACGTCATATGTATCTCTTTTTACGCGTGTCTTTTTTCAAGACTAATAGAAGATTTCATGTTGCAATATATATATATATATATATATTGAGAAAGACATTAGTAGTAAGATAGTGTTGACGTGGGAAAACACTGGAGTGATCCAAAACTCGGATTTTGGATATGAAAAGTGCAACATTATTAATCATTGTTTTTTCAATAAAAAAATGTAAAATAAATGATTAAAAACATAAGAACATGATATTGTCCATTTGCCAGAAAATGGACACGGGGATTTTTATTATATTTAATAATGTTAATAAAATAACAATCACTAATATTTCATGATACTACATATCTTCATTATACTGTATATGTAATATTTATGAATTAACCTTGACATTTGCCTTTAAACATAAACTAATATAAGTTCTCACTTTATTCAATGTGATTGCCTAAACTTACTACAGTCAACCCCCGCTTTTGCAAATCTCCCAGTTCTGCACCATTTGTTTTTGGAAATGTTAAAAATACTTTATGGAATCGCAACTTGCAACTTGCATCAAGGTTTTTTTGGGCAAGTTGCACTAATCGGGAGTAGATTGTACTATAATTTAATAATTGTGTATAGTATTCTTATGGAATCATTATTCAAATATGGAAATACCCACAATGCCAACAAAGAATAATTGATGAGATGTCGTACTTGAAATATATATCAAGTCTCACTTGTCGCCAAGTCTTCGGCTCTGCAACAATAAAGCAGAAAATCTCAGGTGTGCAAAAACCGGGGGTTGACTGTAAATGGATTTAAAAACATATATATTGATGATATTTTATTTGTCCCTTATTATTATCGGCAATTGATCTAGAGTAATAAAACTTATGTGATTCAAGATAGATTATGGACACTCCCCCCCCACCGGTTGGAGATTATTGTTGATTCAACTCACCACCTTTCAACCAAACCCATAGGTTCAATCTTACGTATCGACTGTTCCGTATTCTTAAACATAGTTTAAGTATTTTATATTGTTGTATGTTGTAGATGTGCATTTGGTCAAGGAAGTAATAATAAGAATTTTTTTACATTAATAGATTGTTTTATTGAATAAAACTTTTCAATAGTGTCAACTCTATTGGTGAACTCATTATAATATTTATTTAATTTTTCTTCTAGTGGTATATATACATATATATATGTAGTTCATATCTCATTTAGAAAGTTGTCTTATATACTATATTGTCTTTAATTTAGTAGCTGGACATTAAAAGAAAAATAGGGTAAACTAATATAATAATATTTCCTTTGTGGCAGCCGACTTTTCTTATGAAAATCTTGAAAACACCAAAATTATCATTTAACTCTTCTAATGATTTTATTATATGTATCGTACGTAGGCTGTCAAAAAATCCAATAAAGAAACTTAATTAAACTCACAAACTCTTGGCAAATTGATAACGTTTTGTTTGGGTTTCGGTGGCAATTCATAAATATCGTAGAAAACATATTATACTTTTATAAAAAAAACTTATAACAATGTTGATGATTTATGTAAGAATATCAACAACAGACGCACATAGATAGAAATTTTAATTTATTATTTCTGAAAACAAGTCATTATCAAATATATTATTTGAAAAGTATATTAGTAATAACACCATCGCTTATAAATAAATAATATTGTTTTGATTCGTAGTAGTTTTTTTCAGAGTGAACAGAAGCGTTTTTTTTTTTTCACTATAATAAATTATTCCCCCGGAAAATTTCACTGCCGATCCTTCCGAAATTTTTCGTGCCCCCCCCCAAAAGTTCAATTTTTGTTATAGTGATGAATGATAGCCGTTGTATCCATACATATCTCGAATCCAACCATCCTATTCTTTACGACTATACACCTATTTTTTTGAAACAATAAACCAATATAAACAAAAAATATTACAACTCATGTCCTCACCAACCACCAGTGGACCTACTGATCCTACTCATGTTGAAAAGTAAAAATAAATAAAAATAAAAATGACCGAATTGAAAAAACGCAACCAGAATTCCCATTACTCCTCACCTTTTTTTTTTTTTTTAAAAAAAAAAAAAAAAAAAAACTGACACGGACCTCCATTCTTTGAATTTAATTATATTTTTCTAGATCGCCCGATCCAAATATAACAACAACTTCTTCACCCACACGTAATAAAAAACGACCAAAAAATTTAGCAAGAGAACTTCAGTTTCTTGTTGATAATAATGGTAAACGAGGTAAAAAATAAAACCAAGCATAGTTTTTTTTTAAAACAAAGAAAAAGCTTTATTAACCTAGTTGCATAAATAATAAAAAATAGCAAAACGCGATCAACCCAAATGTCCTATTTGTCAACAACGAGTTGATATTACTAAATGGGAACAACATTATCAACTTGAACTACGTCGACTTGAACAATTACAGTCCGATATATATGAAGATCCCACAAATAAAAGGTATTGTGATTTTTAAAAAAAAATTCGCCTTTACACACATATATATTATAAATGTAACTTTTTGTTATATTAAATATTATATAATGGTTCCTCATTGTCTTTTTGAATATATATATATAGTAAAGGGAAAAAACGAGGTGCAGCTGTAGTAGCTAGACAACAATTAGAACGATCGAGTGGCAGAAAAAAAGCAGTTTCAGTTTATGAAGAAACTTTAGAAAAAATTCATAAGAATCGAGATCAACGTAATGAAAAGTTACGAAGAATAGGTATAATTTTCCCCTTAATCAAACCTAAACGTGAAAAATAAATAAATAAGGTTATGGATGATTTACATGAATGTCATTGCTAATATATTTTTTATCTTATATAGATAATAGCCATTTACATCCAACAGAAGCCATGTTACAAGATGATCAAGCATTAGCTTTAAGTCAAGGTTGGTCTTTTTTTTTTTTTGAGTATTATTATAATAGATCATCAATAGTATCATCTACTAAATATATTTATTTTATATAGCATTATTGGAAGATGGTGAAGATGTACAAACATGCTTTATTTGTAACGAAATGCTCCATGGTGATTCAGAAGCCGTTAATTTTCATATTGATAGTTGCCTAGCCAACATGAACAACACCGATACTACTACTACCGCTTCAACACCTGAAATTACAGAACCAACTGTCGATATTGATAATGATAGTGGTGCTTGGGATGAATATGAATGGGCAGGACAAAGACGTGTACGAGCTACAGCTATGATGGATGGTGGATATGGTGGTGCTGGTTTTGCCACAGCAAGTAAACGAGAAGAAGATGAGGATGATGATGAAGATCTTGACGTAGAAGATGATGATGCTGCACAATATGGTCAATCTCAATATAATGAAAGAGATATTTTTGCTCAAGATGAAACAGAAGATGTATCTGCATTACGTGAAATGGTATCTGGTGCTTCTGGCAGTGGTACACGTCAAAGCTCAACATCGTATGTATATTTAACATGTATATAAATTTCAGGAGGGAAGGAAGGGGGATTTCGTTTATTACACAGACCTTTTTTTTTTTAATTTTTATAAATTTTATTTAGTGCTGATTCTCCTCGAAGTGGGTTTGAAGAAACTGTATCAGATGAAGGCTGGAAACGTTCTGTTATGACTGAACAATATTTGATTCCAGAGGCTGGTCACTCTCGGTTAGTTATTGAATCACTCAAACAACGCATTCATCAATTAGAAGTTGCCTCCCGTTCAGCACCTCGTTGTCTTATTTGTTTAGAACCATATAAAACGCCAGTGACATCGATTGTTTGTTGGCATGTACATTGTGAACAATGTTGGTTACAAACTCTTGGTTCAAAGAAACTTTGTCCTCAATGTCAAAAGATTACCACACCTGCCGATTTACGGCGTATTTACCTGTAAAAACAAACCTCTCTCTTTCTCTCTGTCTCTCTCTTTCACTCTCTAATTCTCTGTTAACTATAATAATTCCTAATATTATCCCCTTCTTCTTACACACATACTATTCTCATTTTATCACTGTTGTCATCTTCATTCATCATTCTTTTTCGTTTTACACACATTCTCTTGAAATCCTGTATTTAGCTTTCTTCTTCTTCGTCGTTCTATAATGTAATATACAAAAGTTTAATTTTCACATAACAACATTCATTTTATAAATATATAATTTGATAAAAACTATCTATTTTATTTTATTTTATTTATTCTTTGGGAAATATGTAAGCTAAGTTGAGAAAATCTTTAAAATGAATATATATTTGTTTATAAACACAATTCTTTATTATTATTATTATTTATTGTTTTGAATCTTCTTCATCAATTCGAGCCATTTTTACATCTTCTTTATCCATCATATCCTACATAAGATATACACATAATAGAGAAGAGGATATATTAATATTTTTTAATTTTACAGATAAATTCCCTTTTCCAATCATTACGTACATTTCCATCTTCTTCAGCTTTCCGTTTTACACCTTGGATAGATTCTTTCATTTCAGTATCTTCTTGTTCGCTCGATCCAACCAATGTTCCACTTTTGACAGCATCTGCATGACATGTTGCATGATATATCTATATGAAAAAACCGTGATGATAATGAATAACAAAAATAAATGGAATTAAACAAAGACATATATTGATGTTTCAACTTACGGTGTTATCCACCATCACTGCATTTTTATACATCCATTCCTCTTCATCATCATTCCAAAAGTCAATAAATCGTTCCCCACAAATAGGACAAGGTTTTCTATCTTCATCATTAGGCATCACTACCATATGAGTTTCTGGGTTTATAGTATCCATATCTCCACCTGATCCTGCAGCTGCTGGTGATCCCATATTAACATCCGTCGTTGTAGTATCATTAAGAAGGAATGCGGGTGCTATATTGATAAAAAAATAATAATTCTCACAATTTTTTTAATATTTCTCTATTTCCTCAAATTTATTTACGAAAGCACATAAAAATAATAAAAAATAATTATAATAATAGACTATGAAATAAAATAAATCAAAAAGACTCTCTCTCTCTCTCTCTTTTTGTTCTTTTACCCTACCTTGATGACTAGTTAATTCACCACCAGAACCACTAACCCATTCTTCTTCAGTAACAAACCATGATCTTGATAATCCTCTTTTAACACGTTCTTTCATGCGTCGATTTTGTCGGAAATGAGAATCTAAATGAGCATCCATCTTGCTTTGACCTTCTGAAGTTTTTGGATATCGAAAACCACATTGCTTGCATTGTAATGGTAAACCGGAATATAATAATTCAATTGCACCTGATCGTACACTATTATATTGTTAAATGTATAATAATGTGTCCCCCAGTAATTTTGATTACGATGATTATGATTATTGATTTTTGTTTTTTTGTTTTTGGTTTGTTTGACACAATATTTAAGTTACACAAATCAACAATAGTAAGTAACAAAAAGTAAAAAAAAAAAAAGAGTATAGTAAAGAAAAAATGAGTAAAAAATATAAATAAATAAAAGAATCTGTTCTATATATAAAATCTCTTGATAATCTAATAAAAGAAAGAAATAATAATACACACATTTGAAGATCTTTGCTTTCCAGTTTAAAAGTACCGAAATCGTTTAGTGAGATAGTTTTTTCAGTCGATTCACCTACATTCTCCTTTTCATCTGTTTTATTACTGGTAGTGGTATCATTATTATTTTCCGTCCTTACTGTTGTTGCTGTTTCTGTGGCTATATTAGATGTAGTAGAAGATCCATTTGCAACACTGTTACTATCACTGGGGGTAGTAGTTGTAGTAGGTGGAGGTGTATTTCCACCTAATATACCCATAGACGTCAATCCTTTTAATAATTCGGCTGTATTGATTGGTACTCCTCCAGACTGTTGCTGTTGTTGTTGTTGTGGTGGTGGTGGTGTAGGAGAAATAGCAGCAGGAGGAGGAGTAGCTGACATCAAGGGTGGTGGTGTTTGATAAATCGGAGGTGAATGTGATAATCGTCCTATATTACCTACCACGGGTACTTGACCTTGTGATTGAACAGGTGGCGTACTTGTAGCCATGACAGGTGTACTTACAGGAGGCATTGAAAATGAAAGACCATTAAGAATATTACCAAGATTATTAGTAGCATGAGTTTGAGGTAATTGTGTAGAAAAGTTATTATTAATATTATCATTGTTATTATTTCCAAATATTTGATCCAAGTGTTGTTGAATAGCACTTGATTGCTGTGGTGGTAACGATGGAAGCATCGATTGAATCTATACGACAAAAATTATGTATTATTAAAATTAATGTTGATTAAACTAATTTTTATTTTATATTTTTTTTTTACCTGTGATAATAATTGTGAAACATTTTTATCTGTCGAAACCACTTGAGATGATGACGGTAGCATAGATTGTAAAGTAGATAATATATTATTAGTTGGCGTCGTTATTCCTCCTCCACTTAATAATGGTGCCTATATGATTTTAAAATAATATCGTTAGTGAGCAGTTATATTTCTTTTTTTTTTTTTTTCAAAAAAAAGAGTTGGATGGAAATAAAAGTTGGAAAATGAAAAAGCTTACTTGTTGTGCTGTAGTGGTCGTAGTAGCAGTGGTAGTCGTAGGAAGAGGTTTTGAGACTGGGGGCATTGTTTTAGATAAACGTTCTTGTTGATAAGAGTTTCGACCACGGGGATCTCTTGGATCTCTTGGATCACGCTATATATTTATATATATACATATATTAATTAAAAATCTTTCACAGTGTCAAAAAAAAAGGGATTATGTTGTTACCTTGGGAACGAAATTGGGATTGACATGAATTTGTTGATGATTGTTGCGTGGCGACATGACAGGTCGCTGTGGCTGTTTCTGTGGTGTTGATGAAAACCTTGTTTGAGGTTGCTGATGCTGTTGTGATAAATGATGCTGATGACTTATATGCTGTTGTTGTTGCTGCTGTGATTGCTGATGATGAGGTTGATGATGAGGTTGTTGATGAGGTTGCTGAGAGGATACGTCTTGATTTCTTGATCTGATATAGTTAAGAGGTCGTTCAATCGATTCAATGACTTGTCTTGAAAATACGGGGGCACCATTAGGCATTCCATTTTTCCAAGTATGTAATAATCTTTCAAAGCTTCGACGGACATTTACGTCAGTAACAGTATAAGCATCCAAGAATGTTGAAGCAATATCACGACCGAAACATTCAAGATAAACACCACCCACATTCTTACAGATGGAATCGATTAAATAGAGAACAGGAAGTTTTTGACCGGCTGCGTTCTGGATATAGAATACACATATAAATATATAGAAATAGAAATAGAAAAGAAAAAAAATAAAGAAAAGTTTATATAATTAATATCTTATTTTGCATTTAAAGTAGGGATGTTGTGAAACCCAATAATTTAAAATAAAAAAAAGGCTCTTCACATAATTTAAGCATTCCTTTCTCCCCCCAAAAAAGAAAATTTCAAAGATTATCAATGATGATGTGTATAAAATGAAATAGAGAAAGTAAATATAAAGATGAAAATGAAAATGATAATGATAAAGAAAGAGAGCAAAAAAGAGGGATGTATTGGTTATTTTTTTCTTCTTTTTTTTTTTCTTCTTGATTTTTATGCAATATTTGTGGTTGTTCTTTTCTTCTTCTTTTTTTTTTATTATTATATATCTCTTTTTTTTTTATATAAAGAAAAAAAAAAGGAGGGGATGAGGGTATTTATTATATACCATCATTAGTGCCCCTTCATTCAATGGGCCTCCATAACAGTAGCAGTAAATAATAGTAAATTTCATTACACATCATATACTTTAAACTGTTTCCACCTTCCTCCTCATAAACATAATAATAATAAAAAATATTTATAATAATATATAATATAATATATAATAATAGTAATAAAATAAAAATAACAACGTATCATCATCATCATCATATGTATACCATGTGTGTATATATGTTTTTGGATATATTCTTTTGTTTCCATTTTTGTAGCACAATATAAAAAAAAAAACTAATAGTACAATATAAAAAAGAAAAAAAAGAGTTTCAAGATGAAATAAGAAAAAAAAAACTTACGTGTCTAATTTGTTGTTCAATTTCTCGTACAATCACAGCAGCAGCATGTTGATTTTCTTGAGCCATGATGGTAAGATTGGTAATAATGGGTTTACTATTAAAAGTAAGTTCATATAAAGCTTCACGGTAATTTCGTCTAACAGTTTCAATGTCGTTTACTTGTGGTTGTTGTTGTGAAAAACCTTGACCGGGTGCTTGATTCATTCCAGTCATGGGAATGTTATTTTGTTGTAAAGACATGATTTAAATTGTGTTCAAAAAAAAAACAGATAAAAAAGGGTAATCCTCTTTTATTTTTCTCTTCTTTCGAAAAAAAATAAAAATAGATCGGATTGTTATACTATTTGTTGTTGCTGTTGTAATTATACTTTTCTTCTTTATCACCTTCTTTTTTATTAAATATTTTCTCTTTGTTACTTTTTTTTTTCTCTTGTTGTTATTGTTGTAATCTGAAGAAGAAAGAAAAAAGCAAAAGGTTTACCAAAAAAAAATGTAAAAGAGAAACAGAGGTAAAAAGTAGCTGAAAAAAAAAATTATATAACAATTTGAGCAATTTGAGTCACACACCAAAATAATAATAATAATTTGTTTGTAGACTTTTTTTTTTTTTCACTCTCTGGGTACTCGGGGCTGGTGGGGTTGTTCTTGAGGTCAGCAGCAATAGTGTGATACAAAGCACTGTTCGATACCCGCCTCTTTTCTTGTTTTCAACTGCTTTTTCTTTTTTTTTTTTTCTTTCTTCCTCTTTTTGTTAGTTGTCAGCTCTGGTTTTTCCCTAAACTCTTTATAATATACCATGTTAGTTAGTCTTTTTTATTATTAAAGGGTTTTTATTTATACTTCGCGTTGCTATATGTCTATTGTTCAAATATGTCATTACTCAATAAAACTAAACTAAATGAGGGAACTTTATAACTCTTTTTTTTTGTTTTATAGGTCCGAGCCATATGATCCCTATATTCCGAATGGTCAACCTGGACGTACTGGTCAAGATGCCGCTCCTAATAATAAAGTGAAAAATTTAGAATCTCAAGTACATGAAGTAGTAGGTATTATGCAAGACAATATTGATAAGGCTATGCAGCGAGGTGAACGTATGGACGACCTTCGTGGAAAAACTGGTAAGTTTTGTTCAAAAAGCTCGGAGTCCAACTCTTTTTTTTTTTTATCCGGTATTAAATAAGCTTTTTTTTTTTTCATACTTATGATTGATATATAATAAAACATTTTAATTAGAGGATTTACAAGCAACTGCCAGTCATTTCCGTCGAGGAGCAAATCAAGTACGTAAGAGAATGTGGTGGAAAGATCTTAAATGGAAAATTATTATTGCAGTGACTATTTTGGTTATTCTTGGTATTATCATTGGTAAGTGATATATAAGAGCAAAAAAAAAAAAAGGAGAAGTCATTTAATAAGATAATTAATTTCATTCTTTCATTTATTTAGGATCAATTGTTGGTACTCAAAGTAAGTTTATTTATTATTATGTTGAAAAAAAAACCATTGCACCAAGAAGAAGAAGAAGGGGCTTTATATTTATAACACATATAATTTCTATCTATAGACCAACAATAACTGAGTAATACGCGTTTATATCACTACTACTACTACTACTACTATTATTATTATTATTATTACCAAAAGTTACTTAGATTGAAAAGTAGAGTAGAGAAAAACAAAGAGGGCGCAGGTTAAAGTTATAAATATAGCCTTTTCTCTCCTCTCTTTTTTTCTCTTCTTTCTAAATATGACTTTATGCTTTTACTTACTTATGTATACTGTATACCACATTAACGAATGATAAACAAATTAAAAATAGGCAACAATGGCATTATATTCAATTGATCTATTTGTTTTTATTATCATTGTAGCTGCCATCGTG
This sequence comes from Circinella umbellata, assembly GCA_025093555.1. Lineage (NCBI taxonomy): Eukaryota > Fungi > Mucoromycota > Mucoromycetes > Mucorales > Lichtheimiaceae > Circinella > Circinella umbellata. Next base: position 288,376 of record JAIWNF010000010.1, on the reverse strand, counting down.
GAAATGAATAGGAGAAACTGATAAATAATTGTGGGGATCGTGTTATGATTGTTTTTATCATTCCAGAATTTGTTTCTTCCTTTATAAACAACAAATCGATCAACTTTTATATTGTTTCAATTACACATAGTACTTGTGTACGTAATTGATGTATATGGGTTTGGCGAATGTAAATTATTCTAGATTGGTAACTGGACCCTGGATTCACACACATTCCAAGGATTAGTTTAATCACATGGTTTGTTTATCAATTATTGCTTTTCAATACAGTTCTTTCAATTTGGAAGCTTTGTGGTAATCTTTGGTTTTTTTAATTCAAGTATCTTATGCCAATTAGAGCAAAGATGTTCTTGGGAGGAACAATACTTATAGAGCTGCCGTTGCTATAGCAACACAACAGTTTTCTATATACAAAAATTAAGTTCTTCTGCTGCGCATTTTGCAAAAAAAAAAAAAAATAATTTTACCCTTAATATTTTTGTTCCTTTTAATAAACATTCTTTTCTTGTAAAAATAAAATAAGATCGTCTTTTGGTTTTTATTTAATCATTTATACGTATTACATAATCCATAATATGTATTTGAAACCAAACATAAATGTTAATGTAAGTGTGTCAAAATAAAAAGCATCCAACTGTGTTTTTCCATTTTTGGTACCTGTTTCACCAAATAAGTTCTTTTTCTTTTTTTTTTTCAAAAAGATAACAGTTTACTTGCTCTTATAAATTATTTAGGAATTTCGTACTGGACATTCATTACATGTAGCAACAACGACAACGACAATGGAAACAAACTTTTCAATAGAAAAATATGAATTATTGAAAAAAGCTCATTTAAAACAAAATCGTGAAATAATTCGCTCAAATACAAATTATGCATCACGTATACACAAATTAGAAAATTATGTTTCAACATTGAAAATCGAGAATTTGGAACTTCGTACACGGTTGATTCATGTTGAACGTCAACTTAAATTAAAAGAAGAACGACTTGAAAAGATCTTACAGCATTTATTTTCTGAAGAAGACGAAGTGGTTGTTGAGGGTAGTGATGATAGTATGAATCCTGTGACACCTATAATGTTAGTAAAAGAGCACCAATTACAAGATATAAAATTATCATCTGACAAAAGATGGAATGAAGAAACAAAACAGAAACAATATCTACCTAAAGAATTATATATTATGTCTACTATGGATGAAGGTGATAATGTGGATGATAAATCATTGTTTAAAAAGAAACGCGTTGATTCAACAGTAGTTTTAACCACGCCGTCATCATCAAAGTCAGGAGGAATATCCAAAAGTAATATAGCAATAATAAGTAATAGTAATAATAAGGAGAACGGCTCTGTTGCACAATCTCAGGAACAGCTGTTACCAATGGAAGAAGTATATGATCATGATAATTCAACAATGTGTTTAGTAACTACGTCAGAAGAAGAACAAATGGCATCGCCAGAATGTTCAGATGATGATATGCTGGGATACTCTGTTGAGCCGCCATTATCTCCAGAATTTGAACTGTTATTTGAGGGACAACAATATAAAGAAAAAGATGAGCAAGGGGCACAGCGGCAGCAATCAACTTTTGCAGACAGCGAGCAAAAGTTAGTTAAAATGTCGGGTTCTATTAATATTGATCTTAATGTTTCCAAGGAAGAAAAAGCAGTGGAACAGAAAAGCCAAAAAGGAAGGTACATGATAAAAAAGGATGGAGAATCACAACAACGGTCGGAAAACGGTTGGATTGATAATAAAAGTATAACTACTACATCTAATACCTCTACAACAACAAATATAACTCTTTGTGGTAATAAACGAGTCAGAACTCCTAAAAATTATACATTACCTAGTGTTAAAAAGAAATTACGACAAGGTGATCCTTTTACATTTGATTATCAAAATACAAGTACACTATCATCATCAACTCGTCAGTAATAGCAAACGCGCTTTATAACACTGTGGATGCAAATGGAAAGAGATAATAACTACGTCATTCTTTTCCCCAATAAACATCTCATATTAGTATTAGTACTATTATTCAGTAAAACAATGTCATCGATAGTTTTTTTTTATACAAAGTTGCTCTATATAATAATATATATTTGTTATTTATACGTATGTTTAAGAAATATAAATGAAAGGGAAGGAAGGAGGAGAAAAGTTTTCATATAATAGTATGTTACACTAAACAAATAAATCATGGAAAGTGATATTTTAGAGCATGATAAAGAATAAAGAATATTATTTTTTCAAAAGGGAAAAGAGTTCGGCTATGATACTGTAAACGGAGAAAAAGGTTTTTTTTTAAAGGGGATAGAAAAAGTTAATATACATCCAATATTAACAAACAACAGATGTTAGTCATGGATTTGCTCCCAAAAAGAAACAACCCCTTTTTCGTTGTTGAAAATACCAGTAGCCTTGGAGACTAAATTGAAAAGAGCGGCCAGTGTGAATGTTCATATAAAAGAGGACTACCAACAGTGCGTGTCGACAAGATGCTGAAAAAGGTATTGGTCCAGCCATCCATGGAACACAAATCGCAAAGTCTTGATATCATTGCTAACGATTCAAATGAAACAACACCGAGTAGCTTGAAGAGATGTGTTGAGGTCAAAGATAAAAGAGAACAAATCCATAGCACTGCCAGTTGCATAGACAACAAGTTTTTTTTTTGGGGTGACATGAGTTATGAAGGACGGTGGTGATGTAGATGATGGCAATAGTTATGCGAGAAGTATTGGTGGGAGAACAAGATGAAGAATTATAATTTGACTCTTGTATCGATTAACAAGGTTTTTTTTTGTATGGTAGGATTCTTGAAAGACAGGAATGGAAAAGGAGGTTTATTTGATTATTGGTTTGAGAAGTGGGGGATCATATTCAAATTACAGGTTTTTTTTTTGTTTGGTTGCAAATTTAGGTTCTTTTCGTTGCTAATTTGGTGGCCAAATTCACAATTTGCAAGTATTCATTTTCAGAAGGAGGACCCGTTCTTGAAAGAATATCACGAAGTAAACCCACGTATTCATCCATTTTTTGAGTAGATGGAGCAATATTACTTGGTAATCTAATATTGAGAGACATAAATATTTCTGTTACCAGCTTTTTGAACTCTTTTTGGGATTGTAAATCACGATGCATGCGTTCAATTTTACTCTTGGATTCCTCTAATCGTTTTTCAATCGATTCTTTCTCTTTTAATTTTTCTTTCGCTCTTTGAAGATCTTTGCATTTCTCGTCGTATCTTGGTTTTAAATATTTATTTTCTGCTTGTTTGTTATGAAGTTCTTTTTCTGCAATTTGAAGACGTGTTGTAAGCTGTTTGATTTCGGATGTTTTGGCTTCAAGCTCTTTTTTGTACCTATCTATTTCATTTATTGAGGATGGAACATGAGATACTGGGTTGTTGTTATTGCTAAGTGTAGATGATGATGCTGACGGTAATGCGAAAGAAGGGTTGCTAGTAGAAGATAGTGATGATGAAACGCGTGATGTGGATGCTAAACCACCAGGTTGAGATGGTGTTCGACGAGTTAAAGGTATATTGTTGCTATTAGTATTATAGCTGTTATCAGTTACAGCAAGTCCATTACTATTGCTACTGATAGAATTACTACTATCATTACCTCTGTGATAACTATTATTATTGTTGTTGAACTTATTAATGTTAATACTACTACTACTACTACTTTCGCTATTGAAACGGGAATCTTTATGAATTTTTGATGGCCTTTCATTTAAATTGGTTGATGTAGAACGTTTAGGAATAAACAATGGTGATGCCGATGATGATGATGATGATGCCGATGATGTGGATGATGTGGATGTGGATGCTGTTGGTGCTGGTGCTGGTGACTGGGGAGTGATAATATCTGAGCCTTGATGTTCAAGACATTTAATCGGATCACCTACTGGCATTGGATATCCAAGAGAAATGATACCAGTATTTACACCACATGTTGCATGAAAATATCTATTTTATAAATATTATAGAGAATTTTTTAGAGTCTGTTTTCTTATAATTTTTGTCCCGCTCTCCGAAAGGTACATACTTGGTACAACCAGGAACGTTGCATTTCAAACATAAACCTTGACGTTTCAAACATATATAACATTCCTATATATATCTCTTTTTTTTAGTATAACAAAAGTTGTTTGTATAGAAAGAGAGAGAATTATCCTTATAATATATAGATATTTATATATATACCTTAGTATCTATATTTTTGTTTATATAATAAAATGGGAATTGTTCATGCTTTACATCATCATGATATGCACCACACACTATATGCATAAACTTTCCAGAATGTTGAGTTCGTTTTATAGCGCCGGCTACCATTGGACAACATACTACATTCTATAAAACATTCAAAATTACCATGGTTATTATCTTTATTCTATTTGTTTCATACAAATAAATATAAAAATGAATTACCACTGGTTTATTAGATCGGGTAGCTTTACATCGGTCACAATACCATTCATCTTCTGGGATTACTTTAACACCATAGCAAGCTAAATCATAGAGAAAATAAGTAAAGTTGTTCTATTCTAATCTTTACCAAAAATAAACAATCTTTTTTATTACCTTGATGAACAGGCATATCACAATCTAAAATAAAAGAAAAGATTTATATTAATATCAATAATTATCTAATGGAATGTTTGTATTTTATTTTCTTGCTTACTTTCACCATCCGTTAATTTGCCATCACAATATAAAATTTGATTTCCTGATGTTGATGTGGGGTCATCACAAACTGCGCACCTATCCTGTGTTACACATTTATATACAAGATTTTTTTTTTAAACAGGTTAGAAAAAGTGTCAAATAAACTTTTTTATATAAATGTTTTATATGTACAAATATCTATACATATATACATATATATATTGCGCACCTCTTCAATCATTTTTGATTATATTGTATGTATTATAGTATTCTTGCTCAAAAAAAAATTAGGAGACAAGAAGGAAGGAGATCCTTTTTTTTTGTGTGTATAGATGTTGGAAGTACCGCACGCAGATAGAAAAATAAAGGGTGAGTTCTTGTATATTTATGCTTATAAAAGACACTTTTATCTCAGATATTTTAATATATATGTGATTTGCTTATTAACTATTATTATTATTTACAAAAGCATATCAACATATATACGTATATATTTATATAGATTATATATGAAATATAAAATACAAAATATCGTTCTCCTCGCTTCTTTTGTCAAGAAAGGAAAAAAAAAAGAAAAAGAAACAAGGAAAAAGGAACGAATTTCCCAAAAAAAAAATTTAACTTTTTTATCTAGCCCCCCTCCTCTTTTTATAGTTTCTCAATTTTTATTATTGTGTTTTGTGACTTGTTTCACCCTTTTTTTTTTTCCAATTAAATCTTCTGGTCTTTTCTAAGTCTTTCCAAATTTTTAGTCATGCCGAAAAAAATAAGGGTTTTGATGTGGTGTAACTCTGTTTTTTTTTTCATACAAACAAGATAAAGAAAAAAAGAGTGCTATAAGAGAATAATCAAATACTTGGTTTGTTTGTTTGTTTGTTTGGCATCTGTGTTATTGTACTTTTTTTATTACTGTGCAACAACATAATACTTGTTATTGTTGCTTTCTCAGATCATCATATTGAATGATAATAAAAACCAAAAAAAGCCTTTATATAAGTATAAAACGATAATACAATGTACACAGTTTAAAAATCGAATAGACTAAAAGCTATCTCCCACGCAAACTAATTAATATACACAAAAGAATTATATACAATAAAAATAAAAGTTGTTGCTATGTTACAAGAGTATATAACACCGGACTAAATAATTGTTCTTTTTTCTTGCTGTACATATGTAAAGATATCAAGATGATTATTTTCCCATCTTTCGAATATTCGTTGAAGAAACCCATTTATTACTACATTTTGAATCTTCATAACAAGATTCAACAGATCTTATCTTAATTTCAACCAATTCTGCAACTCTGTCGAGGATAGGTCCATCTGATGTTAAAAGTTGTATTGATGATGGTGAGGTAGGTCGCGTGATAGAAATATGAGGTAAAAATGGACAGTGCTCGAGATCACATGCAAACCAATAGTTGACCGTAGTATAATTAATCAATGTGTTTACAAACTGTGTTAGTACTCGAAATTTATCAAAATTGATCAATTTAGGATATGGGGGTTGTGTAGTCGACAATGGTTCCAGCCGTTGTTGAGACATAAGAGGTGATGGTGCTGATAGAGTAGGATTTCCATCCATAAAAAAAGTTAGGTCCTTAAGAATTAATGGAAAAAAAGGTACTACTGGGGCTTTGGCTGTGGCTAATGATTGTCGGTAGAAGCCCATATTGTTGGTTACATCCAAATACTTTTGTAAGGCATTAAATGTATTAATATCTCTGCTTGGCAATCCGTGCCAAGTGTTTTCCAATCGTTGAATAATCGGACATTGGAGTCCCATGACGATAATCATACCAGTATGAAAATTGTTCCATTCAATACATAACTGTATATATTTAATATTAGCTTGTCATTCTTATATTTTAAGAAGAAAAATAACAAAAATAAATGAGACATTTTATATACCTTTGCAATATGAATTAGCTTTCTAATAATCATACGTCGTTGTTTTGAGTTTTCTGGTGAACATACTTCATGAAGTACCCAATGGCTCAGCTTTTGTATGCAAAAAAGAAAAAAAAATAATTCGAAATAATAGCAAGTTAATTGTAGGTGTCAAACATGACACATAGCAACTCTCGCATGTATATGGCCATACTAATAGCACCAAGTACACAAAAAAAACGAAACCCTTTCTTTTTTTTAACTTACCATATTAGCTCTTCTTGTTAAAATTTTTGTAAAGCCACCTTTCTTTAAATCAATCAATGCACTGTTACTATTATCGTCTTTCCCACGACTTGAATTGTAATGATTGCTTTTAGCAGTATTGCTTCGCCAAGTTCCCTTGAGATATTCGTACGGGGTAATATTTTTAAAAATATTGAAATCCGCCAAGGTTAAATATTGTGCAACATCGTTGGCATCCAAAGACGTTAAAGCAGAAGATGTATATGATAAAGCCAATGCATTAATGCTGCCTTTTTTAAATGTTGAAGTAGAAAAAGAATGAGAGGATGATATCGTACTAGCTCCTGGAGTGTAAAATTCCCGTGCAGCATAAGGTCGTGAACTATGATTATTGATACTACCACGTCCTAATGATTCAGTGGATTTCATTCTTGGTAACGGTGCTTCAGTGTTTGTTGAAAAGAATCGTTTTTCTTGTTGTATATTCTAATATATATATATATATATTTCAGATTGGGAATAGCTTGTGTCAAACCTATTTTACATTTTTACATTTTTTTATATCCATTTATACAGCAAAAAGCACAAACCTGAATTTCTAATAAGTTTTTAATGGTGGCAAGATCTTCAGCAAGATGAGCTACTTGTATATTATTATTAAGAAAACAGTACAATCGATCCAATAAATTATGATCTGTTCTGAAATCTTCATATTGAAGTTTGATCCAACGTGATATCACATTGATAACCCTATTATTATTTTTGATAAAGTACTCATTAGAAGTGTGAGGAATAAAAAGATTACGTATGGAGAAAAAAGGACATGATCATGGTCCCTTATTGTTTATTCCCTTCTCTTTAATTTTTTTACCTGAGCTGGACACTTCGTTGTGAAGCTGCTCCATATTCATGATATACATTATGCTGAAATATTTCCTCGAGTTTCTCAAAAAGTCTTGATGAACTTATAAAAGCTTGATGACTTAAAACATATGTATCAACATAATCTAAATCTGTTATAATAAAAGAAATTTGTTATGAGAAACCAAGTAAATGTCGTATTGAAAAAAAAAATGATTATCAGCAAAATAATATGAAATAACTATGTATTTACCATGAGTGGCACTTTCTACCAATTTTTTCAATAGTTGAGTACTAGTGCCTGCAATAACCTTTTGCTTGTCTCCAGCGACAAACTGGGTTACCAAAGCAACCTCTCCATTTTTGTAAAAATAATTTAATTTATTATCTATTTCAATTGAAATTTGCATGACGAATTTCAGAGTGTGTGTTAGTGTAACATATTTTTATCAACTCTTTTTCTTTTTGCTTCTTTGTCAATGTTTAGTACTTACTAGCACGAATTTCCATATCCAGTGAGCGACATGACTAAGGATAACAATGTAGTCAAGAATAATAAGTGCTTATGTATATTTAACACAAGAAAAAGAAAGTTGATTAAAGAAATTATAAACTTACAGTGTCACGAAAAGTATTTATAGATAGTGAGGTCTCAGTTGGAGATCTGTTGGCATTGTTGTTTATATCATCATCAAAAGTACTAAATGGAATTGGATTTCGACGTTGATGAAGCTGTTGTTGGATGATAGTTTTAGCCTGTTCTTTATTATTGCCTTGAATACTCAACGTTCTTTTATGTGGCGACCGATGATGGCGAGAAAATACTGAAGATATATTGGATATTCCAATAGTACCTGCTGAACGATAAGGTGGTGTGGGTTCTTGATGTTCCAATTGCTGAGGTGGTCGTAATTCTTCTGTCAGCGATGTTTGACTTTCTGTACGTACCATCGCCTTGTTAAGTAATGTTGATGAATAATACTGCTGTTGCTCTTTGATATGCATTGCTGTATTAGTAGATGATATAGTTGCATACTTGCTGCTTTTTATTTCCATACTATTAGCAACAGTCGTCGTCTTTGGTGGTTCAGCTAATGACAATGGCTCAGCAATCGTTTTACTGCTCGTATTTGTATTATCCTCTATAATAATAAAATTATTATTATTTTGTTGATTATCATTGTATATTGGAGTGGGAGGGTTTTCCTTAGATAACTGCCGCATATCTTCTTCTTCAACCGCACCATTACTTTTTAGCATTTCTAAATCCAGTATTTTTGAGTGATTAGTACTTTTGGAAGAGTGTAAACTTGAGTATGAAGAAAAGGATTGTGCCGAGAAATAGGATGATGAGCAAGCTGATATCCGTTTTAGATTGGTTTCCTCCCTTCTTTGGCTCATATTGAGAGACGTCATGGTTATATTCTCGTCTCCTTCTTGATTTTTACTGACGGTTTCTTTATTAGATAACTGCCTTAACTCTAAGGAAGTTATTGAGGGTGAATGTGGCTCACATGGTAATAATGTGGGTGAATCAAAAACACTGGTAGGGGTAAGTGGACCGTAGGTTCCCATGGTTAGCATTTCCAGTTCGTCATCGTCGTCAGATAAACTAGGTCGATGTATTGTTTGATAATAATAATCTTGGTGTACTTTGGAATGTTGATCCATCATATTATTTGTATATTCCTGGTTGTTTATCAGTACATTGTCTGGATTCGATTCAGTTTTTATTGAAGAAGATAACTGCATTGTGTCGATGTCATCGCCGTTATTTGGAGTATCTTGGCGAAATATTGTAGAAATTTTTGGATAGATTTGTTGCTGATTATCATTGCTACTACTACTACTACTACTAATTCTGCTATTACTATTGTTTTTGTTGTTACTGTTGAGGTTTTCCTTGAGTCGAAGTGTAGCAGCATAGCGCTCCCGTTTTCTTTGTTCGCTCGATAATTTTCTGCTATTAATCCCATAAAAGCTGTAGTTGCTGTTGTATTTGGATATTTCAGATGCAGAATATTTCATATTATCGCCACATGACCAACGATTTTGCTATAATTATATTCCGCATTAATATTTAATTATTATTATGGCTTTTGACACTCAAAGTAAAAAAGTAACACGAAAAAAAAGCTACATATTTAATAGTTACCTCAGGTGAATATAATTTTCTAGTTTCAGTTATATGATCAGTTGTAAAACTTAATCGATGATTATTTAGATTATTACTTATAGCAGAATTTTTACTATTATCTCCATCCATCATTTGTAGCGAAGTGTTGTTATTTTCATATTTTGATTCTTTGTTTTCATTATTATTATTATTTTTTGTCGAAGTAAAAAGATGACGCCAATTTACTGTTGAGTTTTGTTGTGATGAAGAATTATGATGACTTAATTGCTTTGTAACTTTTGGAATGATGGAAGATTTTTTTGACGTAGGTGAAATTTGATGGTCACGGCCATGTCGAACAATTGTTGATGCTGATCCAAAAAAGGTACGTATTGCACTTTTTGGACTACTGGTTGATGTGTTGGTAGTAGATGTTGATGTGGTACTTCGACTTTGAACAGAAATAGATGATGAATTTTCTTCTGGTTTGATTTTCACTGTTAACCGCGATGATAATAAATCATTTTCATCATTCATAAGAGACGAACCGCCAAATGATATAGTGGATGATTTAGATGATCGAGGTGATGCTTCATGATCAAATAAAGATGGACTTTTGATACTACTTGATGATGAATTTCTAAAAGATGAAGAAATACTTCGCATGAAACGACTACCAGCTATTAATTAATTTAATAAAAATTTTAATGAGTTGGCACGTATATGATTTCTTCTACTATAATCTTCATTCTCTTTGCCCTATACCTGTTTCTCCAGATTTTCGCTTAAGAGATCTATAAGAAAAAAAAATATATGGTATTAGCAGTCAAAAACAAAAAAGTGGAATCTGTTATTGCTGTTGCCATTATCTAAGCTACCTATTGTTTCCATGATACTGCTGTTGCTGCTTGTTACTCTTTGGCAAGTCTTCGCTCCGTCTATAAGTAACATCAAAGATAGTTCCAGCTCCTAACTGTCCATTAACAACTACAAAGTTATTTTTATTTTTCATACGTTAAATGTTATTCGACTTGAAAAATAAAAATAAAGTTTAATTCGTCCATTATGATATTTAAATAAATGACCAACCTTGGTGCTGTCGATGAGGAGTATCGTCATTATGTTTTTTAGGACGAGCAATCCACTCACTTTCTGTAGCACTTTCAGTAAAACTGAGTATTGCATCAACGAGTCTGTGGGTATGCGCTATTAATGCAGGATGAACCTCCTATTTATAAAATGTAGGTCCATTTATGTTTGTGTTGTTATTTATACAAGAACATGTGATTTCTTTTTTTTTAAGATCTCTGGTTAAGAAAAATAGCACTTACCCGCGCAGAAGTACTTTCATACTCTTCTTCAAAACATCCAGCAGCTGCGATTTTATTGTATAAATTGCTTGTAGAAGAAACTTCTATTGCATTTTTGGCACGATCCACATAGTCAAGGATAGCGTTTGTTTCACATTGAATAATACCAGCAAATGTTTTTGGCCGTTCAGTTAATGCTGTCGTTACTGGTACTTTTTGTTGATGTTTCCGATTACTTCTATTATTGGTGGCTTTTCCAACCGTTTGTGATAAACCATTACTATTACTCTTACTATTATTATTTTTTGGCATCATCGTCGTTCCCATGGTAGGTTCCCTAGTGATTTTTTGTTTACAACCATTGCTGGTTACAGAAAATCGTGTCTCAACAATGAATGATAATAAAGATGCTGCATTTGAAAGAGATAATATCACGTGCGAAGGATTATCTATATGAGTACTTGATGTCAATGCGCGAGGTGTAAGCGTTAATATAGTAGTTATAGCAGACACAAAGCTACTCACAAGATCCTAATAATATTATTATTTATGTTAACAATAGAAAAACAAATGTATGTTTTAATGTGCTTAAAAAAAAGAGAGGGGGAGGGAAAAGAATGGAGATTGGTGGAGGTGATCGTCGTCGCGTTATTATGCAAATTTTATATCTTTTTTAATAAATATACTATCTTACCACATCATTAAAATATGCAAAGAAAAGAGGTGGATCAGTATTCAGTAATTGTAATTTATCAAGTATAAATTTTAACTGTTGTTGTTTAAATAATGGTGAGCTGCTTTTATTGCTGTTGGTCATCATGGTCGTATTGACAGTGTAATATTTATTATCGTCACAACTATCATTTTTCCGTCGTCGCGGTTGATAATTTATCATTATATTATTATTATTCTTATAATTAGTACTGTATATTAGAGCGTCTTTATAATTCAAAATAATAATAATATTGAGAGTAAACAAAAAAAAAATAGATAATAAAAAAAAGAGAAGATCAAGCAGAAAAAGAACAGGAAGAAAGAGATAAAGAGGAAAACACAAATAAAAATAATAAAAAAAGGAAGAGAGTAATAGATTTTAGGTGTCGGGGGAAACTTGGCTCTCTTTACTACTTTTTCAATCCCTTTTTTCTGGTTCTAGAGTTATCTCCCTTTTTTCCCATCTCTGATGATTGCCCCTTATTGACGATTTCAATGGTTCTGACATGAAAATAAAGCATCAACATTTAATAAAATGGGACGACTATTAAAAGAGCACAAAAAATTAGAGCTCATTAAAGGAGAAGTTTAAAAAAAAATATAAAAACAGGGCGACGGCATATAGACACTTAGATACCAAGAAGGAGAAAGAGGGGGGGGAGAGATGGATTTCGGAGTAAATCTTTATTTATATACACACAACAACCTCATGGTTCTATTATCTACTAGACTTCGGAGAAAGACATATAATTATGGTGCACATACAATGCACTATAACATGTATATACATATTTAGCTGTTTATATCCTGTACGAGACTAAAGAAAGATGCAATAGTGTGTATTGCGGTAGTAATTTCACTTGTCGAACATATGCGTTTTATTATATTATACATGTTAGCAACATAATCTATTGTTAATATAATATATAATAACGCGCCGTAGTATGTTACCAGGAGACAAAATAGATAGGGAGAAGCTTGTTATAGTAGTAAGCTTATTTTTCTTTTTGTCTTCAAAGTTACATATGCATGTAATGCACTGTATGTCTGCAAATATTCAAACCTTTCAACCTTACATCAGACACGTGTATTTTGTTGCATTCATACTTTTACTTGTATTTCGATTATATTTTTACATAAATATATATAAAATAAAAACAACTAGTAAGCTGTTACAATACTCTATAAGCCTGAAACGAAATTTATTTGTACACACTAATTTTTGTAAAATATTTTACTATAATGAAGAGTGTTTAAAAAGTATTTCTTTCTTTCAATAATCTCGACTGCTTGTGTATCTGTTTTTATTGTAGGAAAATCTACAACGTATTTCTTTTGATCAGATAAACTTTTTATCTATTTGTAACAAAAAATGATAAGGCAGTGAGGAATATTATATCTAAAAAAGTAAAGTTTTATTATTATGAATATATGATATACAGTGAAAAAAACGAAAATTATATCGAGCAGAATAACTGTGAAAAAGAAACTTTTAGATTGAAGAAAAAAATGTTATATTAATATAATTTAATGGCGGAATATCTTTTTTGTCCTTACTCGTCTCCTATAATCATGTCAGTGCACATGAACTTTTTTTTTAATTACAAAAATAGAGTAAAACCATGGTTGGAAAGAATATAAAAGGGAACGAAACGAGACGAAAAGGAAAGTGATCTTGTTGTCCTAGTTTATGTATAATATATTATTACTAATAAAAAATATAGCATGATCCAACAACAATAAAATATAATAAAGCTGAAAACCATTATTAAAAGTTTCACCCTTTTTTTTAATACAAAGTATTTATTATTTAACTCTACAACAACAAAAGATAATAAGAGTCTATAATTGAATAAAATCCACGTTTCAGCATTATCGAGGCGGCACGAATAAATTTTAAAACAGGGATTATAAATGCGCCACCATAGTAATTAAATTAGGTCCCATTAATTACTTCTAAGTTTTATTAACATTTACAAATATAAAACGAGTATCTCTACGTATTAATTAAATAATGAATATGTTTTAATACACATATAATTTTATCCATTCCTCCGTTCTTTTTTTGTTCATATGTAGATTATACACAGAAGTACAATGAACAGTACGTACTCAGTTAGTTGCTATTGAATGATGATCCAACGAGCGAGGTATTATTGAGTATCTCATTAAATTCCGATAAGAAAAAGAACGATGTTGGGATATATTATATGTTTGGTACTCGTACCTAGTATGTAGGCCTCTATTTTCACGAAGAGTCTGATTATTTTTAGCATTGGACGTAATTCAATCCAACATGTCCTATATCAAATAAATTAGTATTCTTAGCTTGACTATTTTACACATTAGCTGGAATATATTTTTCTACTTGAGTTTGATGTGCTGCTCAATTAAGCAACAAAAATATAATTTATGGCTGGTCCGCCTTCATTTTTGTGACTTGTGCTTTTCTATACGTATCAAATAACAGCATTAACAATTGCTATAGAAAAAACTGCATTGTCTATTAGTTATTCAATTCAGCTGGGAAGGTATAAAACAGTTTGCTACGAATAAAAGGAACTTATTTTAAGGGGAAAGAATAACTAAGCAGAAAACAATGGGAAATGGTTGTTTATTATATCCAAATTAAACGGATCATTTAAATTCGTTATCTACTAAACTCTGTTTCTTGTCACAAAGAAAAAAGTGAAAAAGCCTTTTATTAGTTGACGTCAAACAATTGCATGAATTTTTTTTAAAAATGGTAATAGTAATCATATGTTTATCGTATATGGCTAATAGCAAAAATGTAAAAAACTTACTTTTATTGAAACTAACCTGCCTGTTTAAGAACAGCTGCTGAGCTTATTACACACACACACACACACACATATATATATATATATATATATGGGGTCCGGTGATTATTCACATAAGCTTTTTTCCCTTTTGCACAACGTAGTGGAGTATGTGTGTATGGCAGGTAGGGAAAAGTGTATTTTGTTTCAAAAAACAAAATAGTATATAATGAAGTAAAAAGTTGCTTATTGTGATGAATGGAAATCACTTTATAATGTCAGTGAAATATAAAGATATAATACAAAGGTCTTATCAGAAAATAAAATAAGCTTCTTTACGTAAACTTGTAGAAAAAAAACTAGGGCGGGGAAGATGGAAGAAATCCGCGCAATTCACTAAACCATTAATAGCATAGTTGACTCAGAAAATTCAATAGCAAAAAGACTAAACTCTTCTCTCTCGTTTATATCAACCATCCTTGTTCCTTTTAATGTTTAACCGATTCTCCATCGATGTGTATAAATCTATCTATCGATATTCTATTTTTCTTTTTACGGTATAACGATTGGTATGCAATTAGAATAACACCAACAGCCAGAGTTGAAAGAAAATAGATGGTACTATACCAAGTGCTCGCAGTTGAAGGTAATATTATATCGAACAGGCTTTTTTTTCTGTGTTACTTTAATTATTACAGAAAGCTTGATAAGGTTTAGGCACAGCTTTTTAAAGAAAATAGCCCTCGATATACATAACCAGAGATGTACCACAGAATGCAGGAACAAGCCATACTTTCTATTCCTAAATACTATTATTACACCACAAAAGATATTTTCAAAAAACATAATAGAGGGAAAATAATAGCACTTTGAATACGAAACAGCCAATTTTTCATAGAAAATCGAAAGACCAAAAAGCATGAAGGGCACAATTGACCCTTTCAACTGAAAAAGGTCCGCAAAATAGGAAAAAGCAAGTATCCCGCCAGACAATACACCAACCAATTTGGTTTTAATACTTTTGACGATTAAGCGATGATAGTATTATACCCGTCATTCGGGTCGGACGAAGAAAAAAAAGAAACTTACTATCTACTTTCTTTCTTTCCTTGTTCTTCTTGTTTCTCTCTTTTAATTTTTTAATTTTTTATTTTATTACTTTTCTGATGATATCGAGCGATATTGCTCACTTTTTTACTTAATTAAAATTAAAAAAAAAAAAGAGGAAAAAACGAAACTTGACATAGCAACTAGTATATATGGCCGTACCCGAGCGATCAGCCCGAAGAGCAGTGGTTGTTGTCTTGGCAATCACCATCGCAACCACACTCATATATATGACAGTACTCGCAGCTTCGAAGCCTACATGGGTACCAGCTTCATCTCAAACTGTCCCAGCAGGTTATTTACATGAACAACAACATGCCTTTAATGCCACCGATAACATCAACAACAACAACAATTCAACTGACCCATGGGAATGTACTTGTTATTCATACGATTCCGATGAACCACTTGCCGAAAAGCCAGATCCAATAACGGATGCCGGTGGTGCCAAAGATCCCATCATTGTTCCTGAATCATTTAGTGATCCACCCGCTGAGCTCATGAACAAGATCAACAAAAACTTTGTTGAAGGGCGAGTACTTCTTATTGCTACAGCAAATTATGGTATGCGCGATTATACATATAATTGGATCGAATCATTAAAAAAAACAGGTGTAGATAAGTTTCTAGTGTTTTGTTTGGACGATAAACTTTATAAACACATGGTAAATGCTGGATATGAACAAAATGCAGCTACAATCCCAGCAAGTTGGTTGGATCTCGACGTTGCTGATGGTTTTGAAGATTATTTTTCACCCAAATATCGTATCATTACACACGCAAAGACATTAGTTGTTCAACAATTATTATATCTTGACGTCACAGTCTTCTTTTCCGATGTCGACATTGTATTTTTACGACCACGTATGATTGAGTTTGTAAAGACATATATGGATATGCGACCAGAAACACATGTCATTTTTCAACAAGAAGGTCTCGATACTCGGCAAGTCAATTCCGGTTTTTATTTGATCAAACCAGAATATGACATGAAACGAATGCTTGCACAAACAATCTATCTTCAAGATTCAACGGAAGGCCTGACCCAACAAGGTGCTATGAATAGAGCATTGGATGATATGGTCAAGGACATCCGATCTTCCAGTGTTGTTCTTCTTGATGTTATTTTCTTTCCTAATGGTTTTGCTTATTTTGATAATAACTTATCTAAATCACGAGGGGTTGAACCATATATTTTACATGCTAACTTCCGGGTAAGCAGTAGTAGTAATAGCCTATAACTGGCATTTTGTTTTGTAAACAATCCCCTTTTTTTTAATCGACTTTTTCTAATAATGGCCCCCATTTTTTTTCTTTTAGGTTGGCGATGCCAAAAAGAAAGAACTAGTAAACCTTGGGATGTGGTATCTCGATGAAAAATGGCTTAAAAAAGTAGATGCTCAAGTCGAACAATCTTGGCAAGAGCAAGTGGACACAATTGCTCCAGGCAATAGTTCTTAAAACAATTCAGAAAAAAGATAATAATAATATAACCTTTCCATCTTTTTTCTTGTATTATCAATTTCCCGTACACACCCACACCCATATACATAATTATATATACACACATATTTTACTCTCTCTCTCTTTATTTTTTCTTTCGGGCTGGACCTTTTTTTCTTTATATTTTTGCATATTAATACCAAATAGTCTATAATAACAACTGCGAAATCTTAATTAAACAAAAAATATATGTATTTGCCTGGAAAAAAAAGGGGTGCGAGGGGGGATTTTCTTTGTCGGAGAGTGATATCTGAATATCCGTTTTGCCATTAACAACAGGACATTCGAAGAAAACATGTAAAAAAGCAACTGTATTATAGATTTAGAGTGTAACACGAGTTTTAATGATAAAATAAAAACAGTTTGGGGTTTTATACTAAACATAATTGTATAATTATTTTGATTCAAGGCTTCTACATTTATAACATAAATGTGATACGCTAATTTTTGAGTATTTATAGAACGTCGACATTGAGAAAAACAGGAAGAAAAATAAGGAGGTTCTTCATGCTTGTGCATAGTGGAGGAGAGAGTCAGTGCATTTTTTGCTTTTTTTAAAATTGCAGAGAATAAAAGAAGAATCTCTGTTTTCCATGTGGCCAACGTTTGAAATCTATACTTATTTTACCTTGTATACTCATAAGAATCCAGCAAGAAAATTTTAACCCACCAAAAACTTGGATAAGGGATATGTAAGGGGGAATTCTTTAAATCTTGTTGACCTTTTCTTTGCTTTTCGTATAGTCTCTCCTTTACCTGTGTATGTGTATAAAAAACTGAGTACAAAGAAATAAACCCAATATAAATTTTACAACCACTGTTAAAATGATATGTGCACTTGATATAACATTTAACATATATGTATAAAAATCAAAGTTAATTTTAACGAAACATAAAATAGTTATTGGTTTTTCTAGAGCTATGAAAAGGAATGAGTGAAATAACTATTTTTGTTCAATAAAAGCATACTGTAAAAAAAATCATCGTTATTTGAGTGTTGCTGTGGTGTTTGTTTTGTTTCGCCACATCCTTGTTTCCTACTATACAAATACCATGTACGTATTATTAATAATTCATCACATTTTAGTGTAGTCTTGTTTTAGTCATAGTAATTATATACTAGCATGCTAGGCTATTCAGTAGTAAAAAGATAGACTTGCCAGGATTATATACTTTATATACATCATATCATATGACGATTTCATATAATAAAAAACCGATTTACAAGTTATTCTGGAATAAATCGAGTAATAAACAGGAATTAACCAATAGTTGGGTTACTATACGGGTACCCTCCTTGGTAGTTTTCTATTTTTAAGCACTATACACATGTTTATTCCTAACCATGAAGTCAAATTATAAGTTCAAATATGTATAAATCTACCAAAACTAAAATGTTTACATTGATCCCCTACGTTTTTCTAACCTCAAATCTTTTCAAAATTATTTGATTTGGATGATTTACGTAATTATTTTTTGTATGTGCGGAACGAGGCGTATTTTTATTTAGTTCCATTAAAAAAAAAGATAAAGAGCGATGATACTATCATATACTTCATGTTAGACTGAGAGTATCAACAAGTAATATAGTGAGTTTGGACATTGGAAGAGGCGTTAAAAGACTTATCTAAATGTCCTACGTTGTCACAAAAAATTATACCAGAAGGGGGTTTCATTCTTGGACATGACCGAGAATTAAAATAATTAAAAATGAGATGCTTAGATAATACTATACATATAGAATTGCATATATTGCGATACGGTTAATAAACGTCTTTTTAAAGATACGTATATGTAAGGGCACGCTCATTATTATTGATTAAAAGTATAGATCATAAATTAATTTGCAAACAATCTCATATGTGTAAACAAAACGGTACGCAAACACACAAAGAAAACGCGACGGAAAACAAAATAAAATATGAAAACAAGTATATCTACTTCTAAAAAAAGAAAATAATTGTTAAGCCATGTTAAATATACTACGTATAAGTGTTACTATTGCTATTTTTTTGTTATGTAAAAGGGGTCAAAGCAACACATAATCTTAAAAGTGTATAAAATGTTGCGCCACATCAAACGTTTTACACCACACCTAAAAATGGTAGTTTAATGCAGGTCATAAATTATTTGGAAATGAAAGAGAATAAGACACATCGTTTTGTTCATGGATTGTCTCTTTACGAAGACCGGTGATGAGAAAAGCATTGCTGACAAACTCATCGATGTGGTTCTTTATCACCATATATATATTTGCAGGTACGTTTTCGTATATACCTAAGTCCAACATCGAGCAAATTGTTGTGATTTCCCGTTCACGCACATGGGGTCATTCTTTGGACCCAAATCCTCCCCACCCTCAAAAAACACGAGCAGGAATAAAAAAAAAATGGATGAGAAGTGAACAAGGGATGGACGCGAGTAATTATTAGTCACCACGGGCTAGATATATTTCAGTACCAGCTTTTTTTTTATTCATTTTCAATAATTGATTATGACTAGCGAGTGTTTTCAGTATTGCATATTAATTCTCCAAGTTAATAATGGCTCTACTCAAATTCATAAAATTTCCAACGCCAAAATTGCGTCAATCTGATAGTCCTCCCCATCGCAGAAATCATAGGTGCTCTTTAAAACTACCACTGGGCATTTTTCAATTGGAAGAATTAATTGCTGATACTGTTATTATCTCGTGCACGTTTTCTTTTTGGCATATTTATGATTCTAAATTTATACCACACTACCTTAAAATGATATGAATAAAAACAGGGAGCAATAATGTTGACATGCCTTCTTACCTTTTTTCTTCTTTTTATCATCGATAAATGTTTGTGCCACGTATATGCTGTTGGTCATTTTTTATGGTGATGTCTATTTAAAGATCAATTAACTACATCATTCATAAGTTTATATCATCTCTTTTTTATATATTTGAGTTGTCATATTAGTACATGAGTAATAAAAAGCGGCTACTCACTTCCAATAAAGAAAAATGATTTAAGCATTTGTATACATATTATTTAACTCTATAACTTCCTATGCTTATAAACGGTAAATAACCTCGAAAAAAAAACATCAATGAGAAATTTCTCAGAGAAAAAAAGAAGTAGGTCATAATTAACGGATAAAGAATAGTGATATCATTAGTGACGAGTTGATACCTGGGAGTTTATGTTCTATATATGGATTCTGCTATTGTTTTCCAAATGGACGTGACACCTCTCTCTGTTTCCTTTTATGATTCAGAAAATAAATTAAAAATCCGGGCCAATGATATAAGTTCTGTATATCATTTTTATCACTAAAAATGAATAACAAAGAAACCGTATTTTTAATTAGCAAACTAAAATTGAATAAAACAACATTATTTATGATTAAAAAGTTATTTATTCTTTGATAAGTTATTGACAACATTATATTGATTTATTTAAATATGATAATAATTAATTGTTTATGCACGTAATTAAGATAGTTGCATGTTTCTTTAACAAAAAAAAATGTGTTACAACAGCATTCGATCAAAAAGCTTTAGTTATTTCAAAACCAGCGAAACATTAGTATATTATGTTAATCAAAAGATTGGAAGATCTTTATGATAAGTTACTTTATTATAGTTTGATAGCAAAAAAAAAGTGTAGTAGCATTTTTTAATTTCGCATGACTTTTGTTACTAGAAAAGTGCTGCTACCAAGGGAAAAAAGTAACGTAGCATATTATATATAAATCAAATAGTCTATTTTTGACAGCAGTTTCAACAAGATGGTCACCCCCAGAAGAGTGAAGAAACAAAGCATATATAATTATTTACTCAGCAAACAAAGACACTAATAGTTTATCACGATGGTGATGAGAAGGATCATAAACAAAATCTCGAGTTTCCTTACCTGTAATTGAAAAATAAGATAAATATAGCATTTGATGGCCCGTGAATAATTTTTTATTTTACTTACAAAAAGAAGAATCTGAAAGACACGATCGATTAATTGATATTTTAAACATCGCTTCTTTACTTGTTTATCTCATTTTTCACTCCTGCATCAATTAAAATATAAAAAAGAAAAATTATATGTTATCATGCTATAACAACAACAACAAGATCATAAATAATAATAAATTGAGTATAATTATAATAATAAAGAAGCTATTTGCGGAGAGAGAGAGATAAAAATAAAAATCGGTTTAGTGTAACTCAAATTAGTGAAGAAAAAACTCCGTTCCGTGGAATAACTTTTTTTGGGATGAGGGGAACTTGACAGAATAAGAAATCATTACACGCACGCACACACTGCAAGGCACAATAAGAAAAAAAACACGCATATTAGAGAGAGAGAGAGAGAATAAATCTAAAAAAACTCATATAACTTTAAATAAAGGTTCTGGCCTCTTTTTCTTTTTTTTCTACTTTCTTTTCTTTACTTTCATCACTTTTTTCTTTAAAGAAAAATCATCACCACCCCCATCATCTTTCCTTGAGCAAACACATATACACTTTACATTCAATATGACCGTTAGTGACATTCATGAATCCGAAATTCAAGCCTTGAGAGTTCGTTATGAACAAGCTGGTCAAGGTCACGTTTTCCAATTCTTTGATCAATTGGCTCCTACTGAACAACGCGAATTATACGATCAGTTAGCTGCACTTGATGTTGAACGTGTTAACCAAATCTATACCAAGGCTATTGAAGGTGCCGAAGCTGACAAGCAAAACCAAGAAGCATCTGTCGAACAATTACCTGACGACGTGTTTGATTCCGTCATCAAGGCTTCTCCAGAAACCGTTAAGAAATGGGAAACTTTGGGCCTTAAACAAATTGCACAAGGTAAAGTAGCTGTCATTTTGATGGCAGGTGGTCAAGGTACTCGCTTGGGTTCTAGTGCTCCCAAGGGTTGTTATGACATCAAGTTACCATCTGGTAAAAGCTTGTTCCAACTTCAAGCAGAACGTATCTTACGTCTTCAAGATATTGCACGTCAATATAAGAAACCTAGTGATCAAACTGAAAGTATCATTCCTTGGTATATCATGACATCTGGTCCAACCCATGCAAATACTTACAACTTTTTCAAGGAAAATAACTTTTTCGGTCTCAAGGAAGAAAACGTCATCTTTTTCCAACAAGGTAAATAAAGAAATTAGAAAAAAAAACAAGGAGGGAGGGGAAAAAAAAGGGGGGGGAGGGATTACGTATATTATGACTATTACGTTATTTTATGTATGCATATAAAGATAACTCACATAAAAAATATTCAATCCATACTATTATTATTATACAGGTACTTTGCCTTGTTTGACCTTTGAAGGAAAGATTATTTTGGAATCCAAGGGCAAGGTAAGTTTCTTTTCCCTTTTTTTTTTTTGTTTATATGTATATATATAGTGTGGCAAAAGCTAGGAAAAAAAACGGGAAAACTAATGCAAGGGATTACGCGTATGCGGGATATGTTTATTAGGTTGCTATTGCCCCTGATGGTAACGGTGGTATCTATGCTGCTGTCCAAAATACCGGTGTCATTCAGTCACTCAAAGAACGTGGTATCTTATACTCCCACTGTTACTGTGTTGACAACTGTTTGGCCCGTGTTGCTGACCCTGCATTCATTGGTTACTCTGTTTCCAAGAACACTGATTGTGGTGTCAAGGTAGCCGTCAAGACTTCCCCTGAAGAACCTGTAGGTGTTGTTTGCCTTCGTAACGGTCGTTATGGCGTTGTTGAATACTCAGAAATTTCTCAAGAAGTTTCCGAGAAACGCCGTGAAGATGGTTCTTTGGCCTTTGGTGCAGCCAACATTGCCAATCATTTCTTCTCTACTGAATTTTTGGAACGCGTGCCATCCTTTGCTTCCGAATTGGAATATCATATTGCCAAGAAGAAGATCAAGCATGTCGATTTGGAGACAGGTGAACAAATTACTCCCAAGGCTAACAGTGGTATGAAACTCGAATGCTTTGTTTTTGATGTCTTCCCCTACGCAAACAACTTTTCTGTCCTCGAAGTCGACCGTAAGGATGAATTCTCTCCATTAAAGAATGCTCCAGGTGCTGGTGCAGATTGCCCTGAAACTTCCCGACGTGATATCATTGCTCAACATATTCGCTTCATTGAAGCTGCTGGTGGTAAGGTTGTTGGTGAAAACGTAGATGACTGTGAAAAGGTCGAATTTGAAATTTCTTCTTGGGTTTCTTATTCTGGTGAAGGTTTACGTGATATTGTTGATGGTAAGACCATCCAAGTACCTGCCATCATCGAAACAAGAGAAGATTTAATTAATGCTTGCAAATAAAGAGGATGAGAAAGGATTATAGCTTTTTCTTATACCCCCCTGAAAAAAGCAAAAAGAGTTACTTCTTTTTCCCTTATATATATAAAAAAACAACATCTTTCTTTTCCTCATACAACAATCAATAGCATCTTATTTCACTCTCTCTCTCTCTCTCCCTCTCTATATTTCCCGTATTCTTTAAACTCATTTTTATAACCGTGCTTTTTTTTCTGTCTTTTCTGTTCTTTTTTTTTCCCATTCTTCACTTCGTTTACGTATACTTGTCGTAGTAGAATTGTTTTGATACCTTTGTTTCACCCCCTCTCTGAAAATATAAAGATTTTGTTTCAACAAAATTATTCAAACATTAACAAATATTTTGTTATTAAGTTGCAATTTTTTATTATTTATTTATCATTGTTTGAACTAAAGTCCTTTCTTTCATGTATCTTTTTTGTTTATTTGCTATTAAGATACATATGACACATTTGTTTTCCGAACAAATTATACACGTGGTATCATGTTTTTCAACCATTCGACTAGTGTACTTTTGCATCTGCGGAATTAAAGCAGGCAATTACTAGCTGATAAAGAGGTCTATTTAATGACAGCAACTAAAAGTCGTGCCATCCTGTGTTTAAGTTGGCTCCGCTGTGTTCGGTTGTGTCATGCCATTAACCCTGCTTTACTATCCTGCCGTCCTGTACGTTTAAAAATTTACTACATTACAGATCATAATAAAGACCCTGAACATATACTAGTACGTCTTTCAATAACTCTTGGTGCTTGATAATATTATATACGTATATAAGGTAAGATGTATCGACGACCAGCATTACTCATATCATTATCACCCGATAGAACACCATCAGCAACATTAATATAGAGGTCAGAACGTAATCGTGATTGGTTTAGGCGAATATATACGTAATAGGTTGTTGAATTCCATATTTGCGTACATATCCACAATATATTGCTGGAAAAGTTTTCCAAAGTAGTGCAACTCATTTCATCATTATCTCGACGGAACATTTAACAATATTTTTATCATTGGATTACTATAATTATTTCATTATCGGAACATGCTACAATAGTCCAACCTTCATCACTTAATTTTCACAGTTAATGTAATGCACAAAGAAATCGTTTCAAATACAACTTTTTGCTGTATCATGCCTTCAGAGAAAATCAATACGTAATGAAGTGTATCATAATGGCGCTATATCTCGTTACTGTGTTAAATAAAGCGAATCAGATCCGTTCTCGCAACAATATCACGTCTATTAACAGTTTCGCCATTATTTTCCACAATAAGAATAATACCAATCTCTAATTCAATGGGTCTATGGTATCTACGTGCATCAGGAATACTTTCTGCTCTGATAATCGTTTGCACTGAATCTAGGTATTCATTGTGAGCAATGTATGTTATTTGCTTCAATGATTGAACAAAAGAGTTCACTTGGTGCATTATATTTTCAAATTGTTACAGTGTCTCAGAGTTCAATACCGTGATTGCAAGTATGGTTTGACGATTTTGAAGTTCAGTAGTAGGACAATCAGCGTAAAATTTGGGCGAATGCTGGTGTGGCTGTATTATAATTTGGAAATAGTGATCCTATCCGATGATAAACATTTCCATGAATACAAAAGTTTCAAGCACCATTTCGATAATTCATCATAGATGTAAAATATTATCTACTAGTTTTATGTCGCTGGGATTACGTTTGGAAACTATTTCTAGTTTTTTGTGTTCTGGGCGCGCACAAGCGCGTCTCTTTTTTTTTTTCATTCGCGTCCAGCAATTATTTTTTTTTTTTTGAACTTCCTCGTGATATCTTTTTTTTTACACATAAAATGGATATATCACCTAATCGCCCTAATGCAGAATCCAATTCTCCAATAACAACAATAACAACCCATGATAATTCTAAACGTTTTGAAGCTATGAATTTATCTGATTCTGATAATGATAGTATCGATCAGCATAATACCCCTGAACCAATGAGTACAAACAACCAAAATGATAAAACACCATTAAGAATAGGAAACTTATCTGATTCCGATGACGATCTCGATTCTTCTTTTGGTGGTTATGATAATCTTAATTTACCTGCTAAGTTAAAACGACTTATGCGTGACACAACATTGACAAAAGACGGTATGGACGAAGACGATGACGACAGTGATGACGATGATTTGATTAGAGACAATGCATTGTTTCGTACACCAGCAGCTGTGAAAGCACCTGCTATTCAAGAAATGTTAAAAACAGCACCAGTACCAACAACTCCAACAGCTTCAACCATGGCAACAAACAAGAAAAAGAAAACAATCAATTTTCTTGATCAACATAGTGATTATAGTAGTAGTGGTGATGATGATCCAGTAACAAAGTCACCTAGTCGTCGACGACAACAACAATCACAACAAAAGAAAAAACGTATACCGAAAAAAACTACTGTTCCACGACAACGTAAAAAAAAGACACCTAAATCTGGAGAAGAAGAAGTTGGTGATAATAATGACAAGCGAGATAAAAGTAGTAGTAGTAGTAGTGGTGGTGATGATAGTAGTAGTGATGATGAAGAAAGTTCTACAACAAGAAGACGTGATCGACCACCAAAACGCCAAATGTCCAAAAAAGCTGAATTATTAATGCATCAAGAAAATCAACGGATTGCTCGTTCTGTTTCTGCTCGATTACAACCTCGTACGAAAAAACTAATGATTGGTGGTGCAGTAGAAAAGATTAAAGAACGAAGAGAAGCTAAATCTGAGGATGAGGAATCCAATGATATGGTACAATCTAGGTATGTATTTTGTTTCATGTTAGAACGGATGGAAATAAAATGGAATTTTTCAAGACCAAGAAAATAATAAAAGAAAGACAAAAAAAAAGAGAAACTTAAAATAACGGTAATATCATGTTTTAGTACAATCAATCCATCACAACAGCAGCAGCAGCAACAACAACAACAACAACAACAACAACAACAACAACAATTAGATCGACGACAACAAGCAATGATGGCATTTTTAGAAGATGATGATAGTGATGTTGAAATTGTTGGTGGCCCTTCTAAACGTGGATTTGAATTAGCATCTCCTGAACAAGCACGACATCCTTCACAATTTTGGAAATCATCACCTAAACGAAAAACCACTGTCACCCATCGTGATTTAAACAAACGATTACAAAGTATGATGATGGAAGATATGGCCAAGATACGTAAAGAATATGAAGAAAAGGCTCGTGCTCGTGGTAATTATTTGACTCCCGAAGAACGTGCCAAAAAACATATGGAACGAGAAAAAGAAGCCAAGGCTATTGATCTCCAAGTAAAGGAGCATTTTCTTAAAGGAAATCAAGCTCAAAAATCAAACAATGCTGTCGATGTTACCGCCGAAGAGGAAGAAATGGGTCCTTTAGAATATTCTGGGGATGAAGAAGAATATGATGATGATGAAGAAGAATTGGATGAGGATGCTAATGATGATGATGAAGAAGATAATAGCGATCATCAAGATCAAGAAAAAGTCGATAATGACAGTGCGTTGAAAAATGATTTATTAGATGATACTAAAGAATCGACACAAGATAATGATTTTGGTGAAGATGCAACAATGCTTGATCAGAGTGATACGGCTACGGGAACTAAAGCAGATAAAGAAATATCAAGTCTTGGTATAGAAGAACGTAAAAGAAAGCGCAATAATGCAATACTTTTGGACGATGATGACGATGAAGAAGAAAATAATTCAGAAAGCAATGAAGAAAAAGATCGAGCAAAGAAATTAAAAGAAGGAGGTCTTTCATTAAGTGACTTTTTAAAAGATAATACTAAAAAAGATACCCTAACAACAAAAGTAAGCAAAAGAAAATACTACTCACTGTTAACTAGGCAAAATCAAAATGGGATTAATATAATGTATATATAAATATATATATATACTAATTATATACAAATATATATACAAACTAGGAACAACGTCAAGAACCATCTAAAAAAAGCAAAAATCATTTTCTTGACGCTGAAGCCGATGAGTCTGAAGATGAATTTTATGGTGCAGGTGGTGCAGATATGAGTGATGATGAACATTTGGATCAGTTTGAAAAAGATGATATGTTGGTAGATAAAACGGATGAAAAAGTGGATGAAGCTGCATTACGTTCAGCCTTAAATAATCAATTAGCAGAATCAGATAAACATATGGTTGATCGACTTTTAAAAGATATTATGAGTGGTGATTTACGTCGACGTCGAGCAGCTAAAGAGATGGGTCTTATGTTGGATGATTTCGATATTTATGATGATAATGATAATGATCTTGTTGCAATTCGATTAGCTGCGGCAGAGCGACGTCGTAAATTAATGGAAGAAACTGGAGATGGATTGGAATTACTATGTAAGAAAGATAAAATAGCAATCTTTCATTCTTTTTCATTTTTTGTTATCTATTGTCAATATATTTTTGTACTTGGAAACTTTGATTAAGCTTAATATCATGTATTTATATAGCCAAAAATCCAAAAACACGAGCATTTGCACAGTCAGGCCAACCATTACCTGAATCAAATGATGCATACAATCTAAGTGATGCCGAAGAAGAGGATACCGAACAAAAGAATAAACCTAAGGGCAAGGCCAACATAATTTTAGAAAGTGACGAAGAAGATGAAATTGAGATACCCGTTGATGAAGAGGTAAACAAAAAAAGAACTAGTAATAACAATGATAAACAGAAGAAATACTTAAAATATATGTTTGTTTGTTTTATTAGGAAAATGATGATAATGATGATGTAAATATATTCGATCAATCAACAACCACGACAACATATAGCATGATTACGAGTCCTATGGTAGACGAATATGACGAAAGAATTGATATTATTGAACGTGTTCGAGATGATCCAACTGCCAGTCCAACTGCTCGTGCTCAAAGAAGGAGCAGATTACGACATTTATTAAATAATGTCAATAGTGGTTTAGGATCATCATCAAATGAGCCTTCTGGACCACGCGGAGGTTTGACTTCAGTGAAACAAACTAAAGAAAGAAAGGTAACTGATCTCAAAAGGAGTATAGAAAAGAGTTGAAGATAAGATAATTAATTGTAAATGTTTATAATTTTTCTAGGTATCCAAAACAACGACTAAAAATATACAACTTGATGACATGAGTCCTGTTCAAAAACGACAACCAAGACTTCTTAGCATGTTGAAACACAAATAACCTTTCCTATGTATATTTTGTTTTATTTTTATGTATATAAAATTGTTGAAATTGTTATATAGTTCAATAGTAAAGCACCTTTCTTCTATAATTTATTATATCTTGTTCTTTCCTTTTCCTTCATATTTTAGAAATGAAATTTAAACATGCCTATTCTAAAGATATGTAAAGAAGAATATGAAATGATCCACCTATTAGAGAAAAAACTTCTTACCAAAGTCAAACCAACCCAAATTTTTGAGAACTTTCGGGCCTGAGTTTCTTCATATCTTTTTGTACGACTTTAATAATAATAAAAGTGCACAGTGAAAGTTGATCTCTCTTTTTTCTCTATATATTACTACAAAAAAAAATGTGGTATGGGAGATGAGTTTATAGGAAAGAGTTAATATATATATATTATTCTTTATCTATTTTTAGTTCATTTTACTTATTGTTTATAACATTAATATTATAACATTAATACAGGTCTAATCGCGGTGAATCGAGTCAATCAAAATCCGATAATAATAATAATAATGGGTATGTTTTTGAACAACAAAACGACGTTCGCATGAATGAACTTGGTAACAAATTATCCGCATTAAAAAACGTAAGACTGAATTCAACAAAACAAAAGAGAAAGATATAAGGAAGGTGTGATTTTCTTCATCCAAGAGAAATTTGGTTCATCAGTGATCTTTTTGTAATATTTTTATACATATACATATATATATAGATCACTATTGATATGCATAATGATGTGAATGATCAAGAAAGACTTTTGGATGAATCAGTAAGTTTTTGTCTTTTTTTTTCTTTACAGTAGTTTATAAAAAGGGTATTATAATGAAAATTAAACTTTATCAATAGAATAATGCATTTGGTGGACTAGGACAAACACTTAAACAATCATATGGTCGCATGAATCGAATGGTATCTAAACGTCATCAACGACAATTATGTTACTATGTAGCTGTTGCTGTAGCATTATTCTTTATTATTTATTGGGGTTCAGGAATATTGGGACGGATATCATGGTCATCATCATCACCAGATAATGGAGAGACAGGAGGATCGGTAGAACCAGAAATATAATAATAATAATAATAATAATAATAATAATAATAATAATAATAATAATAATTAGGGGTTGAATATTTAACACGTTAATAATAGTAATAATAATGGTAGATTGTGTCTATATACTTTATGTTAAACTATTCTAGTTGTATCAAAAATCATATATAGAACGTATAATTGAAAACTGAATTAAGAAAGGGATGGATGTTTACTTATTACGTTACTTATAAGCTTGCTCTAAATTCATCTTGAATGATGGCTAAAAAAAGTTAAAATAGAAATGAATTATTTTTTTGTAAGAGGAAGAAAGAGCAAGTATAATCTGTAGATAATAAGGAGAGTAGAAAAGGGGTAGGAAAGTTTGAAAACTAAAAGCACAGACATGTGGGGGTTTTTTTTTATGCTTTAAGATTATTGTTCTATCTTTACTATATATACTCAATATAACACTATTTAATAATTACAATACCAATTCTACTATATTACATTAAAAAGAAAATCTTATTGACAACTCTTCTCCTTAATACTTGTAGCATATGTTTGAATGCTGTGTTGGGCGGATTAAATTTGACCGCTAGAACAAAAAAATCATGATTTTAAAACCGTAACATGTATTTTCTTTTTTTTAGCAAATAAGTGAACTTCACTCAATACTTAGTCCATTAAAAGTAATAATTCGTCATAACTGAACTATCCTATATATCAATCAATTCATGTTGGAATCAAAATATCTGAAAACTATTTTGAATTCAAGCTAATCTTTACTTGTAACCAAAAGTAGAGTTCTAATCGTGAGGGTATATATGACAACATATATCTTCATAGCAACTGACCGTCTTGATGATTCTTTCTCATAAATATTTACCTCAGGTCCCTCAGGTTCCTCAGGTACCTCAGGATGTAATTCAAGACCAGCAGTGAGGATTTTTATTTCTGGTAAATTGTGTATCCAAATATCAATTCATCAACGTTTTAATATTTTTATAATAAATATATAGATTTCATTATCTGTAAGGGTTATTGTTAATAGTAGTAAAAAATTCTATTAATGTACGCTTCTTAAATGACGGTTGCGAGGTGATTGTGAGGGTAAGGAAAGAAAAAGTAAATGATTTTAGCTACCTCAGGTCCCTCAGGTACCTCAGGTACCTCAGGATGTAATTCAAGACCAGCAGTGAGGATTTTTATTTCTGGTAAATTGTGTATCCAAACATCAATTCATCAACGTTTTAATACTTATATATAAATATATAGTTCTTATTATTTATTACAGTTATTATTAATATTAGTAAGAAATTCTATTAATGTACGCTTCTTGAATGACGATTGCGAGGTGATTGTGAGGGTAAGGAAAGAAAAAGTAAACGTTTTTAGCTACCTCAAGTCCCTCAGGTACCTCAGGTACCTCAGGATGTAATTCAAGACCAGCAGTGAGGATTTTTTTTTTGTGTATCCAAACATCAATATATCAACGTTTTAATATTTATATAAAAAATATTTAGTTCTTATTATTTATTACGATTATTATTAATAGTAGTAGTAAAAAAAAATTTTATTGATTCATTTCTCTTGAATGACGGTTGCGAGGTGGCTATGAGTATAAGAAAATAAAACCTAACACCTTTTCTCTACACTCTCGTTATACTTATTGAGATGGTGGGGTCAAGTGGGGATCAATAAAGAGAGGAGGGGGAAAAATAGAAAAAGTAGATCAGGGTTGTTGAATATGTAAAGAGAATGGCCCTGATGTTGGTGGTGGGAGGGGGAGGAAATACTTTAGCTTTATTTTTCCTAAATTAGTTCACCTTAATAGTAGGGTAAATGTGTTATTGCCCAAATTCGTTTGTTTTCCGGTGATGGTGTCACTGTTTGGTCCATAACAAGATTCGTCCTATAAAATAGAAAACTCCATTAAAATTATATAATTCAACATAAAAATATATACTACATTGAAGATAATTTTGAATGACTTATACTGTTATACTCAAGTTCTTTGATTGATTTGGCGTGATAAACCCATATATTTACTTACTTTAATTAGTGGTATTTTCTACGTATAACATGATAGATTTTACTTACAAAAAAAAAAGGCGATTGCACAAGTTGAGGATCTATTGGTTGTCTTTTTTTTTTACGTATCACTACGTAAGCAGTTTTTTGGGTCTTAGTAAGTACGCGCATTTTTTCTCTGTAGGCCAACATCAGCTGGTTCTAATTCAATTAGAACTAATACGAAAAGACATATTTAATAAAAAGAAACTATGCAAAGAGAAAAAGCAATCGCCATATTATTATAGCTTATTTACAGTATGAACAATATAATATTCTAGAGCGTTCTTCTTTTTGCAAGACATATCGATACCAATAAGGCCAAGTACATATGGATAGGGTTTTACCCGACCATTATAGCTCAGATCAAGAATTCGTTATAGCGATAATTCGATATAACGATGCTCTTTTAGTCTCACGGGGTATATCGTTATAGCGAACGGTGACGGTAGAAATGTTTGTTGTGTAGATATAAAGGAAAGATATACTTTTTATTTTATTTTTCAAAAGTGTAGGGAATACCTAAACTTTATTAAGAGAGTATGTGTAACCATACTCGCGCACCCATATTTTTATATAATAAAATACAAAGGATAAAAATATCCCGTTTCATTGAGTGCATTGAAAAAAATACTGTAATATCTTTCGTGGGTTAATTTTTTTTTTCACTTGCATCTTATTAAGTTTATGAAATATAAAAGGAAATCATCAAATACAAATACTATATATGGTTTCTGAACATACTGCAGATCGCTTATTTATTTATTCAATGATTCCAGCAGGCTATTAGACAGCTATCACGCGCAATGCCATTGTTCGATTGTACTACCCGAACTTTTAATGAGATCTTCGGGGACGATACTGGCATTCAACAGTCAATTTAACTTAATAATTGTCATTCCCTCCTTTTCTCTATTTTTTAGTATTATCTCTTTTTTTTCTCCGTTTATACATTACTCTTTGTTATTTTTTTTCAGCTATTACATTGAATAGGACAAAAACCTATATTCCCAAATAGCAGGTGGGGGTGTGTAATCTTTTTTATGGGGGGGGGTACCCACAATTGTTGATATGTAGGACTCGTTGTATTTTTTGCTCGGACCACTTATCCGCAGCACACTGAAAATTTTGTAAAACCTGATTATTGCACTTTCTCCTGGGTTATAATTATTTCCATGTATTATTTAATTTTGTACTTACTTTGACTCTTCGCACCCTACCTTTTCTTTTCTTTTTCTCACTTTACCTACTTTACCTACGAGAATAGTAAGTTTTTCTCTTATTTCATATCATATCATATCAACTATACTTTTAATTAACAGTTATATAACTGAATAGTCAATAAATTTACATCTTTAAAGTCATCGACCATCAGCAGTGCTTTCTGCAACTTAATAGCATATATAGTTTTCTGTATATTAATACGCGTTATCATGACAGCTCGCGCCGAATTTATAGAAGGTAGATCGATACTAGCGACTGCGATGCGTGGAAGAATAATAGAATCAATAACAGGACACTCAACTATGCAACTGATATTTTCTGTTATAGTTCTAAACAAGTATTTTGATGACGAGAGCGCTACGCCGTCATTAAGAAGATTTTACCTTAGTAACCCAAATTATATAATTAACAATACAAATTTCAGCCCTGTCGTGGAAACTTGGAAAGGTCGCTTCAGTCGCGCAGCTTTAGATCGCGGTATTAAGGTTAGAGAAGAGCTCTTATTTTTAGTTTTTAGGTACACGTATTTGATGCTTACTTTGATAGTCATTTTATCTCTAGATATCGAACGAACAACCTGATTGGTGTCATATTGTAGAGAAAATACTGAAGGTACGTATTACATTATACGTACCTGCATTTTTAAGTATATGTATAAAGAAGATAGACAAAATTAATATCATGTTACGAATATTTCCAACATGGTTTCTATTAAATAGCTCAAATTCAATGATCGAACGACCTCGAAGAATGAAAAAGCGTGTTCAAATGATCGAACAACAATAAGCATTGATAAGAACCGTTCTTCTTCACGTCCATCTAGCGGTACATCAAATGGAAGCGTAAGTAACAAGGGGAAATTGGTAATAACTATTCTTACTACTGATTACAACAAACAAATACTTTTTGTTTTCTTTTAGACTTTCTTAACTGAATTCCAAAAGGCTTCATTTGAAGCAAAATATGAAAACATGGCACAAGAAAAAATGTGGGAAGTCGAAGAAGGTGTGTTTGTGGAGAAGAAGATGTATGAATATGGGATAACACTTCCTTATGAGCAGTAAGTACTCCATACATTATCCTATTTATGGCTCGCGTTCAGAGCAGTACAGGATTTTATTCATTTCCAGACACAACCCTCAATTTTTTCGCTTATGCTTATGGCAGCAATAGTTTTCGCTTATCATAAATGATTTTTTTCGCTTATGATGGTTATTTTTTTTTTTTTGCTTTTGAGCACTTGGTCAATCCCATAAAAGCAGGTGTAGCAAATACGAAAAAAAAATTAATACCAGTCGCGAAACCCTCCCCCTATCATTTGTGTAAATTTTTAATCTTCACAAGTGAATTTCTTGGACCTCATAACCGAAAAAAAATATTTATAAGCCAAAAATATCTCTATTATAAGCGAAAAAATTGAGGATTGTGTCCGGAAATGAATGGAAAATCCTGCATTACAACACAGTCATGTATATAAACTGACCTGTAATATACACTATATAGTGGTGTTCACTCATTCATTCTGAATGTTGCTGACCCTTGCTGGGAAAAGGTATTCACGGAATCACAATTAAAAAAGATCAAAATGCATAACCTCAAACCTCTACCGCCTTTACAACAAGAATTAAAAGACTTCTTTAAAAGTTTCAAGAACTTGGTAAGACATCTCTTTCTTCCATCAAAATAATGACATACCGAAAAAATACGTAATAATAACAATAATATTCAATGTATAGACCGACGTAGATCAGATATGGGAAGTAGCTGAGAAAGCACACTTTCATCCTGTTAAACAGTTTGATCTTGATTTCTCAAAGCGGATGATTTTGGATATAGTTTCTTCTTACAGGTGGGGACACGTTTATCGGACAGCGGTTTCAGGTGGTGAAAGAGATCTGATAATGTTGATTTGGAGAGCCATAGATATGTGCTTTCAAAATTTACAAGTTGACGCTTTAAGGTGAAAGTTAAAATTAGCTTTTACTAGTGGAAGAATTGATATCAACCTGATTACAGTACTAAACATATTTTTGAAAAATTATTTAGAAGCGATCAACAAACCCTCGCTGGCTCCGCTGGATGCAATGAAAATCGGTTGTGTGATGACGGACACATCAAACCCAAGGTTTCAGCATGTAAGCCTGACCTTATTTTAAAGAAAGAACAAATGGAATATGGCGCAAGTGAAAATGGAGGAGCAGACGAAGCAGGTATCGGCTCAAAGGAGCTCATAGAAAAATATATCAAACTTCCTAAAAAGCTGAAGGATATGGCGCTACGTCTTGCTGCTGATCTTGATAATGAAGAAAAAAAAATCCGTAAACTTCAAATAATTGGCATACTGAATACGCGTAAGTGGCTTTTATTTATTTATTGGGATGTCGATTACATCGCAAACATAATAGTGCGACTTATAATTGTTTTCCATTAGATCTGAGAATGAGCAGCGTAGTGCTCGATATGCCAGCGGGATATGTGTGTAGAATTACGCCTCTCGTAGAACAAAAAGTTGGTGCTACTTTAGAAGAAAGCTTTTATAAAAACTATTTACGATTTTTGGAACAAATTATCAGGTTGAAGGTAGATTAACAGGATAGAAAGAAATAGAAAAAACGGCAAAATTTATAACAGAAGTGCATCTCGTTAAATAATCATTGTATGTTTATATAATTAGAGCATTGTCAAGGATAGTATTGATGTTGTCACAGGAGCTAATGATGATGATGATGATGATAGTGATACAGAAGATTTGACTGGATACTTGCCGCTTATTAACAGCAAAACCAAAATTATTATACCGTCCGCTTTAAATACTGATACAACAAAGAAAAGAAAGTTGGATGACTTGTAAGTTAACATTTAATCGTCTCTATCAGTCTATTGTCTTCAGATTTCATTTTATTTTTTTAGCCATCCTTTTGCCATAAAAATATTGTACAGTATCTCCACATTTATCATTGCAATCATTTTTTTGTGTCCTACATACATCAACATCATTATTGTCTTTTTATTACTTCTCTAACAAATTACATCATTATCTTTATCTTTGTAATAAAATCATATATATATATATATACATATATACATTTATACATACAGCTATCTTATCCAAATAAGTTCAATTTTTTTGTGCATCACTAAACCTACAACAGCTTCTAAGAATACTATAACTGTTAAGCTCCCTATAGCTGGCAAAAATAAAAAGACATAAGCCGTTATATGTTATAGAAGAAATCAGTTTCTCTCGTATAATACTGTACATTGAATGTTATATATTACAATCCCACAATCTTAATAATATACAGTACGTTTAACACTACTAATTTTATATACAGATTTTTGGGCACAAATGTTTTTTATCTGGTACGTAGCTTTTTTTGAATGTCAAATATTCAAAAACACATGATATAAGTCGAAACAACACCGAGTAACCGTTTACGTATTCGAAAAAATTGTTAATTTTTGGAAACAGACGTCGCTAATGGGGTTGCTAATATATTTAATCGTAAACTTAACAGAATATGCGCTATGTTATATGAACAGTTGAAATCCGAATATAATAATTGAATAAGACCACGACTAAAACGTGTACTAGAAATGAATGGATTTCCATGAATCTGTATGATCGCTAATGACATGAATCTCTATGAAAAGTGTCACTTCATGCAGATTCATAGATCAACGAGGATTATAGATATTTATAGATACTCATAAGTTAATAAGCAATAAATTCATTCAGGTACATATATTTTCAGCACCTAGTTTTTTAATGATATATAAACCACTTCTACTATATTATGATAGGCACTTTGAATAATAAAATTTTCTTCTTGTAGATCATGAACTATATGAGATAATGAGAAAAGTAGTAAAAGAAGTGCGTAGGAATACTGCTTCTCGTCAAACGACTATGGCTTCACCAAGTATAAGTTTATGCGATTTCATAGATTATCACTCATATTTACAAAGCATGCATTTTCATTCATATTCATAGATATTTTTTTATAGATATTTGTTCAGTTTTATGTAGATTCATATATCATTTAGAGTCATACATTGTCACTCAGATTCGTTAATTTTTGTAATACGTAGAGATTCATGGATTTATTTCCATGCAAATGAATGATTGTCTTTTTTCATGCATATTCATAGAGAACCATGGCATTTCATAACCTATAAATTCATACGTACGTATTCATAGAGAATTAGGTAATTGCATGCAATTTTTAGCCGTGGTGCTATTGTTAATTGGAAATGGTGGCCACCCATATTGCGATACAGCTACAAATTCCAAAAGAGTAGCCGATGGACTTTAATGATGTTACTGCATTAATCAATGGATACGGTGTAACCATCAATTCCCTCTCTTGAATTCCATCCAACTCATGATGCCGGTCGTGTAATTTTGGCTCCAAAAGAAGATGTTGCGTAACGTTGATAATATTAATGATTTGGCATATAGTATTTTTCGAGGTGAAGACCGTTCATATATCTCTATGTAATAATGATAAGAGTATTGATAGTAATGATTCTAGAGGTGGATCTGCTACTACCCTGTTGAATTTTTACATAACAATACTACAAGTGGAGTACCAAGACCTGAATTACAACTCAAGATTGGGATCCCTATTATACTTTTGCGAAATCTGAACCCTGATAGAGGATTATGTAATGGTACTAAACTATTTGTTACTGCCCTACATGACCATACCATTGAAATAAGAAGAGTTGATCAAGGATATGACGGTCACGAATATTTTTTTTACCAAGAATTAACATATGTACTACAGAAGGCGAATATCCTTTTATTTTGTGCTGTTGCTAGTTCCCTGTACGAGCTGCGTTCGCAATGAATATTAATAAAACACAAGGACAGACATTATCAACTGTTGGCATATATTTGGATAAACCTGTTTTTGCCCATGGTCAACTGTATTTTGCTCTTTCCAGAGCTACAGATTCCGCAAACATTAAAATTGCATTAAATCTTTCCAACCAAAGAAACAGTACTGTACCAAAAACTAATAATGTAGTCTATCGTGAAGCTCTCCTACCATCCGTGGCATAGATATATCCATTTATAATATGTTGTATTACTATTATTATTACTATCTTTACTTACATTATCATTATCAATACCATTATCACTATTATATCATTATTTTTATTATTTTCAATATTATATTATTATCATTATAAATATTATTAGCAATTTAATATCATTATTACTATCAATTTTATAATCATTATTTTTATCATCACTATTACTATTATATTGTTTTCCGATTTATATATATATATCAACTCAAAAAATATTATACAGCATTGGGCCTACTCAGGACTGGCGCGACACGCCGTTGGGGGTCAAGGGGAAACCCCTTGCGGTGACGTTGGTAAGACAGGAGAGCTAGTTATAAGATAATAATGTAAGTCGAAATACAGAAATTTATTATCACAATGAAATAAAAAAGAATCGTCTGAACTGGTACCCCATGGGCTATCTATTTTGGTTTGTTGTTTGACTTCTCGTGTAACTTATATGCCTTACCCACATTGAAAACCCACCAGTACTATAGTTCGTCAATGTCGTTCTGATACTATACTATATCATGAATCTTTATATTCGATTGATCGGAATGAGTGTTTATACCAAATACTCCCCATATAAAAGGCACTCACACAATATATATCCTCTGAGGTTGTCATCAAATGTAATGCTTTAGCTTGCGTACTACAACAGCGGCTACCAGTAATAGACATAACCATATCAATGGATTATTGGGTTTAATTCTAAAACGTTCCATGGTGTTCTATTGCAGTGATATAGTTTATAATACCTAGTATTGATACAAATCAGTATCAGCCCAATCGTACGAATAATATAAAAAAAATTGGAAAAGAGAAAAAAAGTTTTCGCATTGAATGCTGAGGGACTGGGCGGCACATGGACGTCACCAGTTATTCCACACTCACCACTTGGACATGAAGAGGGACATGCACCCAACAGAGGTCCTGGGATTACGAGAAAAAAGGAATGAAATAAAGAAATAAATGAGACTTGCAACTTAGCTTTTGTGTGCAATTTTCTATCCAAGTAGTTGCGAATACCAATCTCAAACCTCAAATTTTATTGGCGATATTGGCCTACTACATAATAAATATTATTATGACTGCTATTTCCTATTTAAATGATATTACTAAAGAGTACATTCTTCCTAATTATACATTCTACTCCATTTAATCTCATCTACTTTTGCGATTAATTTTTTTCTTCTCCATAGAAACTTCAAGTGCAATGATAAATGGGGTCGACCTACTAAAAAAAAAAGGACAAAAAAAATCAAATTTTCATAATCTTATCTCAAGTGAAGATAATAACACTAGATCATCTACGGTTGTCGAGAATATTCATAATACTGAAGCACACATAAAGTAGATGTCAGCTATGGCTTCAAAAACAGAATGAAGCAACATTTTCTATTGAAGAAGAACAACTTACAACAATAACAACAAATGGTGTAGATGAACAACTTTCACTAGGTCACCTCCGCCAATTGAAGAAACAACAGAAAGTGGTCTGGATGAAACTGATGCAAATGATGAAGATGATTCAGAAGATTGTGAAAAGGAAAAAAGTATCATAAGTATTTTTTTTCTTCTAACCAACAACATCTTGATAACAATAGTGATGAAAGAATCATGAATAACTAAAAAAAAAAGATATCAATGAATCCGGATCTAAATCTGGTGCTTGACAGATCGAGCAAAGGAGGAAGAAAGCGAAAAGGCATATTGAAGTCAAACAAAGACGTGTTGGGGGGGGGTTGAGACCCAGATCAATGAAGAAACAGTTGCGAGTTGCCCCAACCGGACAGAATATTTTTTTTTTACTTCTTCATCTTTTTTATTTTATGTGTTCTATTCTATACTTCTATTCTA
Source organism: Circinella umbellata (assembly GCA_025093555.1). Lineage (NCBI taxonomy): Eukaryota > Fungi > Mucoromycota > Mucoromycetes > Mucorales > Lichtheimiaceae > Circinella > Circinella umbellata. The sequence continues at coordinate 248,387 of JAIWNF010000010.1, read as the reverse complement.
CATGTCATTGGAATTACAACAATCTTTGATGTATTTGGGTTTCCTTGTGGACCGCATGCTATAATAGCTACATGGGAAGAGATGCAGTGAACTGGTAGTATGGAATGACAACCATCTGTCATGAAACGGTTCCGCCACTCCTCGAGACCCTTCTCGTTCGAAACGTTGTCTTGCTTTGGTACGGTACCAATGAACATATGCTGTTTTGGCGTCCGATCAATAACAATTTACATGGCGGGAAAAAAAATTAAAATTGGCCTGTCTAGGCCACAACATTATACCATTTTGAATGAATAGAGCTTGTATGTGCGATTCACGAATAGACTTTGAAGACGCTGATCGATATTGCTGGCGAAGTATTTCAATCGATCGGAACTTCCTCACCTTCTTATAACAACATATTCTTTCTGGCTTTTGCTACAGAATACTATATACTCCATCATAATGTTGTTGGTAATGTTCTACAGCAATTCGTATGGTTCCAAATAAATGAAATAAACCCTACCGATGTTTTTTTGGCAATGTTTCAGCGTACTATAAAATAACATTCGTATAGAAATATTAATAACATATTAATAAAGGAGTATCATTACCAAGTAACATCATGCATTGTACTAACAACATGGTAGTTAAAAATGTCAGAAAGAATGCTGCTAATAAAGGCCTGTACTGTTGTTTGTCCATATCCCCTTTAATTTAAAGTAAAACTCCAATAAGGGAAGATGAAATGCCATCGATGGCCCAATTGGTGAGGCAGCAAGCAAATTATGTGCCATCAAGATGATGGGCTCTTCCTTTGTGACAATCTATACAGTAAGGAATTTTTTGGTCTTTTATAATACCTAAAATAAATAATTATGTCAGTGTTCAGGCTGATTTAATATATTTTAAAGAAAATAGATACTGTACTAGTTATATACATCCAATCAGTGAGGAGCAAAGAGATATTGAGTTCATCACAATCACAAAGTTGTTGGTGAGGATTAATACACGTTTCTTTATATTGATTATAATGAGTATTATTAGAATAATTAAAGCGATTGATGTACGCCTTTGTAAGGCTGGGCATTAATGTATCCCCATCCTTGATTGTAAGAATCTGTTTTTTTGTTGATTGGTGCAGGTAGGTAGGATTTCTCTCTCTCTCCATCTTGGCCAGCAAACATGCCTCCTTCGTTACCAAAATCAAAGTCATCGATCTCCCCCACCATCATCCTGAACATTGGTCGAGCCTGCAAATAGAATTATTATTCAGTATATATACAATTAACTAATTGTTATATTAACTTTAACAAAAAAAAAAATTAAGCTATTACGTACCCTCACTATTACAAATCGTACTTGCTAGGGTTGGCTGTAGTCTGGGAGTATGCGTATCAGCAGGGCCTACATCAGCTTTAAGTCTTTTCAGTGTAGATTGATAAACTCTTTTTCCATTTTTATTGAGTATAGAATTTCTATCCTTGTCGTGCTTAGGTTTTTTCTTGTACACTATAGCTGAATGGGTCAATATCAATGTCGTTGACTTTAATTGATTCGCAATAATGATCTCTACGAGAATGGGACATTATTAATATATGTGTAAGAAAAAATATGAAAAAAAAAAGATGAATTTGTACACATGATATAGCAGAACTATCTTAAACCCTAAAAAGAATAAAGTCACGTCCAATGTCAGGCTCACAGTGCACTTGGAAAAGATATACTGTACTTGGTTCAAACCATTAACTGATTTCTTGCATAAGAAAAGAAAGAAAGGTGAATTATGACTCATGCTGCAACTTGGTCCTGAATTTCAAATTGTAATCACTCATCATCATCAATTGTAAAGATAATTAGTCGTCAAAAAAAACAAGATAAGCAAAAATAAATTATGCGGTATTGAATGTCGGATGGATATTAGTTCTAGTTACAGCATTGAAGATGTTTAATAGACATTATAAAGGTACTTGCATAATAGGTTGATTAAATAATGGTGATACAGATTGTGTGGTGTACGTAGAAAATAGTGTGTTGATTTTTCATGACCTGGATAGAGTATTATCGTATGTAGGTCACATACAGCACATTGTTTCTTTTCCAAAAATTTAAAATCTGTGAATACCTTTATACATGGCTTCACGAATATCATTAACATTCCCATATATAAAAATTCATGATAAAATAGTGATTCTATCGATCTTAGTGTATATTTTAGTAGTTAAAGAATCCATTATTCCTACTTACAATTTACCGAGTTTCATGAACACATTAATATAAGAGTGAAGAACTCGGATTTCACAGAATAACTTATTTAGAGTGTACGCTATATTTGAGATATGAAATAGCAATAAAATTAAAAGTCATATACACCGTTCTCACTGAAAAAAAAAAAAGAACAAAGTGTTTCTATTTTATATTTCATTTGTTGCTCATTCATTATATTATGAACAACTCTATGAGTAGTTTGCCAAATGTGCACGTTGTACGTATAACATTTTTACTCATTCATTGAAGTTGAACCTGAGGTTATCACGACAAAAATACGGAATATTAGTAGATAACGGGACTTACATAATATGGACTCAACTGAGAGACGACAAATAACTTTTGGTACGACAGATAAATATTCTTGTTTCTTTTAATTCATAAAAGCGACAAGTGTTACGAAAAAAAAAAAAAAGTGATTGAATGTACGTAAAAATGAATAAAACGAAAAAAGAATAATATTTTATATCAACAGTCTTATTATAATTTTTATGGAAAGGGAAAAGAAAATTATGATTGTTTAAAAAAATTGTTTGTCACCATCAGTATTATTAGTATTATTAACCACAGATGAGAATGATTACCTTGCAATTACATTATATTACGTAATAGTAAAATTAATAAGTGCAAAACGACGTTACCAATGGCATTATAATAATATATAAGGTTACCCTTTAATAAAACTATATGCAGAATGGATATATAAAGAAAAGTGGTAATTAGGTTTTCAGTGTTTTTCACATTGGCTAATTTAATATATTATACTCTATGGGCGATATTACAAGTTTGAGTTTTCTGACTTACTTGACACGTAGTCTCAAGTTGTCGTTGGAACAAGAACCTTGAACGTTGCAAAGGATTTTTTTCTTTTGAGAGGGGACTTTACTCATGCATTTACCCAAAGCTTTCTTTATTCTTTTGTGAGAACACCTTATACACGATCTCTTACAAGGTTCCTATTTTCTCACATAAAAAGAGATACGGGTAAAACTTTTGGTTTGGTAATAGCGTTACCATTATCACACAAAAGGAAGTTGATAGATACATACGTACGTGGTACTATTCCCATTCCCTTTTCTGATTTGTTCTCAGCCTCTATTTGTTGATGTTGTTTCAAGAAAATAGACCCTCGAGATGGAAGCTGAGTAAGGACCTGTACTTTGATTGAGATTGAGGCTGAGGGTTATGTTCCTGCTGTACGAGCGTAGGCATGGGGACTGAACATGACAATAGCAAATCATGACAACTTTTTTTTTTATGAATAAATATTATTTTAATTTCATGAAACATTATCCTTATTAATAACTTTTACGTAGTCATAACAATAATGATAATGATGATTTTGCGATTTCATTTATATTAATTATAGATGAGACAAAACAAAATATTTTTAATCCTAATTTTCCTTAATAATAACACTCTATTCTACCTAACGAAATATATTAAAGAAATAATAATGTAGGGCAAATATAAGTTACAGACATGGATACACACGACTTATGTTACACTTTGTGACAGATGGTTACTGTTGTTAACGATTATAGAAAATTCGCTCATTTCAATGTTTATGGATAAAGATGGCTTGGCAATTTTTTAATATTACTGCTCCTCCTCCTCCTCCCCCCAACCAAAGAAACCGTTATATAAATGTATTAGTTAGATATATACTAAATATTACTTTAGTTCTTTTAATATTAATTTATTATTTAAGTTTCATATTGACTTGATTTATTATATAGAATTATTTCTTTAAATGAGTTTAGCTTTATCCATTAAACATATTAATGAAAAAAAAAAAAACTTTTTTTTTTCTGTCTTTTGTTTGATTGGAAATGTTTTTTATTGATTGTTGTACAAAACAAAAAAAAAATTAAGCTTTTTTTTTTAATCCATGTCATCACATCATCAAAGTGTGGCTAATGGGGTAACACTAAACATAATCTCAGCTTTCTTTCTCTCTCTTATAAATCCACTTTTAATAAATAAGTCTAACTCAAAAAGAAATGAGATCCGCTGAATGTAAAAAGTCTATATTTCTAATATGTTTTAACCCAAAGATCTTTATCCGCTTTGACGAAATTAACCTCATATAGTACGTAATAGTATATCGGTCGGTGGTGAATATATATAGTTTATCATGTTTAAGATTTCAAGTAGATTATATGGGGCTCGATTTTAATTGTTTAGTCCCAACTAAAGATAAAACCCAAGTATAGAAGGAAAGTTGAAATGGGAAATAAGAAAAAAAAAAAAGTAAGAGCCCTTTCAAGAATTCACCCCCCCCACACTCCTTCTTAGCAATTACGTACCTACACTGTCTGTTCGTCTCGTTTTACTTTTTACTGTTTTCTTATTTTTTATAATCATATTTTTATTTTCTGTTTTGGTTCCCAGGAATGTGGGTTCACCCTGCAGCTCAAACGAAAAAAAAGACGATCCTTTTATGTTTACACTAAAATAAATGTTACTAAGGAGAATTAGTTTGTGAAAAGATACTATTTCTCCTGTTTGAAAGGAATTCAAAGTAGAAGAGATGAGAGAGAGGAGAACAAGGTAAGAAGGCTTATTATTTTACTACTCTTTTGATATTTTAGTTATCTAGTATAAAGTTAACTATTAGACGTGAATATTTATTTCAGACGATAATAAAGGAGGAGGGGAGATAGAAAGAGGAACACGAGTGTAATCTAATTTACTACGCACAGAGAATGTTGTTCGGCATTATCACCCCCCTTCTTTTTCGAAAAAAAAAACAACAACAAAAAAAAATAGATAGATAGATATTAGGAGTTCTATTCTACTCTTCTATTTATCTGAAAAAAAAAGTATAAACATTCAAAATGATTATATATTAATAAGAAGTATCATCTACACTATCCAATAAGATATACGTATATCATTAATAAAAAAAAAAAATTATCGACTAAAGTAATTAAAAATTTCGTCATATGTAAAAAAAAAGTGAACTAAAAATTCAATTGGCTAAATAACTTTTTGATAATAAATAACGTGGGTTTTAAAAAATGTAATTAGTATTATATTAAAAAAAACACAATAACAACACCCACAGCAAAAACTATATAATAACAATAATAACAAGAACAATAATAACAAGGGAACAACTCTTCATTTCTTTTTTAGATAATTGGGAAAAGAAAGGAGAGTGTTGAATGAATGAAAATCCTAGTAATAAGTAATCATTTATTAGAGATAGTGATGATAGAAATACATTAATAATAATAATATTATTATTATTATTATTACATTTATATAGACGTAGCACTTTCTATCTCTATTTTTATTCTGTTCACAATTATATTAGACAATAAATAACTAAAGAAAAAGATTCATGTTTTAAGTGTAATAAATTGAACCAAAGAAATTTGTGGGGGGAGGAGGACTTATTTCAGAGAAAGCACTCAAAAGAAAGAGAGGAAATAAAGGGGGGGAGGGAGTCAAAGGAGGTGGGGGACAAAAAGAGAGAAAAGCTTTGGGGGAGAAGAAAGAAAGAAAGAAGGAATATCAATGTTTTCTTTTCAAGAACAAAAAAAGGCGGTTCTTGTATGACGAAAGGGATAAAGTTGTACAATCTTTTTGATTACAGACTTTAAGATTGGTTTGTGTATAATACATGGATTAAAATCTACCAAGTTAGTTATAATATACTAATACCATCATTAAATTAGTATCGTTTCCAATGCCAAGTAATCATTCTAATTTGAAAGCTACAAGAGTTGTATATATCAATGATTATGTATGATAAAAAAGACTTTTATTTAAAGTAAAATAATTCATAATAATATGCAAAGATATGTATCTTGACGAGGTACAACAGGAGAGTTAAATAACAAGCTTTTATGGGGGGGGGGAGAGAGTAGGATGTGAAAAAAAAAAGCGGAGAACAAGTTGAAAATCCATTTAAAAGGCGAAGTTTTCGCTTTGGTTTTTTTTTCGTGTGTACAACCTTCTTTTTTTTTTTTTTTTTTTTTTTTTTTTCTCATCCATTAACCCTTTCCAATCCTTTTTGTTTATTTGATACACACGCGCAGCCCGTCAAAAAAAAAAAGATACAAAGTTGAACCCCATCTTATCTTTTTTTGCTTTTCTTTTCTCTTTCTCTTTCTCTTTCTCTTTCTCTTTATAACCCTCTCACTTTTTATTCAGTTGGAAAAAAATAATTATAACAAATCCTCTTTTTCCAGCTATTTTTTATTTGTATATACCCTATTTACTTAATAATTTCTTACGATTTTGTGTATACGTTATTCTTTTTCTTTAAATATATAAAAGAATTTTTTAGCTTTTCCCTTCCTTTATTCTTTTTTTTTTTTTAAAACCAAATCCATCAATCAATTCAAACTTATAATTTCTTATTCTATATATTAAAGAAACCATATATAACATGACTTCAGTTGCTACATTGAATACATCATCTTTAAAACAACAACAACAACAACAACAACAGAAGCGCAGCACAGGTAAAAGTCAACAACAACAACATAAAGAAGATAGTTACAAAATGCGTTATAAACAGGTACATAATCTATAATTATAACCACACTCCCCCTTTTATTTTATTTTATTTTTGTTGTTGTTTGTGTAAGAGAGAGAGAGAGAGAGAGAGTTGTAATATTGTGAGCGCGTGTCCATACCCAGAAATAAAATAAAAAGTTAGAGCAACGCTACCTAATTTAGGTATTGAGCTTGTCGGGATCTTGTTGAAAGGGAAATCATGCAACCCCCTTTTTAGCCTTGTAATTTTTTTATTTTTTTTGGGGGGGGGGAAAGAAAGAGGTTGAAGGCAAAATATTCTATCACGCGCTCTTTTTTAACACCCTAACCTTTTTTTTCCCTCCTTTTTATATATGGAAATCTCTCTTTTTCTTAACTAAAAAAATTATATAATCTTATTTTTTTTTAATTAGCCTGTTCAAGATCCTACTACTTGGGCATATCAACAACAACAACAACCTGTTGATTGGTCACTTTATCAACAGCAACAACAACAACAATATGTAGCTACTAATGGTTCTTATTATTATGTACCTTCTTATTATCAATATTATTCAAATAATACATCTCAACAATACATATATCCTCAACAACAACAATCACATCATCAACAACAACAACGACCTTCATCTCGTTCTTCACGTAATTCTATTCAACAACAACAACCTACGTATATTCAAAAATCAACATCTACTCCAATTCCTTCTTCTTCTCCTACTACTACTTTATCTCGTCCACGAAATCATCATCGACCTTCTTCCTCTTCTTCTTCATCATCTTCTTCATCTAAACAACAACATCGTTCATCATCTACTTTAATGAATCGACGTCCATTAGAAGAAAGACCAAGATCATCTATATCACATTATTCTTCATCCTCCTCCTCCTCCATTTCACAAAGACACTATAATGGATCCATGTTAAATGATGTTCGATCATCTCCTAGACCTTCCTCTTCTTCATCATCTACTACATCATCTATTACGGGTGCATCTTCTGATTTTTCTTCAGGTCGTCGATCCTCCATTACTTCAATATCATCCAATCTCTCTATTCAATCTGAAATGTCAGTTAATTCTAAACTTTCATTATCAAAACGTTTACGTAAAGTATTTAGTGTTAGTAGTTTAAGATCTTCTTCTTCTTCTAATAATACAAATACTTTATCTTATGAACAACAACAACAACAACAACAACAACATATGGATGATGATTCAGGATCCGTTAGTAATAGTTCAATGTATGGTATGAATAATAGTAATGGTTCATTCACTTCAGTAACAAGTAGTACATTAATGGATGATACGAGTTCAGTCATATCAAGTGGTACAGCAAGTGCACCTGCTAGACAAAAAAGAACCACACAACGTTCCAAATCATTAAGAAGACGTTCTATTGTTACTTTATCTAATTTATTCAACAAAAATAATCATACACCGTCTACAGTACCAGAAGAAGAAGAACAAGAAGAAGAACAAGTAGTAGAAAAGAAGAAGCATACAGAAAAAAAGAGAATGAATCCAAGTGTACGACCTATAAAAAGTGTATTATCAACAACAGCTTCCTCCTCCACATCAAGTATTACATCTCAAGTCAATAATACACCTTCATTATGTGGTAGTCAAAGAAGTAGTAATAAATCCATTACATCCTTATCAACATCGTCTTCAAGAAGAAAAAGAATTCAATTTTGTCCTACGATTCAAGTTCACGAAACATTTAATGCTTTTGAATATGATCGACGTAGTGATATGAATGCTACATGCCAAAAGATAACTCCTTTAATGGCGATGAAGATTAAACAGGAGTTGAATGAATACAAGTTAACTGACATGCAAATTCACGTGGAGAGTCGAAAATATACTCATTTCTTTTTGTAAAAAAAAAAACAGAATGATTTCCCCTCCCACACACACACACACACACACACACATCATTTCATTTTTAGTCTTTTTTTTTTTTTTACGTTATTATTTTTTTCAGATTCACAACATTTACAACAGAAGCCAACAAAAAAAAAACCATATATAATTTATAGCACACAACATAATTTTTTTTTTTAATATTAAGGAATTAATCTGTTTAACTTTTCCCAATTGTAAAAATATATATTTCTCTTTTCTTTTGATAATATTAAATGTTCTATTGAATTGAGTACGTACGTTATTAAAAAATTGGGGGAGGGGAAAAGAGATTGTATGACAAAGTAGTGTCAATTCTTATCACTCAAGTGCACAGGTAAAAAAAAATGGAATCATCATTTGTATAAATAAATGCCAAGTAGTTGGCGTAATTTCTTTACGCCCTTTCCACTCTCCCCCCCCCACACATGAAAGAAGGAAAATCCTATTTTTTTTTTTGGTTCACATTACACAAAAACACATATTATTATTATTATTATTGAAAAAAATATATTAACTTTAAAAGTAGATAAACCTGTTAAGTTTAACTCTCTTTTGAAATCAAGTCATCGGGGAGAGGTGGGGGGGGAGAGAGAGAGGAAGGTTTTGAAAGAAAGAAAGAAAGAAAGAGAGGGGGGGAGTAGCAAAACTGTCCGTGCTTCAATACTAAAATATTCTTTTGTATCACAACCTCTATAAAAGAAAAAAAAAACCACACCACTTTTTTCCTCTTTTCTAATAGAATTAATAAACAACCTTCATGTTAAAATATTTATATGTTTTATATAACAAAGTTTGTACAACCGTAAACTTTTTTAAGGTTTTGTCTCCTTTCTTTTTTTTTAAAAAAAGTTATTTATAGATAGATAATAATGTTATCCATTGATTATTATATATACTACTACTAATGATGATGATGATGGATTCTTTACTGTGAAAATTTTGGAATGATGACGAGTTTTTTTTTTTTAATTTCTATTTTTGGTTACAAGCATAAAAATAAAAAGAAATGGGAGAGACCAAAAAAGAGAAAAGAAAAATGTTATAAAAAGAAGTTCTTTTTCGTATGATATATATATATCACTTGCTATTTTTGGGAGAGGAAAGGGTATCAATGATAAACAAACTATAAATAAACTTGAGATATTATCTTTTTTTTTAAAAAATAAATAAATGTTTAATTCTTTATGATAAAATAACGTAGTAAATCAGTCAAAGGGCTAGAATGTTGTATGACAGAACACTTTCTATTTATTGATTAAACTGTTAATAACAAACATCATTCCCATGCTATAAATATGTATAACCCAACTTTAAAATTTTCGATCGACAAGACTTTGAAAAATAATAAACTATTACTAGAACTAGTAATGACCTATTTCTTTTTCAATTCGTTTTACAGAATACGTAATAGGATTAGAGACTTGGGGGGGTGTTTTCTTTAGTTGTTGTATGCTTCATTAGAAATTCTATTTATTTTATTTTTGTATAGCTCCAATAATTTTTGATAGCAGAATGGGATTTGTATTGAGAATCATTTCCTGAATAAGTAGATACCATGTGAATTCAACTTACTCGTGGAATGACTAACAGAATTTAAAGTCTTACATATTATATATAAACATACTTTTCAGAATGGATCCATGTTTCATTTTCAGCCTATATTATATACAGCTGAACCCCATTTTTTTTGTAATAGTAGGGATTTGGTTCGAATAAGTAAGTGCAAAACCCAGGATTTAATTGTTCTATTATATATTGTCTCTAACCCTTTACTCCCCCCCCCCATTTGCAATGCAATTAGAAAAATATTTAGACATCTTTGTTTACATTTTGTACAGTAATATTTATTTAGAGAGAATCCATTTAGATTTTGGTAATATCATTTTTTATAACTACGTCATATTGTAGAATAGAGTTACTGTAGGAACTTGATCACTTCCTCTCAACTAGTATATTTAAATAACATAGTAACTCATTTCAAAAAAAAAAAATTCTTTATGTCACGACTCTGCAGAATAAATGTAAAACTTATAGATCTTATTTAGTAAAAATAGTTTTTCAAGTACGTTTATAGGCAATAAGTAGAAGAGGCGGAAAAATTATAACCAGGATTTGTTATAAAACACAACTTTATCTTTTAGTACAGTAACGTTAGTGATTTATCTAAAAATCCACGCTCTTCCATTTATACATATGATTAAATCTGAATAATAGACTTTTTAATTAATATAATGCTGTTGATATTTTCAATTTACACTTGAAGATATGAGTTTACTGATAATAATACTTGTCATGTTGAGTATATTTTGCCTCTACAGTCTTAATGAATGTGTATTAAATTATGCTACGTAATGCAATGTGTTAGGGAAACAAAAAAAAAAAAAAAAAGAAAAAAAAAATGATACGTTTTTTTTCCCAAATGTAAAAATAAGTTATATTCTAATGTGACTCGCTTAACAAAGAGGCACCTTTTCTATGAACACCATTGTGATTATATATATTCCTTACGTAACAGATGATCATTGAACAAACAAAAATGCATTCTTTATCATACGTTTTCTCTCTCTCTCTCTCTCTCTAAATTTGATAGAAGTTTACGTTAGCAGTAATATATTATTTTTTTCCTTTTTTTTTTAAACAATTGTAGTGGAGAATAGTATTTTTTTAATATGAAAGGGAAGATCGATTTTTTTTTTTTTAATCGTGATACAAAATTACAATGATGAAGCACTTTTTTTTTCAAGATAGGTGGTACATAATTGACGTTGAAAACATTATAAAAGACAAAAAAAAATGCATGTTAATCATTTTTAAAGTGTTTCATCTTACATATTATATAACTGGGGGGCGGGAGGGGGAGGGTTATAATTGTTTTCTTTTACCTTGTTATATAATAATTGCATATTTGTATATAAATAAGGTGGCACTTTATTATTGTTGAGTTGATTTACATCTTACCGACATGACTCGGGGATTATCATTGGGTGTTTTGAGGGAGTGTGTCATATTAAACGTGTTTAGTGATATTTTACTGTAATATAATGAATTAAAAAAAAAAAAAGAAAGTTAACTAAATTGACGATAATAATTTAAGATGAATATAAATTTGTATACGTAAACTGAATAATTCTATAACAAGGAACGTAGGTAATTTATATTTTATTACCTGTCAAAAAATAAGAAAAAGAAGGAGGGGGGGAGAAATAAGTCAACAACTCCCTTTTGATTGTAAAACACTGTAAGCAATCATTAACATAATAGAATACATCTCTCTCTCTCTCTCTCTCCCTAATCGTTCCCTCCCACACAAACCATCCCCTTACTATTTCATAATATTTACTTTGACTTTTTTTTTTTTTTTTTTACATCTTTCTTTCTCTTTCTCTTTTCTTTTTGTTTTTATTAACACACACACTCAATCTCTCTTTCTCTTCTCTTTTCCCTCCCCCCCCCTTTTTACACCCTTCTTTCTCGTGCGTGTGTGTGTGTGTGTGTGTGTTTATGTATCTGTTCAACTCTGGTAGTGAACAAAAAAAAATTAAAAAATTAAAAAAAAAAAATTGTTTCTTTTTTTTTTTTCTTTTAAAAAAAATGGAAGTAGCACCTTCACCTACTGTACAAGAATGTTGTGAATGGGTGTCTGACAATGTTCTTGCACTTGAAACCGATGACGATGTAGCCATTGAATTAGATAGTCTTTCTATTCTTGTCAACGCTCTTGATGCCCCTATTGAAATTATTCAACAACTTCAACAACAAATTCATGATTTAAAAAAAATTCAAAAAACAACTTTATTGGATGATGTGGTAAGTTGAAGAAAGAAAAAATAAAAATAAAAAAATATGATGTGGGGCATTTTGAGTAACAGAACTGGGGTACGGTAATGATTTATTATTATTATAGATTAAAAGTGCTCAGGAGATATGCAATGAATGCAGGAAATGCATCACGGCTGCACCTTCTTTTATCAATTCATGTTTTATTGAATTCAATTTGGAATTACCAAGAATATTACCTGTCACTCATCCTACAAATTATTCATCCATGTGGCCGGACCAAATGGATCCAAGAGCTTATTGGTTTCGTCAATATTTTGTTGGAAAACCTTATATTACATTTATTGGAAGAGATGAAACTCAAAGTTATCATCCTATTATTATTTCTGTTGTCAAAGAACGAATTGATTCAAAATTTAGATATCGGATTATATCTCGTGGAAAACAGGTAAAAAAAAAGTTTTATAGAGGGAGGAAAAAAAAAAGGGGGGGGATAACCTGTTTTATTTTTTGTTTATTAACAAATTAATAAATAAATCAAATAATACCGTACCGTAGATTCATAGTCAACGTTATGTTGTTCAAGAAACTATTGCTAAAGAAACTGAATCTAATCTTGAACTTGCTGGACAAGGTTATTTTTTAGATAATACTATTTCTTCATTCCATCAACATGATCATTCAAAATCAAAAGGAGCAGGAGGAGGAGTAGGAAATGTAGGAGAAGGAGGAAAAAAAACAGGACCTACTACAACATCTCAACCACGAAGACGCCCTTTACGTAGTATTTCATCAGCCATTATTAATAAAAATAATGGAACAGCAACTACAACAACTATAACTCAAAATTTGGAAACTCGATTATTTCGTGCAGCAGTTCGATCTACGTGTTCAGATATTGATTTACGATTATTTCGAGAATTATCAGCCGAAGAAACTATTTTGTCAGGATTAGAAAAAGGCATTTTAAGATATGATGAAATGGAAATACCTAAATTTTATAAATTTGGAGTCCTTTCTGTTAAAGAGGGTCAAACGACCGAAGAAGAATGGTTTGCTAATTCCAATGTATCTGAATCGCTGGAACGGTTTTTAAATATTATTGGCAGGCCCATTGAACTAGAAGGTTATAAAGGATATGCAGCTGGTCTGGATACTAAATGTAAGAAAATATATATAGATAAGTGGTTTATTATGTATGTACGAAGGGTGGAATAGAGTGACTCAATTTTCTAAATTATATAGCTGGAGAATCTGGAAAATTCTCTTATGCAACATCATGGCGTGATTATGAAATTATGTTTCATGTAGCTCCACTTATGCCTTGTAGAGAAAATGATAAACAACAAGTGCATCGAAAACGATATATTGGCAATGGTAATTAAACCTTTCCCCCCCCTCCTCTTTTTATACATATATAACTCAACCCTTTGCTTTTGTTTTTTTTATAGATATCGTATGTATTGTGTTTGTAGAAGGAAATGAATGTAATTTTGATCCAGATATTATTCGTTCTCAATTTCTTCATGTTTATATTGTAATACATCCTGAAATGATCAATGGTAAAGAAGCATGGCGAATTCAAGTAATCAATAAAAAGAATGTATCTGAATGTACTCCTTTACTACCAAGTCCATCCATTATTTTTGATGAAAATGAATTACGAGGGTTTCTTATGCTTAAAAGTAAATTTAATGGGGATTTTTTCAAATATAATATATGTTAAAACACCCCATTTTTATATATCCCCCAAATCTAACATGGATATTCTTTTTTTTTTTTTTTATTAGTGGTAAATGCTGAAAATGCAGCACTTAAATGTGACAGTTTTTCAATACCCAATAATAAAGGACGCATAGGTGTTTTAAAAACATTAAGTGAAACTGGATTACGATTTAATTATACAACAGATATAGCATTACGACAACAACAGCAACAACAACAACAGCATTGTAATTATTATGATGGAAATAATGATCGTATGATAATAATGGGAGGGGAAAGACCTAAATCAGCGGGTGCACAACGTATTTCAAGAGGTAGTATGCGTAGTCTTCGAGCGGCATTAACTGAGAATAATAATCATCATCCACGTGCAATGACTCCTGATGCACCACCTATACCCACTACATCAAGATCAAGTATGTTACGTGATTGGAAAAATTTAACAAGAAGGAGAAGTAGTGGTGGACATTCACCTATTGATTCAAATAGTATAAGTGGTGGGAGTAGTCGAGGTCCTTCTCCTTTATTAACAAATCGACCCATTCTATTAGATGATACAGAAGGTATAAAAGTTATTATTATTATTAGAATCACAGTGCTGTAAATTAATTTTATATTCATATTTTTATTTAGTGGAGAATCATAATTCTGATAATAACAATTTAGCATCCACCACAGCAACAACAACAATAATAATAAATAAAAATCATAATGATGATGATGACACTCATCCATCCTTAGTAAAAGAAGAAAAAGAAAAAGAAACGATTCGTAATAGTGCTAATAGTAATCAAAACAACAATGACAAAGACAATAATCATCGACGTTTATCCAATGAACAACCCAAAAAACAAAAACAACATAATCAAACCTCTCAAGGTACAATAAGATCTAAAGCACAAAATTTAGTAACAAGTGTTATGGGAAGAAGGAATAGTCATCAACAACAACAGCAACAACAACAAAAGACATTAAGGACAACAACTAATAATAATAATAATAAGAATAATAATAATAATAATAATAATACATCAACGGGAGGAGGATTGATCCGTTCAAAAACGTTCATGATGGATCATGCAGGGAAATTGATTCAAGGGGTGGATCGCCACGAGAAGTTATAAAACAAAAAGTTATAAATCCCCGAATAACTACATATATGGTGAAGATCGTCATTTTGTATTCCTATTAATTATTATTATTATTATTCCTTTTGAATTAAAGCCTCACTATTACTTATAATAAAAAATAATAATATTACTAACTGCTAACTACTATAAACTACTACCGCGCACTCTATTTATTTTTATACACTTTTAATTTATTTTTGGGGATGAAAATGGTAAAAAGTAACCGAACGAATTTTTCCAAGTCTCCTTTCCCCCCCTCTCCCCTTTTATAATTAACACACACACACACACACACACACACACACACACACAGAACATAGAACTCATTTACATTACTTTTTTTAAAAAAGATTTATAGTTTTTTTTTTTTGTACAAGCATGTAATAATGAAAGCGTGGGTGTGACAAAAATTTGATAAAACTGACAGAAAAAGTTGGGAATGTATATATATGTAAATAATGAGAGAGAGTCCTCTTGGGTAACACAATGAAGAAGAAAGTTCCCTTTAGAAAAAAAATGAGGGACCACCACACATAAGTTTTTTTTTTTTTTTTTGATTTTTTTTTTTTTATATATATAAAAAAAAAGTATATAGAATAAAAGAAAAAAAAAATAGATTAAAAAATGGTGTACAAAAAAAAAAGAGAAAGAGAAAAGAGAAAAGAGAAAAGAGATGGATGATATATTCTGTGTGTGTTTGTGTGTATGGATTTGAAAAAAGATGGATGGAGAAAAGAGAGTGAAAAAAAAAAGAAAAATTATAACACTTTTTTCAAAAGAAAACCTCATGTTTTTGGCTTACCAAGTAACTAAATAGTGATTTGGATTTGTTTTTTAAGATAGTGTCATTTGTAATATAAAGAAAAAAACAGAAGAAGGAGGTGTGTACGTGTGAGGTGTTCTTGGTAAGTGATATATGAAGAGTGTAGAGAGAGAGAGAGAGAGAGAGAGAGAGAGAGAAAAATGCTAAACAAGTTAATAATAATATAAAAAAAAAGAGAATATATGTATAAAAAAAGAAGAAAGGGAAGGAAGGAAATGTGGGTGTTGTTGTGTATATATTTCGGGTTATAAGGGTTAAAATGAGGTTGGTTTTTTTCCTTGTCATCATTTTCGTAAGGTGCCGCGTTATTGTTATTATTATTTTTTTGTTGTTTTGTTTTGTTTTTTGTTTTCAATTTCGTCTCGTTTTGTTTTTGTTCTTCTTCCTTTTCCATAATAATAATAATAATAAGAATAATAATAATAGTAATAATAAAAAAAAATAAATCGAGATAGTTGGGTTCGATTGTTGAAGAGAGTTGGGGGGGAAACGAAGTGAAGTGATGGTAGTGGTAGTGGTAGTGGTAGTGGTGTTGTTTGTTGTTGTTATTTTTTTTACAGTAAGCCTTCCTTTGCCAAATTTTCATGCATAATGATATTATTAACCGCATTCATAACGAATTTGATCTGTTTCGTTTCTGTAGCGCAAGTAAAATGAGTGTAAATCTGTTTTGTATCTGCTCGCGTATTCAAAGAAACGAATTTTTGTAAAAGGTATTGACAAGCAGCATCGTATCGATCTCCTCCTTTATAATCATCAAAATAATTCGATAAAGGAGAACGAGGTAATTTCTCGGCAAATAAATCGATTTTGTTTAAAAACAAAATAATAGAGGTTTTAATAAACCATCGAGAATTACAAATGGAATCGAATAAAGTCAATGATTCTTGAAGTCGGTTGACGGATGCATCTTCAAATAATACTTGATCATATTCTGAAATAGCCACCAGGAATAATAATGTAGTCACATTTTCAAAACAATGGATCCATTTTTTACGTTCGGATCGTTGTCCTCCCACATCAACCATACGATAGGTCAAATCACCAATGGCAAACGTTGTTTCTGTAATACCTGTTGATTTTACACGACTTCGTAATACATCTTGATCACTTGGAATATAATGAGGTTGACCAATACGTAAAATTGAATCAAAGTAACTAAAAATTAAAATAATAATAATAAATTATAAATGATAATTCATGAGAGAGAGAGGAGGGTGTGTGTGTATATATACAAATATTTGGGGTGTTTACTTACTACCGTGCCGAGTCATTCAATTGAAATTCATTGGCTCGATCTACACATTCACGTACGGCGGGGTCATCCCACAAGGTTGCAATGGCTTCCACGAGTTCATGTCCTAAATAGTCCACTTGAGGTGGCGCTTCCAAGACCAGTCGTCTATGAATTTCGTTTTCTGGGTTACGAAATCCTATACCCAGTTCGTGCATCGCTTCCATCGTCACCCGCATGGATTGAATCGTATTACTGAAAATAACTTCTTTAAAACTTTCTCGTTCTTCTGGTGTATATCCACCATCGTGAATAAGTTTCATTTGTTTTAAAATTGTTGATTTGCCTGATTCTCCAGCACCTAAATCATTGTTAAATTTTATATATATTTCGATGTGTTGATGGGTTTGATGGTTTGATGATGTATATATATATAATGATTTTTTTTTTTTGGTTTGGTTAAATGACAGAAAAAAATTTTTTTTTTTTTATATATAAAATGTGTGTTAAAAATGATGCGATTTTTTTTTGTTTTAAAAAAAAAATAGGTTCATCTTTTTGTTTACCTAACAATAACACCTTTATTTCCATCTTCATATTGGCACGATCGCGCTTAATTTGCGCTTCGATCTCCTGGTTACGTTGTTTTTCTTCAACACGTTCAGCAGATTGACAGCAGCCCATGATGGATCGTTATAAATATGTTGAAATTTATTTTATTTTTTTCGACCTTTTTTTTTTTTTTTTTTATGATGGTATTTAGAATGTTATATTGTTACGTTTTTATTTTATTATTTTATTGAAACGAGGTCGAGTATATATATAAAAGAGCCACTGTTATTGTTTGGTTGTCGTCGTTACTGGAGGGAATAAAATATATTTCGTATTGGGTGTTTTTGTTTTTTTCTTTCTCGCACCAGGGGGGGTATCGTTTCTTTTTGTTGTTGTTGTTGTTGTTGATTATATTATAATTGTTAGATATTTATATAAATTATAATATAGATTTTAAAATGTATAATTTAGTTTGAAGGGTTTTTTTTGGTGTTGTTGTTATGGTTTCAGGTATATGCAAAAAGGGGAAAAAAAAAAAGAAAAGAAGAAAAGAGAAAAGAGAGAAAAGAGAGAGAGAGAAAAAAAAATGGGGGATTGAAAAAAAAAAAAAAAAAAAGGGGGAGAGAGAAAAAAAGAAGTAGAAAGGTGGGAAAAGATAGGAAGGAGACACAAGAAAAATATATATATATATATATATAACCGGGCCCACTAAAAAAAACTTAGAGATATACAATATACAATTCGAAGAAGAGTGCGCCCCGTTTTAAGTTATAATAAATAAAAACGATCGCGTTGGGATGGGGTGAAAAGAGATTAGACTTTTTTTTTTTTGTTTGAAATGGATCGAAATTATAATGGGTTAACGAGTTTGATTGCGGTCAAACAGGTTTTCAACTCCATTTAGTAAGCAACACCATTACACAACAAACAACCCATAACATAATTATAAGTATTTAGTATTTAGTTATTAGTATTATTTTATATATAAAAGAGAGAGAGAGAGAATAATAATATTACAACGTTTTACAAGCCATCTCTCTCTCTCTCTCTTAGACTAAACTTTATATATAATAAATATTTTTATCTAATCATTTCTAACCCTTTTATTTTTTTCGGGTAGAAAAATATAAGTTTTCTTCAAGCCATTTCAATTTCAATTTTTCTTTTTTCAATTGATTTTTTACTATCCTTCGTATCCATTTATTTAATTCGTCGGGGTGTACACGATGAAAATGGGCCATTTCATCACTAATCATTTGGTGTGATTGGATAATTTGACTACCCGTTCGCGCGAGTTTTTCTAGTATCTTTTTTGATAGCAATAATAATAATAATAATAAATAATTTTTTTTTTTTTATTTTTTACAAAGAAGGTTTCAATCTCCACTTTAAAAAGGTTCTCGATTAAAAATAAAAGTATTTCCTCCCCCCCCCAAAAATAAAATCCCCGCCTTTCGATATATATATAACACGCTCTTTTTTTTTTTTTTTGGTTTTTACCTTGACAACTTGTTCTTTACTTTGTTCTATATTTCGACGTTGTTCTTGTGTTGAAAATACTTCATTCCAAGATTTAGCTTTTCTTAAACGTTCTCTTTGTTGTTCTAATTGTATACGGAGTTCATGTCGTTGAGTAAGGAGATAAAGTGGTCCCTGCAGCGCAGTCTGTGAAATAAATGAAACTTTAAATATTACTATTCTCCCCTTCCCCCCCACCCCTCTCCCCCCCTCTCCTCCTCCTCCCTTTTTCTTTTTAAAAAATGAACATTACCAATATTCCATCATTTATATCATACATGAATTGAAATATATGTATTAATTCTTCCCATATAGAATTTGAACCATACTATAATGATTTGTAAGAGAAGTTCGCAAACAACAACAACAACAACAAATTATTATTTCGTCGGCGACATATCAAAAAATGGAATGGATCAGCAATAACCTTTTTTTAGCCATCATATCACACAATAAATTATCATATACATACACACAAACACAAACACAAGCATGCATAAAGCCACTTGAACTTAGAGAAAGAACATATGCACAAAATATATGCAAGCCAATTCCTGAAACCACAAAAAAAAAAAAAAAAACTTTGAATCCCAAAGGCATCTTACCACTGTATCACATGTCATTCTTGCACAGACTTTGATCGCCATCGTTGTTCTTGTCTTTGTTGTTATTGTTGATGATGTTTGTAATCTTTGAGCCACTTCTTGTATCATTTGTTCCAATGCTATAAAGATCGTCGTTTAAATCAAACAAGTTTAATAATAATGGGGGAGCAATAATAACTAGATATCATCCTCCCGCGCTTTTTGTTTAATTTCATTACCTTGATTAGATCTTGTGACACGCCGACCTGCTCTAACCACACCTAATAAAGCATCACGTAAAGGTTCAATTGTAGTTTGTGCAAATGTAAAAAAATATTCTTTATCATCACTTCCACCCAGGTCTGTTTCAGAAGGATATGTATCACATATCTTTTCAATTAAAAGATGTCTTCTAGCTAATGATGCATGAAGAATAACATCTCTCTATATTATTAAAATTAAAAAAAAGAAAAAGCCCCCTTTAATAAAGAGTTTTTCTTTTCTCTATTCGTTTTTTTTTTTTACCTCAAGTTCAGGAGATCGAACAAAAGTATGTACTAATTCATGATTTCGTAATATCGGATGTTCCCAAAGATATTCCATAAATCGATTCAATCTTCCAACCGCTTCTTCTAAAATATGCATAGGATATGGATTGTGAATCAAGGATATAATTTTTTCTGGATCAAAAAGATGACGAAGTGTAGGTAAAAAAACTTCAGGAAATTCATGGAGTAGATCTTTTCTTAATAATTGAAAGTCTTTGAATCGTCGTTTTACAGTTCTTGAATCTGTTACTGTGCTGGATCCCTAAAATATTATATATAAATAAATAAAACGTTGGTTTGGGGTTCGAGTGTCTCCCCCGCACCTCTCAAATAGTAATAATATACTTGGCTGAGCCAAAATCCAAAGTTTAATATATATATATTTTTTTTACCACTTCAAGACTTCCACTTTGAATAATATAATAAACTTCTTTTTGGTTACTATCTATGGTGATGGCTCGTGTAACAACCCATTGATAATCACAATTATCTACACCTTCTTTAACTTGAAGTGCAATATCTTTTTGTAAGATGTGTTAGATAAATAAAGTAGAATTTTTTTTCGTTTTTTTTTAGAATAAATAAAATAATATGGGGGGGGGGTGAGGGGGAGTAGGGGAGGGGATATAACGAAATGTCTATAACTTACCATCTAAAAGTGTCAATATGAATGGATCTTGACAAACGTGACTTGGTCTAGCCCCACGAAAGTTAAGAACATGGAATTGTGCACCTGCATCAAATATTAAACTTTGAATAAAGTCTAAAAAATATCTTGTTTTGTTATTTATATTCATCACTGCAAGATGGAATGGTGTATTGCCTTCTATAGAATCACGAATATCGACAAGATCTTTTAAAGTTTTTATGATTCTTCTTAGTTGATTCTTCTTAATAGTAGTAGTATCGTCATCAACCTGTTGAGATTTCTGTTGTTGATCATCCTGTTGATTACTTGTTATACTATCGAATGAGAGTAATGACGAAGATGACGACATTGGAGCTAATTTCTTATTATTATACATAGCAAGTAAATGAAGACACGTTCTTCCATTTGAATCAGTTACATAAAGTCGTCTTTTTCCTAATCGGGTATATTCTTTGTTGGTGTCAATATACTGGATATATGCATCTAACATGTGAATATAATTTTTAGCAGCCCATGCCAATAGCGGTGTACGACCTTGACGATCCCGGATATCAAGAACCGAATGATCGATTGGATGATTGCTAGAAATCATTAAAAAATACTTCTCAAGTATTTTTGAATCTTGACAAAGGTGTAAAAATGTTTCTC
Organism: Circinella umbellata; assembly: GCA_025093555.1. Classification (NCBI taxonomy): domain Eukaryota; kingdom Fungi; phylum Mucoromycota; class Mucoromycetes; order Mucorales; family Lichtheimiaceae; genus Circinella; species Circinella umbellata. Next base: position 226,536 of record JAIWNF010000010.1, on the reverse strand, counting down.
CTTGATTATTTTGCCATTCTAATACTCTATTTATATTCTTCTCTTCATCCTGAGGTATATGATCCATTAAATAAAGCGATGTTTCTGTAGTGGACGTTGTTATTGCAATATGAAGAGGTCCTTGTCCTAATCGATTCTTATCCCATTGATTTTTTATAGATAATAATGAATTTATGATTTCTTGTTGTTGCTCTTGTTGTTTTAAAGTTGTTGAATCGCTCTGATGATTGTTATTGGATAATGCACATGCTAAAAGTAATGCGGAATCCCCTTCTCTATTTTTACTGTGAATTGCCTTGTTACGCGTAAATGAATCCTTGTTTAATAATATTTGAACCGTATCGACTGATCTTGATTTCACGGCTAACATGAGTGGAGTTTCACCTGCATCATTCATATCATTATGTGTACTGGATCCCAATGTATCAAGAAGATAAGCGACACTTTTAGATTGACCTGCTGCTGCAGCAATCAATAATGCATTATTACCATGACAATCACGAACTTGAGCAAGTGATTTAAATTCATCCTTTGTATCCTCTTTTATATCATTCTCTTCTTGCTGTTGTAAAGAAAGAGGAGGAATCATTGGATTTCCTTCTTCCAGTGTTTTCCAAAATAAGTAATTTCGATGAGAAATAGCAGATAAATCAACTCTTGATTCTAAAATGTATTGTAAAGCTGCATCCAAAGTACTTAAAGTAAAACCATGTTGACCCACTCCAAGATTTTTTTGAAATGTAAACTCCTGAAAAAAAAAAAAATACTGAAATTTTGAATATCATTCATTTTGAAAAAAAAAAAAAAAATCCAATTCATATTACCTTGATATAAGTAAGACTTGCAACCAATTGAGGAATACGACTACGAATCAAAGTGAGAACGAGTAATGACATAAGAGAATCTGTATCTACTTCATCCTCTAAATTATATATATATTGATGAGTCATATATTATACACAATAAGCTGAAGCAATTATTTGGGAAACTAACCAGATAAAATAGTGATCGTCGTCATTAAACATTCAAGTTTGTCAGTGGGTGTTCGTACGGATCCAATTTTACGTAACGCACTGACCGCTTTTTTTACTCGTTGACATTCTTTTGCCTTTAAACCTACTTGAACAAAATCCAAATGCATCATGGATTCAAGCACGCGTGATACTTCTAAATCCATTGGAAGTAATAATTGGGTTATTTTATAAAACACCACATCATATGTTTCTTCTTGAAAATAACTGATAAACCAAAAAAAAAAAATGATAATATATTTTATTAATTACGTTTAACTTTTTTTTTTTCCTACTACTCATGAACGGTTACATAAAAAAGCAGTTTTTTTTTTTGGTTTGTACCTCTCCAACTGTTCATAGATTTCCTCCTCTTCAATATCTTTTAATAAATGATCGAGTTCTTTATTATTATTTTCATCCAACACAGTCTAATTTTTTTTTTATATAAAAAAAATGAAAAAATTCGCCCCCCCCCATAAAATACGTGGTTAATAATTTTCAATTATAGGAGGGGAGGAGAGTTATTTCTAATAATAATAACTTACAAATGTAGTATCCAAAATTTCTTTCATACGATTATGAATGGATGCAATATTATCATCTATTAATGTCTTATCACAAAATTTCCTTATGGATGTATTTAATAATTCCTTGTCAAATAGGTGTAATAATGAAAAAGAAGAGGTGTTTGGATTGTCTTTTTCTTTTTTGTTTCGACCCTGTAGATGAGTGTCATCCTCCATACAAATACTTCTTTTTCTATTGGTTGTGATATTATTTTTCTTGTCACTCTTATTATTATTATTAATATGATGAGTTAGTTTATGACTCTTGGTAACAGTGGTAGTCATGGTTTTGTTTCTTTCCATGCTATTTCGTCTACTGACTGCTTTCGTGTTACTATTATCAATGTTATTGTTCACACGTTTCGTCGTCATGGTAATATCACGGGGTATAATGAGTGTGTTTGCACCAAGATATATTAAAATACAAGAAACAAAATCGTCTTGATTATAAATAATAGCGTCATTATGAATGTGACGTATGGTTGAAATAACTTTGCCATTCATTGTTTTAAATTCATTCTTGTTATTTGAATGATCGCCCCAAGAAAAACTACCGCTACGATGGGTACGTGGTGATGTTATACGTGATAAAGAAGTTGAAAGAGAAGGTCTTGGTTGACGGTAGTTAAGGTCATTGAGATCGATAGGAATGACATTACTTGCTAAATAAAATGGGGTATTGTTATATATATAAAGGGCCGCACCGTAAGAAATTGAGTTGCATATATATAATCTGATAATAAAGATAAAGTATATATATATATACATACCTAAATAATCAAAAGTTCTAGGGGGTTTAGGAAGAGTATCTACAGGTGGTAATAAGATAAGTGTTGTTATTGTATTTGATTTCTTTTTTTGATGAACCCAAAGTGCGGGTTCATTGAATATATCTTCAAGGAGAGGATGTGCCATTTTAATAATAAGTTATAGGATATTTTTTTTTTTGATAAGCAACCATCAAAAGAAAGAAAGAATAAATTTTTTGAATTCAGGTTTAGCTCTGTGCACAAATCTTTTTGTACAACCCCAAACTCCATATCAATGTGATACAACAGAGAGAGGATTTTTTTTATTTTTTTAAGGAGTTTAAGCTTTTTTAGTTCTTTCAGAAAAAAAAAAAAAACAAGTTTCTAACTTTTTTATTTTTTATTTTTTATTTTTTTTCCTTTCTTTTTTCTTTTTCCTTTTTTTTTTTCAATCGTTTTTCCAAAAAAGAAACACAATTTTTATGAAATAATTCATTAAACGATTTTTATATTACATTACGAAAAAAAAAAAGAGAGAAAAAAGAACACCATTTATTTTATTTTTTTTACACCATTCATAATTTTTTTTTTCGAGTAACACAGTTATATTAAAAAAACGAACAAATTAAATTTAATAGTAAGCAAATGGGAGCTTTATGCTGTAAAGAAGACGCCGTTGATTTTGATGAAGAAGGTAATGAATGGTATAGATAAGGCTTCTTTTTTTTAAAAAAAAATTAATGCCGATGGAGGGGGGGATTGATTCTCCTATTGAAACCCTATTCAATTTTTATCTAATAACTAACTAATACAATTCATATCCAATGTTACAGTCGATTTATCACATTTTGCATTATTACGATCCGTGGGTAAAGGTGCATTCGGCAAAGTACGAGTTGTTCAACATAAAGGCAGTAAACGATTATTTGCATTAAAATATATCAACAAGGCTAAATGTATTCGAATGCATGCAGTTGAAAATATCATTTCTGAACGACGTTTACTTGAATTAATTCATCATGATTTTGTCGTCAATTTACGTTATGCTTTTCAAGACGATGAAAATTTATTCATGATTATTGATTTAATGTTGGGTGGAGATCTTCGTTTTCATCTGGATAGAATGGGTCCTTTTCCTGAAGAGTGTGTTCGTTTTTATGCTGCTGAAATAGCTCTTGCATTACGTTATTTACATCGTAAACATATTGTTCACAGGTTTTTTATCTACATCTTCTTTTATATATATATCTATATTTCATTTTTAAATGAAAGAGATGGATCTACCCCCGTTCTAACCAATAATCCACCCAATTTTTATTTTTATTTTTGTTTTTCATTGTTTAAAAACTGTCAAAAAAAAAAAATAGAGACTTGAAACCCGATAATATTTTATTAAATGAACATGGTCATGCACATTTAACAGATTTTAATATTGCTGTTCGTTATTCAAATGAGAAACCCTTATCATCTATTGCTGGTTCTATGGCCTATATGGCTCCCGAAATATTAATGAAACGTGGTTATGCCGCTTCGGTCGATTGGTGGTCTTTAGGTGTTGTGTGTTACGAATTATTAGTTGGCAAGGTAAACCCAATCATCCAAGAAGAAAAGAATACTATTTCAGGAATTGTGATGAGGGAGGAGGGGTGGGGAGTGTGTGGAAACAAACTACTTTTATAATGACTATAGGTTCTGTTTATTTATCAAATGCGGATTTTTTTTTTTTTTTGTTCTTTGTACTTTAGAGACCCTTTCGAGCAAAGTCAAATGAAGCTTTACAACATGCTATTATGCATGATCCAATTGAATTTCCTGATGATACTAATTTATCTTCAGAAGCTATAGATTTTGTACAAGGATTATTAACACGAGATATATCTCAACGATTAGGTTTTGGTCCTAATGGTTTTCGTCGTTTACAACAACATTCTTGGTTTAAAGAATATGATTGGAAGCAACTAGAAGCAAAACAAGGTACACCACCTTTTATACCTGATGTGAGTTTAATTTATTTTATTTTGACTGTATTAGAATTATGAAAAAGAAAAAAAAAATAAAGTGAGAGAAGATCCAGAAGGGAGGAAAAGGTGAAAAATAGTGGATTGAAGATTAAGGGATTAAAGGAGAAGTAAAAAAAAAGAAAAAAAAATTCAGGAGTAAATAATATGAATGAGATTATATTTTTATGAGATATAATGAGAAAGAGGATACTTGATTAAGAAGGGAGCAAAAGGAAAATTACTTGGATCTAAATCACACATTGTTATTATTCAAAAAAAAAAAAAAAATTAGGACAAACGAGCCAACTTTGATCCTACCCACGAGCTTGAAGAAATACTCTTAGAAGATAACCCCTTGAAGGCAAAAAAGCGGGCTCCTAAGCGCAGTGGATCTAATAGCAATATCAAAAGCCAACAATCCAACGACTGGTTTCCTGAATCAAGTCCAGAACATCAAAAAATGGAAGAACGCTTTTTAGTATTTGATTATACAAAGAAAGTCGAATGTACCACATCTATGGAGCAACCTAAAATGAGTCAAGCTTATGAAGAAAAATGTGAAGCACCTTCTTCAACATTAGAACTAAATGTTGGTGATGAGGTGAGTAGTAGTGATAATGTTTGAGTTAATAGTAGTAGTATTATATTAATCTTAATTTTAATCCTAATTCTATTAATATTGATGACAGAAACGTGCTTTAAAATCAAGTTGTAGTCCGAATGGTGGATCATCCATAGGTGAAGATACTAATAGTGAACGTGTATTGATATCTGATAATAATCATAATCATAATAATAATAATACAAGAATGGCATTCGTAAATACTCCTTCATTACCACCACCTTCATCTGCACCTCCTCCTCTTCCTTCTCAATTACCACCTACACCTTATAATTAAACATTCATTTCCACATTATAATCCGCATGCGTATTTATTAGTATGACTTCAATTTTTTTTACATCTTTTTTAACTTCTCCTCTTTAGTTCATCCATTATTATCTCCTTTCTCAATTATTTATTTATTTATTTTTACTTTTAGTAATAATTTTTATTTTATTTTTCATGTATTTATTGCATTCAAGAATTTTATTTCTCTTTCCTTTTTTTTTTATGACATATTTATCAAAGATCTTATCATTTAGTATTATTAGTATCGTCATCAATTTATTCCCCCGTATTTGTTCAAGTTCTCTTTTCAAAAAAATCTGAAAGAAAGAAAAAAAAAACACATCACAAAATACATTATAATAGTAATATAGTAACATTTCTCTTCTTTTTTTTTTATTTGCATACTTTTGTTATCTTTAATTCTATCATTATATAATACGTCTTATTATATAACATTATCATCACTTTTCAAATATTAATGCCAAGATATAAAAATAGTGATCTATCACATGGTATTACATTCTATACTGATCTATTAGCAATAGTAGTAGTGAATATTTTTTTTCTTTCTTTTTCCTACGTAATAAAACTAAAAACAATAAGCTGTAACAGAGCAACAAAAGCAACGCATGTTTCATCTGTTCCTACAAGATAATTACAGAAATTGATCATGGTTGTTCCTATATCAGGAATGTATATACACAAGAATGCTAATCATAAAAAAAAGATTATAAAAAGTAATGATTCAATGATCTCATGCTCGAGCAATTCGACTAAACGTCGTCAGCTCGTAGATACGTGTTAAGAAAAGAATAGCGCCTATAGTATATCTACGGAAAGGCTAAATGAAAGAGTATTCTTTATGTAATTTCTTTCGTTGGATACGAATGTCGTATGTACGTACTTTTTTCGATTATACAGGTGTGCTGGTAAAAACAGGTAATGTTATCGAGTATATTATAGCTTTTCTTTACTGCTAATAATTATAAAAAAAAACAGGTTTAATTCCTGAATTGAACCAGTAATGACAATCATCTACTTATTGTATACCAATTTGGTCAGTGAGTATTTATAACTTTGCTACTGTGTACGTACGTAGAAAAAGGCTCGCCAAGTAGTAAAACAGGCACCTATGTACCGAACAATAGAAAGAATAATCCTAATTTTTTTTTAAAGACTGAAATCCATTTTTTATATTTTGATGTTTGTTTCCAGCCTAAATGGAGTATTATTTATTCATCCGGACCCGTCGTACGTAGATGATTATCGGATGACAAGATATAAGTACAAAGTATATACGTCAATAGTGTTAAATTTCTGATATAAATCTAAATGTTAAAAATGTTTCATGATGCAAAGGAATAAAAATCAATGTAACTGATTAGTATTTTTCCAGATACTAATTACATGGTTATTAGTTAGTATTTATTTTGCAAGTAGTACAATAACAATGAAACTCTAATTATACTATCTATTATAAAATAGCAACCAAGCCGACATCTTATCTTTTTTTTAATTTGTTGCTCTTGTGATCTTATCTTGTGATTTTGTATAACGAACTCCAGATCCAATTATTATTTTAAGATAATGTGATTATAATTAGATAACAGGCTACTAAGTAGATCTAATATATGAGTTAGTAGTAAACAGTAACAACCATAACATTTAAAGCTAATAATTCAATATTCCCTTGCTTTCCTGACAAGTTTCCCATATGCTGGTTTTTTTTATTCAGTCGCCACGATCATCCCGTCATCCTTATTCTCCCATATACCATTAATCAAACCCCTTGTGAAATCAAGATTATATATGCATATGTATATATATATCTATTATATAATGCACAAGTTTGTGTTATACATATCGTAATCTATATATCTCTCTCTCTTGTGTGTGCGAGAAAAATAAAATTAAAGTGTTTTCGCACGCCATGCCTAATTGTACTTTTTTTTTTTTTTTTTTTTTTTGCTTCACTATTTTTTCCCCCGAGATATATATGTAAATGTCTATATATCAATTATTTTAAATCGTGGTAGTAGTAGTAGTAGTAATAGTACTAGGTTCCTAGAAAAAAAAAAGAAAGATGATCGAAATAAAAGGGTACCACATTGATTTCCCCCAATTATTTCATGATCCTTTTGAATTATACTTTGAAAAAGAAAATACATGAAAAGAAAAGAAAAAGAGAATCGACTTGTGTGTGCGTGTGCGTGTGTGTGAATGTATGTTTTTTTTTTGGGGGGGGGGATTGAGGGGTTGAGAAGGTTCAAAGGAGGAGATTTGAATAAATGGGTTTTTTTTAAGAAAGAAAAAGAGGAGGGTGGTGAAGTATAAGCGTGCGTTTGTGTGTGTGTGTGTGTGTGTGCTATGACAGAGAAGGGAGGAGAACAAAAGATGCAAATGTTGTGATATGTATAAAAAAAAAGAAAGAAAGAAAAAAGAAAAAGAAAAAAAAGGGGGGGGGAGAGAACAAATGATCAAAGATAGATTGTATGTATAAGTATGTTGTGCGAGAGTGTGCATCGTGCGCGTAATAAGTTGTAGTTTGTTATTGATTGTATGTGTTGTTTATGATATTGTTGAACATTACGTTTATGCCAAAGGAAAAAGAAATATATATAATTGATCATAAAAGATCTCCGTCCTCACATATTTGTCGTTCCATACTTTCATGACGCAAGTTATATGCTTCTGCCAATGTCTAATATAATTTTATAAAAACAAAAAGCAAAAATGAAGGTATATTATGTGAGTAAATCACCATATAAGAAACAAAATGGATCAGGTCATCTATCCAATTTTTTTTTTTACAAAAAAAAAAAAAGCAACATACCCGTTGCATATCCATGTAAGGTAAGCGGAGCAACATGGTCCTGATCTCCGACTGTTCCAGATCTTCAAGATTTTCTTTTGCATTCCGTAGAATCGCTGAATAATTCAAATCATCCGGTCAATTAGAAAAAAAAAAAAAACTGTTTTAATAACAAACATCGCATTGAATAATAATGATAGTAATACTTACCCAAACAAACGAATGGATGGAACTCTAGAAAGTCAGGCATAGCGAAATAGGTATCTATAGTAATATAGGGATAGGTAGCTTAGCATTTATCGCCACTAAGATTATTGTAATGATATCATTATTATTTAGTATCATTATTTTAAAATATTTACCCCATAACCGTACTATATCTTCAAACTTCATTTCCCGAGAAAGTAAGTGTTGTAACCAGGATGTTACCCACTCATTTAAATCCACTTCTTCCTCTTCAAAATAATTACATCTGTTTATATATATATATACATATACGAGAGAAAAAAAATTATTCATACATTATTAAGTTGTTCAGAAACGGTTGCTTTGGCAACGGTTTCCCTTTAAAGTTTTGCCATGACAACTTACAATTCTGGCAACACATTACGAAACAATGTCATGAAATTTGCAATGTTTTCCTTGATAGTCTGGCTTTGATATGCCTCGTCTATAAAATAGTAAAGGTAAAAAGTAAATTATAAAATTCTCAGCCTCATCATGTTCTCTTTCTCTCTCTTTCTCTCTCTCTCTCTCCTCTTCTCCTCTCATCCCCTTCCTCCTTGTGATATCTCCCATGTAATATGCATTCTTCTACATGTACATATATGACATACCCATAGCTTGCATCAAACGTTCGAAACAAAAGTAAGCGTCCCACTCTTTTTCCAATACATAAATAAATGGAGCACATAAAGATATCAAAGCTGGATGATATTCAGCATCTCTATTAGCATTCAAGTAAGCCAGAATGATATTTTCAAAGCGATTCATATAATGTCTTCCGTCTAACAGGGGTACTCGTCGTTGATATCGAGTTACTTCGCCACGAATCCGTTTTGAAATCTCGGAGTCTGTCTTGTCTATTTGTTCATAATCTTCCTTTCTTGCTTTTGATGTAGTTAATTCTTTGGCTATTTTATGCGAATAAATGAAAGTGTGAGAAATGATAATAAATAAATAAATTAATTAATTGATATTATTCTTTTTTTTTTTTCCCTTTTTTTTAAAACTTACAACGATCTGCTTGTTGTACACCCAAAAGATACTTCCAGACTTCCTATTTATCCATTCATTATGTTAATATATGTAACAATACGAAAAAAAATAAAAGATAAAAGATAAAGAAAGAGTATTTTGTGGTTGTTCATTATGATGTTTCTCTCAGTCTCTTTGTCTTCTGTGTTGACTACAAACATTGAAAGAGAGAAAAGAGAAAATAATACAAAGAAGAAAAAAAAAAAAAACTAGAGTTACTCACTCCACGAAGTTCATTTGGAATACCATGACGAGCCAATATTCTTAAACGTTCGAGATCAACATACACCTCGGATTGAAGAAGATCATTATAGTCGTTGTAGTTTGAAAGGGCTTCATCTTGGTTCATATTCATTCGTAGGGATCTTTCTTTTTGACCTTGCGCGCTTCCAAATACTGTACTGTGAGGAGAGAGTTGAAGCATGTGAGTAAAAGGATATGCTTTTAATAGAGTTTTATGATCTTTTTATGTGTATGCTTTTTTTTTTTTACAAGTATAAAAAGAAGTAATAGATTGTATATCAAAGTATGTAAAAGTGTATATATTAAAGACAAACAAGAAGTATAAAAAAAAAAAGAAAGGAAAAAGAGGACGACTTTATAATATTATTTTCGAGTCAAAAAAAAAAAAAGAAGTTATTACTTTTTTGCGTTGCTCGCGATACAAAAAAAAAAAAAAAAGTTATACGGGGAATTTCAAATTGTGCGCGACTGACGGTCACTCTTTTTTTTTTTTTTACTGAGAGAGGAAAAAGACGCTGGGTTGGGTTGAACCAATGAACCGAATCGAATTGTGGATTGGGGGGAGAGGGACAAAGTAAGTTGGTGAAGGGAGAGTTAAATTGATCTTTATAAGGTAGGTCTCTCTCGTTCACACTCTCTTCCTCTATAGATGTGTGTATTTTTGTTGTTATGGGGGTGGGATGATTTACTATTTATTTGATGATCACACCTTATAATTTTTTTTTTTTGGCTCGGTTCATTTTTTTTTTGGTTACCAATGATGAATAATGATAATCGGTAATAAATCATAATAACTCATATAAAAATGTAGTCATTTCTCAACATACGTATGGCAATAATAATATCCAATTCATCTCATAAAAATAAGATATGCATTATGTATTCATATATATTTTGTTGAGGAGTTATCAAATGCGTGGGGACATGTATGATTCTTTCAAAATAGTAAACATAACCCCAGCGACGTGGTTATACACTGCTCTTTCCAATATTACCATCATCATCATCATCATCACACATATTATTATTAGATTGTTTATTTATCAGAATCAACTTAATAAATACTAATATATTACTTTTTTCAAAGTTTTGAATAAGATGGTGATGATTTAATGATGATAAAGAGATATTGTTGTATGCTATTCATATATATATATATATATATCTTTTTCTTTTGCTGCTATAAAACCAAGATGTTCTTCTTATTTGCAACAGTTATGCAAAGGTACTTATAAACAGCCAACAGGAAAAAACAAAAAAAGAGATCGTCTGTTTCAAGGTTTTGTGCATGGCCCTGTTACACAAGAAAATGTCTGACATACCATTTTTAAACTGTTATCGGTTGATGGAAAATTCGTTAAACCGGTCAGTCGGTCATGATTTTTCCTTTCCATGAATCAAATTCGTTTTACTTTGGCGAAATAATATATCCTTCCGGTTTTTTTTTTCATTATAATAAATATGATCACGAAATCATTATTATTTGAAATTTTATGTTCTAAATATTTTATCTAAAATCGGAGTGGGACCCCCTCCCTCCCACGTGTACCACAAATAAATGCAATCAACTCATAAATATAAAAAAAAAAGTGGAGTTGACGTAACTACTAAATATATTTTTGTATGTATCTTTTTTTTTTCAATCCCCACTACTGTATTTTTGAAACCTTCTAATGATAATAGTGACCAGTTTAGTGATTGATTACATTTTCAATTTTATAATGGGAACAAGAACATACCGTTACTTATGAAAAGAAAAGTATCTTATTCTTATTGCTCGGTCAGACATCATTTCTTTTCTTTCTCATATGAGGCAAATGGTTGATAAGCCAGATAATTAGCTTTCTGTTTAACGCCTGGTAGATGGTGTTATCAACGTCTACACATTGTTTCATGCCATGAATCATAGATTTTTTTCGGCACCTACCTAGTGGTGTTTAATCTTACCTGTGTAAAAGTACTATACTGATTGGAGGTACGGATTCAAAACTATATTTATCATGGATTAAAAAGGAACTGAAATCTGGTTAGTAAGATGAAAGCAGCGTGAGATATCCAAAACGATAAGACGAGTGTGTCAAGTTACTAAAATGACTTTTCTAGAGGTTGTCATTTCTATCCTTTTTATATAGGTTTCCCATTTCATGTAGTGTACGTAGTGAATGTGGTTTATTTTATATTCTCAATTACTATAGTAACTTGATTTAAATAAAATTTGATAGCATAATACTATAAAGACGAAATCAATTCTTATATAATCAATTAATAATGATATGTCCTGATGATCATAATTATAATAGTAATAATAATATGTTTATGGTATTAATAGTTGAATATAATAGTTTTAAAAGTATTTACAAGTGGTAGTATAAATAGTAAAAGAAGTATCTATATATATATATTTGTACAGTGTAAACCGACTACAATTCCCTCGTATAATTATGAGATAATATGATAATGTGTATGAGCAAGATATCTGAGGTATTGCAATAGTTGTAAACAGTAATAGTAGTAGTTGAATATCATGAGTATTTTAGTGAGGCTCTTGTTTCTTAATGAACGTATCTAAACTCGGGATGCTGAAAATAGTTGAATAAAAAATAATTAGTATTTGTCCTGTTACTCAATACGATTCAACCTAACCATCGCAACTATGATTTTAATAATTGATATTTACCCTTTCACCAAGTTCTTGTTTGCCCTTGACAGCCGCTTGTATTTCTTCAACGGACATATTAGCACGCTTTTTATTAATAAAATAAAAGACAGCCTTGAGAGCTAGTGATGACATTAAAGTTACACCCATCAAACCCAAGCAAATTGAGTGACCTACAACATATTTAGGTGCATCGGGTTGACGATAAACTTGTCCAGAAATAACCTATATATATGAAAAAAAAATAAAGAGCCATAATGAATTTTTTTGTTCACGTAATCTTTTGTTTTAATCTATCTATATGATTTTACTCGTTAAAGTACTATGCTTAATTTATATAATACTTACACCACTCAAATTGCCAATAGATGTAATTGCAGCAATACCAACATTTCGTCGTGTTTCGCTACCATAGTTATTACTAAACCAAGAAATAAGAATAGGTACAATACCAAATGCACCAGTAGTACTAATAACAGCACCAGCATAGAGATAATTTGATGGTTGATCCTTGAGAGCGATCAAAAGAATATAACCAACCATACAAAGAGCAGCTGAAACAGCCATGTGAGCGCCGCGTTCGAATGTTTTACCGGCGTGATAACTGTTGCTAACACACCAAACAAAAGCTATCATTGAGAAAAAAAAACAAAACAAAAGAGAAGCACGTAATTTAATAAAGATACGTAAGAGAAAAATAACAGCCCTCATATTATTAACATAACAATGATTTTGTTAAGTGCTAAGGTAAACAAGAAAAGATAAAAATGAGAAAAAACTTACCACAAGCCCATACTGGTACAGTCATAAGTTGAGCATAGACATCGGAATAGCCCATACCATTGACAATACTAGGCATGAACATACTAAGAGCATAAGGAGGGGTGGCAGCGCAAATGTAAACAATGGAGAAAATCCATGTTTTCCAGTCAAAGATAACAGAGACAACTTGTTTCCATGAGAAATGTGTATCAGGAGCAACAGCTGTATCACGTCTCTTGTTAGTTAAAATAATGCTGCGTTCACGTTCAGTTAAGACTATTAATATATGGGAATTTTGAAAAAAAAAAAAACATTAGTTTTTATTTTTAATAAATCTGATTGTTTCTCTGACAACATCAAATAAACAAAGAAAAACTCACATTTTGCTTTATCAGGATAATCAGGTAAAATAAGGAAAGTTAAAAATCCAAAGAGAAGAGTTGGAATAGCTTCGATAATAAAGATCCATTGCCATCCATTCAAATCACGAAGTCCTTTCATATGCATGATACCATATCTGTTTTTTTTTCAGTTAGAAGACATATAAGTTAATATATTGAAAAATAATATTACAAAGAAAAAAGAAAGAACTTACGCAAGCAAACCACCAAAGGCCTATATTTAATAAATAATAATAATAATAATTGGATTAAATATTTTTTTTTCACAAAAAATTGAGTAAAGCAAATAAAAAAAAAGTTCATTAAGAAACTTACCCCGGCAAGTGTATTACTGGAATAAAATAGCGCGACACGAATAGCTACTTGTTTTCTAGTATACCAGACAGACAAATAATATAGAATACCCTATTCGTTACAAGTAGAACATAGAAATTAGTTAGAAAAGGTTCAAATTAAAAAAAAAAAAAAAAAAAAAAAAAGTTGTAGACATACAGGATAAAGACCAGATTCTGCAATACCCAAGAAAAATCTTGCAGCCAAAAGCCCCGATCCACTTGTGCAAGCAGACATACTACACATGATTGTACCCCATACCACCATCTATTTTCAATTTTTTAATAAGTTTAGTATGTTTTTTTTTTCATGATTTTGATTACAATTATACATAAAGTATATTCTTACAATAACACTGATCCATAAACGTGGACCCATCCATTTCAACATCAAATTTGCTGGGACTTGGAAAATAATCTGAAGAAGTTATCGATTAAATTTGTTAGTTTTTGCTACTTCAACATTTTTTGAAAAGAGATATACAATTTATAGATGTGTATATCTGGAAAAAAACTTACATAACCGATAAAGAAGATAGACAAAGCCCAATTGTAGTCTGCCTCAGCCATCGATATATCTTCCATCATGCCTGCAATCTTTGCATTACCTAAAGTGTTGAATTTTAGCAGAATAAGTTAGAATTAATTTCAATTCTATTCGTTACAAATACTTTTTTTAACTATTCTATATTATGCGTGATAAGTTAACATACCAATATTAACACGATCCAAGTATGATAATAAGTATAAAAAACTGGCATAAGGAACAATACGTAAATCAATCTTTAACATGAGCCTTTTCAATTCTTTAGCGGTGGGCTCGCTATAGTCAGGATCGAAGGTGCCATCAGCAGATACACCTGATTCTTCAAGGTTTTCGGCAAAAGTAGGAGCAATCCCATCGAAATCCTTTTTCTTCTCGGAATCGTTTTGAAAAGACATGTCCGTTGCGTAGCGATAAATTAGAGAGCAAAAAAAAAAAAAGAAGAGGAGATTGTTTGATTCTTTTTGTCTGTTGCCATCGAATATTTATATCATTTTCGAGTCAATTAAAAGATAACAGATTTGATATTGACCCATATAATAAGATTGCGAGAAACGCCATCCCAACGCAAGGTAACTGGTTGCTGGGCAAGAATTTAATTTTTGATCTGTGTCTTTAACCATAATCAGAAGTTGATGTAACATCTGGGGAAGACAGTTCGATCGGGATTTATGTTGGAGCATGAATTTTCAGTAAACAGTTTAAATGTATCACACGATCATACAAAACCATATACTTCCTCAAACAATTTTTTTCCAAACCCATCTCTGCGTACACGGTGACAAGAACTTTATATTATAATTGACATTATTATATTAAACAAACAAATTATCTGCTTCAGTGTTATGCGTTAATTTTTTTTTTTAATATTTCGAATTCTAATGGTGCTCTTGGTTCCTGGGCTGTTCACTTTTTTTTTATCATTCTTTTTCTCTCTCTTTTTTTTTTTGATAGTAACATATAAAATTCTCTTTTCCTTGACCATATCGGAGTTATTGATTGCGTAGAAATGGACCATGATGGTGTCATCACTTTAAATACATCTTTTTGTTCGTCCTTTTTTTTATTGAATAACTAAAAAGAAAGTACATTATATCCTTATTCAGATGCCATGATCACACGCATCAAAATTTTATTATTATACATATTTGGAAAAAATTTCAACTCGGATCGAGTTGAATCGAACTGTAATAATTTGACGCTCTAATGCTGTTTTGACTGTTCTTTCTCCACTTTTTTCATTCGCGAATAAAAAAATTTTCAGAGTGTGGCGGATCAAATTATAGTTGAAAGGGCGCTTTTTTTTAACAAAATTGGAGTAAAAAAAAAAAAAAGATAATCGCTCAGACCATCCACTGTTTCTTCTTCGGTTAAATGATTTCCTAAATCTTTTGACTTTTTACTACCGCGCACTTCCTATTTTTGTAAAGCTTATCAGTGAAATAAAAACGCGATTTGTTTACATTACCAATACCCGAGCCAATGACCATTGATACCAAAGTTCTTAAAATCCGATATGATGGATTCATAAATATTGTAAAAAGTACCACGTGATTAGATTCGCTTAAACGTTTTATCATAACGTAAAAAAAAATTCATTATTTTAATACATTTCTATAAATAAATAATACAAATATATCTTATTTTATTGTGTTTTTGTTAATTGGTACGTATGTATGCATCCCAAAACATATTCTTTCTCTTTGATAAATAATATTATATTTATTGAAGATCATTTTTGGAAGTAATAATAATATTTAGCCAAAGTACGTCGTATAAATATCAAATTTAGGGGTCGTCATATTTTCATTATATGGTTACAGATAGTGAATGAATAATTCGAGTAACAAAAAGAATAGCACGTACCAATAGTTAATACTATGAATATGTATTTTATTCATCTACTCAGAGGAGCAGCTGCTTTACACAATCAATTTTAAACTAAACGTGTTTTCTATTTAATAATGGATGGATTCAAGTTTCATTGTGTAAATTTCTTATGCTTCCCTTTATGACAGTACTTTAGACGACTGCCTCTGCCTATCTACCACATAAAGGCACAAAGCATCAGATTCAAATTATGTGCTGTAATAATGACTTTTCTTCAAAATGTATAAAAGACGATGAAAAAATGTTAGTAAAGATTCACTGTTTTGATATATTTATTAGTATACGTCTTATATTAGTATTTAACATTTTAATTCTACACACACACACACACGAACTAAATGAAACGCTCGACATTACTATTTATTTTTATATCTCTTATTACTTTGCCTTGTTATGTCTATTCTTATTGTGTTTACAACAAGATGGAAGCTGACTCCGGATTATATGTACATCAAGACTCTGGTCAAGCAAAATTTGCTAGAAATAAGTGAGTTACCGTCGTTTCTTTAAAGAAAAACTAGTGATTCATAATAACGTTGATTTATTACTTATATGCTAACCAATTTATTGTTTGAATACAATAGAGGACGTCGTTTCGAACACAGTCATATACCAACAAATGGAAAAGAATGTTGTCCTTATACTAATCGCCAGTGCAGTGAAAAAGCAGATAAAAATAATATTTGTTCGTTTACTGTAAGTTGAACAAAAAGTTGGTCAATAATTATTTGATTGTAGTAGTGCTATAAACATATCTCTCTTGTTTTTTTTTTACAAAATCTTGATTCTTTATTCTTATGTACAAAGAACATATAATATATAAAATTTTGACTTTTTTTCAATACACTGTTACCTTTTTTCTCTTTCTCTTTATTAATTTTATTATTATTATATATATTATCACCTTCCAAATTATCATCATCAATAATATCTCATTATTATTATTATTCAACAAATAAAGAAGTAATTATCATAAATATTGTGTTCCATTCAGACCGTACCAACTGTTAAAGATAACCAGGATAATTGCTACACGTACTCGTGAATGTTACCTAAACCAGTAAGGGCACACGTACAAGTAATTGCAACATTTACAAGTAATTGCAACACTTGCAAGTAACTGTTACAAGTACAAGTTACTAATACTCAAGATTTCAGCCAATTATCAACTTAGGATAGATAGATAGAAATTAGTATAAATAAGACATCTTTCTTCCTCAATTAAATCTTTAGTTCTACTAAGTTTACAAAGTTAATAAACTACTTGGTTCACTCACCATTATTTTCTATTTTCTCCCTACAATCGGGATTGATTTATTTTGTTGGTTATAAATTAACCAAACTCTTTTATTTTTATAAGTTATTTATTTTAACTTATCCTTTTCCTTGAGTCATATACTCGGAATTATATTACTTTTTATTCATTTTTTAACACGATACGACCGAAACGTATCATATGGTGCTCACTACAGGGGCGCTTTGAAACATTAAGATCATTCAACACTTAATTCCCCATAAACACACTTTTAAACCTTATAAAGGATCATTTTCCAAATCGACAAATCTTTAACAAATAAACCAAATTTTATTATCACAAATTTTTAATTAAACAATACCAACCACAAATTATCCACAACAAACCTTATCAAATAAATCTCATATACAAATATTTACATACCCTTATTTCTAAACAAAAATGACTATTTCCGATTCCGTTCACGCTCCTACCGAATCAGACTTGGGTTCTTATTCACCTGTGTTGGCATCCGGCACCGATTCATTGAGCTATAAGCCCAGGTTAATTGATTTCTGCGGTTATGAGGGTGAAGATTTTCGTCATTTCAGAGATACCCTTGAATCATATTTCGCAATTACCAACCAGAAAAATGCAGCAAGAAAAGCTAGTATTCTAAATGCGCAAGTCAGAAAGTATGCTCGTATTTTCTTACAAGGAAAGATCCGTGCAACTCCCGCTCTTGGTGTCAATTATGACGAATTAATTAAGCTTCTAGAAGAAGAATACGTTACCGAAGATGTTATTGAATACTATAAAGATGCATTCGATCAACTGTTGCAAGGAGAGGATGAACCCCTCGATGTTCTTGGGTCGCATTCAGCAAGCAGCCGACTTGGCAGAACTATCCAATAAAGCAGGCGAAGCTCTAATTGAAGCAAAATTCAAATCAGGATTATTACCACGTATAAAAAAACACTGTTATATGATGGGAGCAAAATCATTCAATGACTACAAACAATTTGCCTATGGTTTTTGGAGAGGACAACATGGTGTCACATTATATCCGCAAGACAATCCGTTTATACCACAAAAAGCCGAAGAAAGAATTCCAACTGCTTGGGTAAATAGAAATGACCCATCCAAAGAAACTATCAAAAAAGCTCGTTCGCGTGCATTTCATCCACCTGACTTGAATACAAAATCTGGTTCTGATTCCCCATCCATCGATGTATTAACCAAGCAAATGCAAAATCTGGAATTATATCAACACGAATCCGATCCTACTCGTAACGAGTATCAAAATAATTCTCCCTATGAATTAGAAAGGTTGCTGCGACGATTAATTCAAGAAGAAACAAAAAGATTTACCCAAACTACAAATCCTTACAATAACAGATGGGATCGTAATAATAACAGAAACCAATATAATAACAATGGTTATCGTAATAATCAATATCGAAATAATAATTCTTACCAGCCATACGGGAATAATAGGGGAAATGATAATCAACAAAACAGAAGGTTTGGAGAAAGTAGACCGGGAGAAAGCAGGTTCCGCAATAATGATAATAATGAGCCAGTCTACCGAAAAACCTACCCTACAAGGCCAAACTCACCTTCTGCTACTTTAGCCGTCATGGAAGAAAAGGATACTGTTTACGAAGAGATACCGTTTGATTTCAATTTGATTAATCAGGAGTTCGAAGACGAATATATTTATGATAATGAAGAGGGCTATAACACCAATGAATATTATGATATCAGAGATGATAATGATTATTATGACGATGACCTACAAATACACGAAGAAAATTTTGATGAGTTATATGCTGCTCAACAGCGTGCGCCATTACCAAGAACTCGACAATTAAGACCTCGAAATGAAACAGGTAAGGTAAATAAAGTAAACTCACAAAAGAAAGTAGATTTTGTAGACCCTCCAGTTCGTCGTAAGTCAAGAAAACAAAAACAAGCCACGCAACTCCAAGACAATCACATGAATTCCCAAACATACCAAGAGACAAACGGTGCAGCATCGACTTTACAAAACGTTGAACCAGCTACAATTCCCAACATCGAAAACTTACCATTACCACCTCCACCACTACCCACAACTGGTCTGGCATCTACTTTCGGAGAATCGACTTTAAATAAAACACAAAATATTACTGGAAACCAATGGACAGAGATACGAAATAGCAATAATATGGATATTGACTCGCCTCCAAACGAAGAAGAAACAAAAAAATTAAACAAAAATTTTTCTCAACCCCCTTTAAACTCTTTTGACAAAACCAAAAATGTAACATTTACTAAACCCAAACAATCGACTATTAAATCGGGTACAGTTACACAAAAAGATAATAAAACTGCTATACAGAAAAATACCAAAAAAATGACAGACATAACAAAAAGTATTATAAGGAAGGAACCTTATAACGTCTCAACCGATATCTTAAACCGAACTGCTGATATCAGTTTTGGACAACTCTTACGTTTGGCTCCATCCCTTCGTCGTCAATTCTCTAGTACTTGTAAGACAGCCCGAACTCTTGCAGTTTTGGATGATTACCCAAAACAATTTCACCACACAACAGCTTTATACGCTATATTTACTTTATATACAATTCCTATACGTACATTGATTGACAGCGGTGCCTCGAAAACTTGTATGTCACAGAAGTTAGCTCAGCAACTTAAATTAAAAATACATGAACCTTCATCAGCAGTTTTCATGTTAGGAAATGGTGATAGGCACGCTTCATTGGGTATTATCAACAATGTTCCATTAAAACCTAACGATACAGACCCTGTACGATATCAATTGAATTACTACCAACTTCACCAGCCGATATTATAATTGGAAACGATTGGCTCAAAATTGCTCGTGCAAAAATAGATTATCAAACCAGAAAATTGTGGATCAACCATGGAAAAATAAGATCAATTCCCATTTCTTATGAACGAAAAACAGAAGAATCATTAGGACCAAGATCCAATAGTAGCATATCAATAGATGATCAGGCGTCAGACTTATCTGAAGAAGAATCCAGTGAAGGATCCGAAACCGAGTCTTTATCAGATGACAGTTCTACCGATTCCGATATTACAAGCCCTATATTGGAGGAAATGCTTGCTAACGAATATTGGTTTGAAGATGAACTCTATCCAATGATTGAAACTTCACATCCGTTAGAATTAGATCTGCACGAAGATATATTACAAGTCATAACTAGAGAAACAGTAACAATAGCAATATCTTCTTACCAAACATACGAAATTCCAGTTCCACATAAATGTAGATCTGCCAATACATTTATATTTGAATTAACGCATCACTTCCAAATTTTATTGAAGTTTACTGTGGGATATTATATCCATCCGATTTGACATATCGCTTTTCTATTATCAACATGTCCGAAAAAGAGGAATATATAATAAAACCTGGTATCCTATTAGGAGAGTTAATCCCAATTACATCAGATACTCAAGGGTACGAACTATCGCAAGATGATGAAAAAATGAAGCTCTTCCTCAATAATATTCTTCCATGCAGAAGCCTCTTTCAAAATTCCAACTTGACCAAATAGAAGTCGGACAACTAGAAAATAATTTGAAACAAGAATTTCTTGCGCTTATAAGACAATATCAAGATATATTTGATTGGGATAAACAAACTATAGGATACACCAACAGAATCAGTCATGAAATCATAACAGAAGACGTTGCTCCTATCCGTCAGCGTCCTTATCGTATGAGTCCAATGAACTTGAATATTTAAAAAAGGAATTAGACCGTTTTTGCAAGATGGGTATTATTCAACCATCTTGTAGTCCTTGGGCCTCACCCATATTAATGGTTCGAAAAAAGAAATACAATAATAATCTCCAAGAAGATAAAGTCGTTGAAAACAACAATAACAAAGACAGCAACAACAATGATAATGATAACAATTACGATTATCGCCTAGTTATCGACTTTAGAAAACTCAACAAAATTACGCGTACTGACAATTATAACATTCCAAGAATCGATGAGCTTCTTGACTCCTTAGGATCTGCGTCCGTATTCTCAGCTCTCGACATGTCATCAGGCTTTTACAACATTCCTATGTCAGATAAACATAATTCAATAAAAAAAACATCTTTCTGCTCAAGGCTAGGCTCGTTTGAATTTTTAAAAATGCCTATGGGATTAACAAATGCACCTGCTACTTTCCAACGATTAGTAGATAATGCTTTTAGACCACTTATAAACAGATGTTTAGTAGCCTATATAGATGATCTCAACGTATACTCATCAGATCATAAGCAACATCTTCATGATCTCTCCAAAGTATTTGCCTGTATTAAATACACCGGACTTATTTTGAACCCTCGAAAATGTTCATTCTACAAAGAAAAACTTCAATTCCTTGGCTATATCATAACGCCAGAAGGCTTACAAACAGACTCTGAAAAAATCAAGAAAATTGCCAACTATCCCCGTCCACAGACAGTTACCCAAATTAGAAGTTTTATTGGCTTATGTTCATATTATAGAAGATTTATAAAAGGCTTCGCCGCAATTGCTCGCCCGTTACATGATCAAATGGAGTCAGAATCAAAACGATCACCTTGGGGACCTGAAACTACAAAAGCATTTGAATCCTTAAAAGCTGCACTATGCAGTAGTCCTATTTTGATCCGTCCGAACTTTGATAAGCCATTTACGATTATATCAGATGCATCCCGCGATGGACTCGGGATCATTCTGGCGCAGCATGACCAAGATAATCGAGAACGTGTAATCCTTTATGCAAGCAGAGGATTATCTCCCAACAAAAAAATTATGGAATTTCCAAATTAGAATGTCTAGCAGTAATATGGGGAATAAAGACTCTGAGACCATATTTACTCGGAAAAAAGTTTACAATTATTACTGATCATTCAGCTCTCAAAGGTTTACTTAATACACCTAGACCAGAAGGAATTATAGCAAGATGGATAACGATTCTATCCGAATACTCCTTTGAAATCAAATATAGACCAGGAAAAGCAAATAAAAATGCAGATTTTCTTAGTCGTCTTGGCTATTAGAAAACAATGTACTGACCAGCATTGAGGATGTCAATAAAAGCTTACAATACATCATCAGGCCATCCTGATAATTTTTTCTTTTGAATTTTTTTTTATATTACCTATCACTATTATTTCCATATCACAAATCCTTTTTTATATAATTATTTACACATACATATTTTCAAAACATTCCGTCGATCTACCAAACAAAAATAAAACAAAACAAAAGCAACGAAAACACAACAACTTGGAACAATACAACATAATCGATCACAAGATATTTTTAGTACCACTTTTACAAACAGCAGCACTTTTACAAACAGTAACACAGACTATCAGCAAAACGATAAATAAACAACAACACTTGTATATCGTAACACTATATTAAATCATGGACCCCACAAAGGCATCTTTACTACAATATTATTTAGAGACCTTAGAATACCCCTCAGGTATTACTCGACAACAACAGAGATATTTGGACACACAAAGCAAACATTATTTTGTGTATAATAATCGACTTTATCGAAGACACAAAGATAATAATCCTCGTCTAGTGTTAAATAAAGCAGAATCAGATAATGCTATTTGGACTTACCATTTTCATCCAATGGGTGGCCACTTTGCATTCCACAATACATATCATAAAATAGCTAGACGTTACTATTGGGAAAACATGAAGCAAGACATAAAGAATATTATTTCCCGATGTGATCGTTGTCAAAAACAGGGAAAACCAATTCTGAACGAATTATTACATCCTATACCTGTAAAACCAGAACCATGGTATCAAATAGTCATGGATATCAAACATTTTCGACCATCCCGGTCGGGTAACCGATATGTTATTGTCGCCATTGATTATTTTACAAAATGGGTGGAAGCAAAAGCCCTTCGATATGCAAATGCAACAGAAGTAGCCCTCTTTTTATATGAGGATGTAATTTGTCGACATGGATGTCCAGCTATTATAATCACTGATAATGGACTGCCTTTTGCGAACAAATTGGTCGAAGAAGTCTGTAATCAATTTTCCATAGAATGGCGCAGGGGAAGTCCCTACAGAAGCCAAACACAAGGTCTAGTAGAGCGTTTCAACAGAAGTCTTGGACAGATGCTTAAGAAAAGATCAAAACATGAAAAAGATGACTGGTGTTCATACCTTCCAGCTGCACTATTCGCATATCGTACCATAATACAAGAAACAACAAAGCAAACACCCTTCTATCTACTGTATGGAAGAGAAGCATTAACTCCGTTTGATAGAATAACAGAAAAGACTAAAGAAGGCGTAATCAATGAAAAATGGTCTGATGATCAACTTGTTAACAAAATAAAAATGCAAATCGAACTACTTCAAAAAGTACGAAAAAAGGCAGATGCTTCAATAAAAGCATCTCAGAAAAATCAGAAAGCCATGATAGAGCGAAAAATATTAGGCAAGAAAAAGCACTTGATGCAGCCGCCTTTCCACATAGGAGATATTGTACAAGTGTATAACAATGCAATCGAGACATCTTGGTCAGGAAAGTTGGAAGAAACTTGGCTAGGACCATACATAGTTCATAAAGCAAACCAAAGAAGTGGTTATCAATTGAAAACGCTCAAAGGTGTTATGTTACATGGCAGCACCCATGGAAATCGAATGCGTATATATAAGCTACCAGACGTACAATTTCAACCGTCATTATCGTCTTCAAAACAAATGTCTGACCAATTAAATACTTTAAACCAAGACTCCAACCTGGAACAGTTACCATGGGATCCGACTATTGTTACTTCAGAAGAAATATATAAATTGTTACAAGATAATTCTTTCCCGATACAAGATATTGATGACAATTTTCTTTTATCTTTAATGGAAGGAGATACAAATAACCATCAAGCAACGAATGATTCCTTGACTACAATGACAGTTGAAGAAGGAAATAATCATCTGCAAGATCTTTCATTATCTCCTAAAACTATCCAATTATATTTAGAATATTCTAGATATGAAAACTACCGGAAGAATATTGCGCAACATCGAGCAAGATTAGCAGAACAATTAGTGGCGGATATAACTAACAAGAAGAACTTAAGAAACCTCTGTCACAGAAGAAGATCTGAAGGGCTAAAGGAAATTCTAAAAGCCAATAACCTCCCGCACAAATTAGTCACTAATAGTAATAATACTATTCGCCGTCTTTTCTCCAGATTATGGACATAAATATCACTATAATCTTTCTAAATTCATTATATTTACTTATTTATTTTTCAGCTTATAAATTATTTTTCCACTAATAAAAAAAAAAAAAAAAAAAAATGATAATAATAATAATAATAATAATAATAATAATAATAATAAAAGAATATATACATATTAGTATATGTAACTGAAGAAATATAAACAAATAATACAAAATCATCATCATAATTATCACAAAAATAAAAATAAGATATAAAAGTTTTACTAAACTGACAATAACTGTACCTGCCATGACTTCATGCAGACATTTCCCAAAAAGAAGAAAATTGCAAACATTGCAAAAACATGTAACCGTTGCAAATACATGTACTTGTTGCAAGAACCATCACTTCTAACAAAATTATCCCTCTCAAAATCAAAGACATTACAATATAAATACCCTTCTGAATACCTCGAAATTTTTATCAATCAATTATAATATAGTTTTATATTTTTCTTAAACTTATAAAATCATGTCCACCTCATCTACTACCTATTCACTCAGCAATCAAACCGTGTCTTCCGATAGTACATCAGCAACCTCGATCAAAGAAGAAATGTCTGGCTGGGATACACAAGTAGAAAATGTATATCACCATCACCATGAGACTATTTGGAATAACGAAAAAGCATCCAATCTACCAGTTCTTACAATCAATAATGGAGGCCATATGTTGTTCCGAACCTATGATCCTGAGTACCTTCCCCCAACAAAACAAGCATTACACAAGGAAAAAATAGTTGAAAAATCATTTTTTTTCGATTTGATTCAAGAATGCGTAAACGCACATTTGACAAGACAACAAGCACAGGAAGACTTGGAAACCGCCAGACGCCTACTTGCCAACCGGATCGCAGTGCGCCTAGTTTCTACATTGTGGACACTCCCGGATGAATCTGCTAGGTACAAGGCTATTCACGAATATATAAAGAAACACTTACATGATAGCTACATTACGGCCGACACAAAATTGCACGCAATGGTTAACTCTTACTATAATACTCTGGTCTCTGCAGGGTTCCCACATCATCTCGTTCACCGGGACGTCGAACCTTAAAAAGTGCGGGGATATGTTACCTTTTTTCTCTTTCTCTTTATTAATTTTATTATTATTATATATATTATCACCTTCCAAATTATCATCATCAATAATATCTCATTATTATTATTATTCAACAAATAAAGAAGTAATTATCATAAATATTGTGTTCCATTCAGACCGTACCAACTGTTAAAGATAACCAGGATAATTGCTACACGTACTCGTGAATGTTACCTAAACCAGTAAGGGGCACACGTACAAGTAATTGCAACATTTACAAGTAATTGCAACACTTGCAAGTAACTGTTACAAGTACAAGTTACTAATACTCAAGATTTCAGCCAATTATCAACTTAGGATAGATAGATAGAAATTAGTATAAATAAGACATCTTTCTTCCTCAATTAAATCTTTAGTTCTACTAAGTTTACAAAGTTAATAAACTACTTGGTTCACTCACCATTATTTTCTATTTTCTCCCTACAATCGGGATTGATTTATTTTGTTGGTTATAAATTAACCAAACTCTTTTATTTTTATAAGTTATTTATTTTAACTTATCCTTTTCCTTGAGTCATATACTCGGAATTATATTACTTTTTATTCATTTTTTAACACGATACGACCGAAACGTATCAACACTATTCAAATTTATAGTTGGCTTCATCAAAATCAACGTATGCAGGAACCGAACGCGGGTTGATTTATTCAACTGCATGCCCTTGTGGTGGATATATTGTTACTACTGGAACTCCAGATAAATTTGCATATAAAGTATATGATGCTGATCACAACTTTGTCGGTGAACACAAGCCTCATCAATGATCACTCAAAACTAAACATTTTTTTATTTATTTAGTTCAACAACCTGTATTATTATAATCAAATTATTTTTCATGTTTCATTTTACAAATAATTATAAATATGTAGCAAATAATATTAATAAAATAAATACTACTATAAATTGATTAGACATGATGTTGTATGGTACGTATAGAAATAAAACTAAAGCATATAAAACATTTATAGTTAAGTGTTGCCTTGTTAAACAGATTCGTGTTAAGTAGAAAATAGTTACAAACATGCAAATGCTTAGTAAATTTACTTTAGATTTTCATGATATCAAACAGTCATTTGTGTAGTTAGTGGATACGTAAAATAATAGATATTTATGACTATTTTTTTGAAACCATATTTCCTTTATGTACTGTATAAAAAATCTGTAGTTTAGATTATTAGTTTACTTCTATATAGCAGTGGCAGTGTGGTATTATAGAGTGATATAATCGTTATTAATTGAACAGATAAACTGTTGGCGGTAAGGATAGAGGTACAGGGGTCGATAAAACATTGAACCACAAGAAAAATGTATTATTTTATTGTTAAATAAACACTTTTTGAAAGTTTATAATTTCTTAAAAAATATTGACCGTTTCATTTTTATTTAGCTTTTATTTTTCGAACGCAAGAAGTACTCTGTGCTGTATATCACATAGTCTCTTAAATTATTAAATACTTGTTTTCCAAACGTTTACGTATAATTAGGCAGACGACCACATCCACTCCCATTATCATATATAGTAGATGTTGATTCATGTATAGTTGTCACAACAAAGAAATTTAAGACACACTAATTTATTTGCCGCATTTTTGCTATTCCAAGTAGTGAAAAGAAAACCGAGTTCATCGACTTAACTGTAACAACAGTCATTAGCATTTATTATACATATGCCTAACTTGATAGTTAAAAAAGGTAGTAGAAATAGACAATTTTACTCACAATCAATAATGTCAAATACATTATTTTTAAAACTGACGCATGTAAGCCTAATTTCTTTGTTATTTAATTATTATTTCCTCAGCACTAATATATTGGTGGTAAATGACTTTGTCCAGAAATAAGTTTCTACTAAATTAAGAACTGTTTTCACGCTTACTTTGGTTTTCTTTCATTTAAATGCATATATTATTTTCGTTGGAAACAAGGAAATTGTAAAGCGCCAACATGGAGTTGCTAATAGAGGCATAGTATGGGAAAATTTTAAAGATATATAAAGACTGGAAGTAAACTCCATTATAAAAAACAGATAAAAGCAATTATAGCGCTTTTATACTTTTACTACCAAGTATTTAACATTGTCATCCTGTACACACCATTTATCATGACTCGTACATTATTATTTCTAATTGCGACTCTTGTTATTTTGTCTCATCACTATGTTCATTCTTACTGCATTTACAACCATATGAATGATAATACTGAACTTTATATACATCAAGATTCAGGACAAGGATATTGGGCCAAAACGGGGTAGGCTACGTATTATTATTATAATCAATTAAATGCACGATATTGTAATTTGGCACTAGTAGTCATCTTTTATTAACTAAGCATATTATAGTCGTCGTTTTCAACACAGTAACATGGGTACAGGACAGAAAAAATGCTGTCCTTACACCAGTCGGCAATGCAGTGCAAAACCGGATAGAAGCAACACTTGTTCGTTTACTGTAAGTAAAGTAAAGAGTTATGACTATTATACTATTGCTGTTTTTCAATATAATTCTATTATATCGATGTTGATATTATATATGTCTGTTATATTGTTAATAATTATCACTGATTTAATCTCGATACCAATTTTCCCTCTTCCATATGAATTATAGTTTACCTACTCAAGAAATGGAGGACAAGACCGTGGTCCTGGATTTACAACAACGTGTCCAGCTGGTGGATACATTGTAGCTACGGGAACATTCGACCACTTTTCATATTCTGTTTTTGATGCCGATCATAATCGTTTAGGTGGACATGAAGCTCGTCCGTAATAATTTCTAATAAGTTAAAAATGTAATAATATTTTTGTTAGCGAGTTACTTGTTTGAATATCTATATTCCAAAATTATTAGTTAATAAGACAAACAAAACAAGAACATGTACAAAAAATAACACACATCAGATGGAGAAGATCTACTGTATGTACGTAACTAGAATTTTTTTTTAAAAAACGACAAAACGACATATATATTGTTCATATAAAATATTATTTATTTACACTATAAAACATTGTACGTACGTATGACAAAGTTGAGATAAAGAAAAGAAATTAACGCAAATTTGTATATGCTCCAACATCAAATGTTAACATAAGGTTACTATCTGATGGCACAACCCAGCCTTCTCATTTTCCTCACTAGTGTTATGAGTACATCTAGTGCATGGATACGTACTAATAAATTTGCATAAAAGAAAAGTATATAATAATAGTGAATTCAATGTTGTTACATATATACACTTTTGTTTGCTTCAGATTATCTTTAAATATATATAACTATTACGTATTGTGTAAGCAGTCGCCACACATAAGTTTTCGCTATTCAGCAAAATACGTATGACACTTACAGTATCAATAATTAGTTTGAGTCTATTGATAAAAGATATCAAAAAAATAACCTCTTTTATGACTATAATGACATGATATCGCTAAAAATACTATTACAGTATTACTTTTTAGTACCCGTGATTTGATATAATATAATTATGCAAGCATTGCTAGTGTCTAAGAGTTTGACGATGTTTAGAAAGGAAAGTGTTGGGTTTTCGCGTGAATCTTTTTTTTTTTTTTTTTGGGGGGGGGGAAGGTGTTTTCAGTATATAGAAAACCAAGGCCAATATTATAATAGTTCATCCGACTGATCAATTGACCTGTCTGTAAACTAATACCAATAGCTTATAGTGTACTAAATTAGTAAAAAGCGAGATGGCTATTGTGTTGCCATAGTGGTATGATGTATATTGGAGCTACTGGTTTTTTTATGATCAGACTGCATCTGTCATAACCAAAACAATTTATTATATATTCAAAGTTGATTTGGTTATTATAGCTGAGATACAGATATTTTTGCAAGTAGATGCTAAGTTGCATTATGTATTTGTCATTAATTATAAGGTTCAAAACTACAACAATCATGATCACTGTTATAGCAAGATAATGTCATGGGTATTGATTTCACTCCGTACTATTTCTACTCACAATATTCTTTTCATTACGCCTATTACTAGGCAGTAGTTATTTACGTACATCATCCAATTAATAATTCAAGTACTCGTAATGCCACTGGCGTCAATGTTACTAGAAATTTGAATATCAAAAGACAGGTCAACTAATAAGAATCAGAAAGCTTTCTTAAAAAACAGATGTAACGTACGTTATTATTTTATTTATCTTAAAGTGGCAAGATCAACCTTACAGATATTGCGCTTGAAAAGTAAATAAGTATAGCAAAATCTAATATCTTATAAGATCAAAAAAGGGCTGAAACCCTGCTTGGATTTTCTTTTACGTATTCTAGACAGCTATTTAACAAATCTGCACATTTTATATGGATCCACTAAAGAAGAATAGATTACCAGTAATAAAAACTTGAATATAATATACCCTTAAATATACTTAATGTTATAATCAGTATTGTATTCTCAGCCTGGAAACTACTGCAAAAGAAAACCAATAAGCGATATTAACCTTATCTGCGCTTGCAGAGCTTTTCTAATGAAAAATCTTGTGTTAATATTTTTTTATCGTTTGCAAGTACGCCACAATTTTAATTGGTTAGCGGAGCTTTGCAATTGTCATTTTGCAAGATTTTTTTTCCAGTTGCTTATTTTGATTGTTTTCTTTAACAAACCGTTCAAAAAATATAACCCTATGCATATCGATCGTTGCTACTTTTGCTCGGGCCCTTGCTACCCGGGTCATGGCACGATGTTTGTGCGTAATGACAGCAAGGTATATAATTTGACATGTTAATATGTATACTAATCGATCAATAGACAGTATTTAGTTTTAATGCTTTTTTTGTTTTCTTTTTCTTCGATCTGTTACTTTAATTTTTAGACATTCCGTTTCTGTCGATCTAAATGCCACAAGAACTTTAAAATGAAGCGTAATCCCCGTAAGGTTCGCTGGACTAAGGCTTTCCGTAAGGCTAGTGGAAAGGAAATGGTTATCGTGAGTATTCATAGTTTTTGATTCATAAGTAATTTTGAGATGATTGCATTTGCAGTTTATTAATCAATACACTATTACTTTAAAAATCTTTCTTTTTTAGGATTCTACCTTTGAATTCGAGAAACGACGCAATGTTCCTGTTCGCTACGATCGTAATCTCATGGCTACTACAGTTAAGGCCATGAAGCGTGTCAAAGAAATCAGAGCTAAGCGTGAACGTGTATTCTACAAGAACCGTATGTCTGGTAACTATGAAAAGGAGAAAGCCGACGATATCAGAGTGGTCAACCAGAACATCGAGCTTGCTCCTTTGGAAGCCAAGAAACGTTTCCAAGCTGCCAAGGTCGAGGAAGAAAAGGTCGAAACCATGGAAATGGACGAGTAAAAAAAAATCTTACATATACGATTTCCTTCAAACACAACATTACAAGAAAGCCATTTGTTCTTTACCAATTACATCCAGCCATATTTTTTTCTTACTACTATACACTTACAATCACTTTATTTCAAAAATTTTTTACACATTTTTTAGCATGTCATTTTCCGTTATTTCTTTTCCATTTTTATTTTTTTTTGTTACGAGAATTTTATTTTGTATATAATAAAACATTGTGTATTATCACAACTAGAAATTATACGGGTTTTTGGATGTTAAGAATATAGAGAAAAAGGAGTTAGGGAGAGTGGATTGATTTCACAATAACGATAGTATGTGGATATGAATATGAATATGAACATATATTACATATTGTATTTTTTAATCAGAGCAATTGCCACATGTAGCGTAGTATTGAACAGAAAAGCAAAAAGAAGAGGATGTATTTTGTAACTAGGCAACTGCTTATGTAGCAACCATTGGCTCTGTGGTGGAATTTTTCATAAACGCGTTCCTCGCGTGGTGAAAAAGGGAAACTTTTTATTTTTTCCCCTTCTTGATCGCGTTTCTTCAAACTTATGGAATTTGGCAACGCGGTCGATCGACTGCACATTGCTCTACAAGAGGTTTTTAGTAAAAAAGCAAAGGCGATCCCACAGAAGAGTGCTTGGGCATCGTCAGCTACGATTCCTTGGTAACGCACTATATACGTTGTCTTTCTTTTCTCAATTAAGAATAAAATGAGGAAAAATCACTCATTCTGGGTGAATCCCCCTTTTATTGTTGTAACAATGATCATAGGTCGTGGGTTGCTGCAGCCTTAGCCCAGCTACTTTCTGAATATTCTACAGGTCTTACTATTGCAATCGCTTTGGGTGAACTTGAATTACAGGTACACATAAAGGAAGGTTGTTAGGGGAGATATTATGTAAGATACTAATATCAATATATCAGTGGGAACGACGATTTTTTAAACAAAATAAAGGTTTTAGTGCTGGTAAGTATTCTTTTGTGACCATGAAATATATTTGTTTTACTTTGTCCTTATATATATTTGTCTACGTCTAGCATATGGCACTATTCAATCCATGTATGATTATCAACGCACTGCAGCTTTGGAAGTAGTTGTAAAAGAATGGCAATTAATACCTCAAGCCGATACCTATATCCTTTTTACTATATAATATGATTTTTACAAGAGTTCTATGTGATTAATATGCTGTATAATCTAAAAATCCTTAACTTAATAATGAACAACACGGCTTGTTACAGTATCAGATGATGTTTCGTACAAATGGATGGATATGTATATGCATCCAAAATTTAATCAATGGATATCATCCTCACGACCGGCACTTAGATCTAGCGAACCATTCCTAAAAGTAGCGTCTAATGATAACAAATGATTCATAATATATGAAAGAGAACTAATATGTTGATCTGATTCTTTCTTGCATAGGATCGTACTATACGGGCGTTTTGTGGAGCTAAAATCAATTCACCTATCTCATCTCAATATGACGATAAAAAACTTGACCGTATTATGCGTATTGCTCGAGTTCCGCCAACACAACTTTTGATGTTTGTTCTTACAGCAAAAGATACTAACTTTATTCGTGGGGAATTTACAGATTCATTACATAACGTTGTTCAACCTAAAATGTTTATGAACAGAAAAAATCGAAAATTGCATAAATTGTGGCTCAAGGTTAGTACTATGTATTAAAACTAACATCTATGAAGATAAATATAAAGAAAGAGACTCATGTAATTTTTTTTATGATTATATTATAAATACTAATAGATTATTCACGTGGAACAAACAGAACACATCTCTGGTAATCAAAATGTCAATCAAGATCTTATCACTGAGGATGATGGAGAGAATACCAAACTTCGACGAACAGATATCTTTGTTGTGGATAAGACGTGTGATAATGACCCTGCTGTTCTATCACTTTATGACGAACAAGCACAACTTGCCTCAATGTTGACTAGGGTAAATTTATATTTCACTTTCAATAATATAATATAAAATAACTGTGGTTACTACTCAAAAAATGTATGTTTACTCAAAAATAATTTTTGTTTCATTCTAAATCACTTATGGGACAGGGTGATTATATTGGATTATTCAATCCAGGATTTCCGTCTGCGCGAACAGAAAGTCAAATGTCACATTCTGATACGGTATTTGAGTATCATGATGATACTGTATTATTTCATATGTCAGAAAAGGATGCGCGACAAGCAGGTGTAAATAAGGTAGAGGTAGATATGAGCAATGACGATGATCTTGAAGATTTGTCGACTGCTCTTTCTTCGCGGAAACTAAAGAACGGGATCATGGAGCGCGATGAAGAAGTAATATTCCTTTTTTTCTTTTTTTTTTTTTTTGTAAAAAAAGAATCTTTAGAAAAAACATTAATATTTCTTTGCGGAAAAAATGATTATAGGGATTTATGGACTGCTTGACCTATCAAAATCGAATACATATCAAGGATTTAGAGCCGTCTATGTTGAATATTACTCTTCTATGTCGAGTTGTTGCAATTGCAAGCAATGTAAAGTTAAATTAAATACTTTTAATACAAATTCAATCTCGCTTTACGTCTTTCGTCAAAAAAACTGGTTTGTCTAATATTATTGTATAGAATCCTTTCACTAAACAAGGAAGTGGCGCAAAAATGGATAGATATGCAATGCGAATAGTGGATTCTACAGGTAGTTAGTTAATTAAACCCTAAAATGATAATTTGAAGGATGGATTGCGTGGATTTACCATTGGATATATTAGGCAAAATTGATGTTACACTATGGGAGCAAGCTGGTCGCAAAGCAAGAAAACTGCAACCAGGCCAGTATGTCCTCATGACAGGATTAACTACTTCCTCGGCTCACACGACAGATAAGGGTACTGTTTGGTTTGTTAATGGAAGCGCTGTTTGTGGTACCGAGATTTATAACAGTTAGTATAAAAGTAAAAAAAAAAATCAAAAGATTAATGTTTCCTTTATTCATTATCCTGGCTTACATCATTTTATATAGTTTCCACCATGAAAGCATTATTGACAAGTACTTGTTTACGTCGAATTTTATCCATTGATGATTTCGATAACCAAGGATCATGGCAAAACAATGTCACTGTGGTGGGTTGGCGGTTAAGTACAAATGAGACACCATCATTAATGGGTGACTGCTATGAACAAGAAGATGACGAATATGCGAATTCTCCAGCAGATATTATTATAACATATACGCGTATGTAGCAATAAAGAGAGGGGAAAATCTAGTTGCTTAGCAGCAGCAAAAATTACAGCAGTACAAAAATAGACTAAATTTGAAACATTCTCCCGTATAGACACTGCATGTTTTCGACCTGTTCAGTACAATCACGATGAAAATGATGGTGGTGCTAAGAGACGATTATGTGAATTCTGCAAATGCTCAGTGCCAGGTGAACACATAGTTGAATCTTTTGGAAGCAGGTCTTCAGCAACAATAACAAACTTGGGATGGATAGAATGGCGCTTAGATGATGGAAATGGACGAATTTATACAGCGTTTGGATGTGAAGAAGTAAGTTGGATATGTGTAAAATATACGAAAAAAAAAATCAGTATTCGAAATGGAGCGAAACTGAACAAATATACACTTGGAACAGACTTTATTAGGTGTTTCTGCTCAGCAGTTTAAACTCATGTCTTACCAAAAACAAATTGGACTCCTGGATAATGTATTGGGTAAACCATTCATCTGTTCCATATCCACTACGGTAATATTGATATTGTTGCTCACCTTTTTTGGATTGTGCTGTTGTAATTAATTAATAGAATATATGTACATTTATATAATCTGTATAGAGTCAGGATATATATCGCATTGACCAAGTCATAGCAAGTCAGTCGATATATAATGAATGTGTTGAAATTCTACGCGACTGGTCATAAATCTTTCATAATCCATCTTGTACTTTCTGCATCTATTCCATTATTTATTCATATATAAATATAATAATAACCGCTATTATGGTTTATACGTCACGACATATATTCCAGGAATCCTGCATCATCTTCAACAAACATTGTGGAGCAATTAAAAGAATCTTTCTCTCATTGATTCAATTCCCCGCCCTTTCTGCATTTGACATACTTCTCACTACCTTCTATAAAACCATACTTTTTTTTAGGTTTGTTTTTTCTTTTTCGAAAAATAATAAATTAATACGTAATTCAAATTTTATATTTTTTCAAAGTGGAAGGCTGAGATGACCGGCACCTATGTCGATAAACTAATACCTGATAAATATACAGTACTCCTTTATTTATTACTATGTCAGTTAAATCTATTACAACTATAACTGGTGAAGCATTTTTAAGGTTACGAGTTTTATACGTAACAACGAATATCAAAGTATTGAATGGAAAAAAGGAACTAAATGATGTTGAATCTGGTTTCTAGTCTGCCAATCTGTGTTTGTTCTTGGTAAAAAAAATACAGGGCAATCAGAGTACCATAAATGTATATATAAAAGCCACGTATTGTGTTATTCACAGTCTTCATTGTTTATTTTTTTTCTTTTTTGAAATCATGATACAAAAGTATTATAGAGTCTACTCAAAGTAATATACTTAAACAGGTATTAGTATGGTGTTCTGTAAACTTGTATGTATAGCTTCACAGTGTGATTAGTTCTCATTTTTTATAGTCTACATACCCTGTCAAGAATATCATCTCTTCTTTATAAACTACTTGATCAGTAAGCGAGTGGAATTTTTATGTACAGCTTGGATTTTTTAAAGTTAATTTAATAATTAGTCAGACTATTACAAACATATATGTACCTATCTTCACCAATCATTCGATTCGAGAGGATAATATCTAAGCTAAGGTTCTTAGCTAGTGTATTTAGTAAAGTAAAAGTTTATATTGTACGTGAAGTCTATAAAGGATATGCGTTATCTTCCTTGCAGTAGATTGGGAGGAAGTTGCATACGTACAAAAATAAAGAAAAAAAAATATATTGGTAGAACAGCCCCGCGGTGTACTGTAGTTAGGAACAAATAAACATGAAAGCACTTAACGTTCTGCAAGAATTATAAACGTCTAGATTCTCCAGGTGTTTAGTTCAACCTAATATAATCTTTAAATAACTAAGACTTCTTGAAGATACCAATGTTATTATGATTTTTTTAGAAACCGAGAAAACTTTGAAACGGAAATCTCTTCATAAAAGCAATAAGACGCAAAAGAATGCCAACAAGAAGTGATGATCTTTTTATTTACTTTTCTGAGTAACAATAACGCAAAATGGTTCACTAAATTCATTATTATAATAGTTTTTTTGGTATTATACTATAGCAGATATTTCTGTATTAATGATAGCCATTATTCACATTTTTCAAACTGTCGTTCGTAATAATAGAGTAGCTGCCTCTAGGAGTGTTCATGATTTTTTGTATAATAGTCATAGATATCTCGCAGTTATAAAACTATTTACATTTTATACGTAGTACAAACAAATATCTACATGTATAAGTATATAGAATATATTCATATACTAAAAAATGTGTATGATACACATGGCCTTATCGATATAGGTCAGTATAATACAATATATGCGTTTTATGAATAAAATAACGCCATTAACAGTTGGCTCAGCAATACATGTTCTTATCAAAAGAACAATAGTGCCCCTTGAACCAATGAAATTTCAATGTTTCTCTGTCCGTAATTTTTTTTTCAATGCATGACTAGAAATTTTGAGTTACCGGCCTGAGCTTCTCTCTCGTTTTTTTTTGTTCGTTGTTATTACCAAAAGAGTTGAATGCTTTCCATTCCATCTTTTTTACTTGAATAAAAATAAGCGGAAGAAAAAAGGATTTTGAACTTTGCAATAAAATTATGGAGACCCATCCAGCGGTAGGTAATTCTGCATCTGCTACAACGAGCAGCGCTTCCCATGATACAAAAAAAGTTGAAAGCTGCGCCATAGTAAACGAACAAGAAGACGAAAGAACGTGTGAATCTCATTCGTTATCAACAAGCACAACAACTACAACCACTGCTACTACCTCTACGACGGAACAAGATCAAACAAATATAATGGTTCCTTCATTAGATAATTATGGAAACAATAATGCCAGTAACGATGAACAATCTGTCAACTCATTTATAAATCAACAAGAACAACCACAACCTAGTGACAGCAACAGTACTGGTATACTCAGCAACAACGATCATAGTATTGTAAACAACAATTATAACAATCATATATCAAAATACCAGCAACAAGAAGAGCAGCAACATCGACGACAGGATGAACAAGTTGATTCATATATTATAGACTCGCAGCAGGATCAAAATCAAGATACCCGTGTAATTCAAGAGGAACGAGAAGAAACACAAGAGCAAACAAAAATAATAGATCAGTGTGAACAGAACGAAAGCAGAAGAGGAGTAGATAATGATAATAATGCATTGACAAGCCATAATGTATCGCAGGACGAACATGTAGCGACAGAACAATCTGATAGACTTTCTATTAATGAAGAAGAGAATGGATCAATTCCAAGAGAAAAGCAAAGTTCACGTGCTTCTACAAATGATGATCAAGGCGAACCATCAGGTACAGCTGCTTTGGATGAATCTATAGCACAAACTGATACACCTTCCCTAGATGGGAATAAGGATGAGGAAGTACCACCTCGTACGGCTGACCAGTCATCATTATCATCAGCACAGCAATCAACCAATTCAGAACAGCATAGTGAAGAAGGGATCGATGCACTTCAAATAGTCACGGAAGTACAAGGGCAACAGGAGCAAAGTAATGTAGAACATGCTGACAATGTATCTCTTCAGCAGCAGAGTAGCGACCATTATAGGAATAGCAATGATAATGATGATGGTAGCGAGCATATCGTAAAGGATGGATATGAACGAGAGGAAAGGATTACCGATTCTGTTACGGAGAATGAAAATGAGGAGCATAATGAACCAGATGTTGATGGATCAGAAGAGGATATTAGGGAAGAGTTGGATCAAACAGAACGAAATGTAAGAATAGAATCTTCTACTTCTTCACCACATTCTATCGAAGAACAACAGCATCAATTGGATATCCAGCCATTTCCATCATTGGAAGGTCAAAGTGCTAGTAGTGAGGCATTAGAAGGATTTGGACTAACAGAAGGGCATTCCGATGACGAGTCTTCCATAAATACTGTTGAACAACACAAGCAACATCAAGTGAATACACATGAAGTAACGCTATCGGAAAATCAAGGGGCTAGTAGTCGAACATTAGGAGGACCTTTACCAACAGAAAGTAATCCTGATGGTGAAGCTATTTTACTTCCTACAGAACAACAGCAACAAGTGGATATACAATCATCTCGATTATTGGAGGATGACGGTGTGCGTAGTGCGGATTTAGAAGAACCAACACCAATACCACCATATTCCAGTGATGAGTTGAATCGTGAAGAGCAATCACAACAGCTTCTTTCCAGTTCGCCCGCCAATAGAACAACTAGTGTCAATCAACAGAATATTACAACATATGAATACCAACAGCATTCTACCACAATAAACCATGATCGAGACGATGCTTCTGATCATACACTTCATAATGCACCACGATCACGACGAGTATGGGAAGAAGATCGACAAGCATCTGAATGTCGACGATGCAATAGACGATTTAATTTTCTTGTACGCCGTCATCATTGTCGACGTTGTGGTTTAGTTGTGTGTGATCGATGTAGTAGCCATAGAATTCGTTTACCTCCAGAAGAGATCGTACAAGACCCTGCAATTGACCCATCTCATTATCCACTTATCGCCGTGCATCCACAACGAGTATGTGATGTATGTAATCGATTACCAATTAAAGAAGTTCTTGCTTCTTCTTCGTCCCCAAGAAGACGCGCTACAGCTCCAGTTTCCATGAGTCATATGAAACGATCTCCAAGTTCGCAAAGTTTAATGACTGAATGTCCTGTGTGTGGTACAGATCTTTTGGGTATGCAGAAAGAAGATCAAGAAAAGCATTTACAATTATGCTTAAACACAGGAAGCCCTCCTGTTCGACCGCCTCGTTATTTAGGTAAACACATATTTTAGGATTTTTTTTCCTTTGGTAACGATAGTACATATATATAATTTTGTTTCTTTTCATTCATCTTGAAAATTCTGGATGATGTTTATAGTTTATGAATTATCAGAAAATTCCCCTCAAATCGATTATGAATGTCCTATCTGTTTTGAAGAATTTAAGGCTGGTAAGT
This sequence comes from Circinella umbellata, assembly GCA_025093555.1. NCBI lineage: Eukaryota > Fungi > Mucoromycota > Mucoromycetes > Mucorales > Lichtheimiaceae > Circinella > Circinella umbellata. The sequence goes on along the minus strand of JAIWNF010000010.1, from coordinate 187,178 downwards.
AATATAATACTTTTTCAGATTAATAAGACAGTGTAGTAGGATAAAACGGTAACAGTTATTGCTTTTTTTTATTCTTTTCAAAAGGTGAAAAAATTGCACGAATGATATGCCTCTGTTCTTATCATCGTCATTGTCTATCAGATTGGTTAGAACGAGGAAAAGGTTGTCCTGTACATTATGACGCAACCATTTCTGCTTAATCATTTTTATTATTATTTCTATTATTATATATATCCAATTTTCTATTTTTTCCTTTTTTTTTTTTTGATAACATCTTCTTTGTTGAAGAACACACATGCTCACTCCGAATCTTCTACATACATTATCTCACTCTCCCTTTTTTCCTTTATTATATCATTATATAAAAGATAAAATTATATACCTCCCAACGGATAAAGATATAAGTTTATATAAATTTTTGAATCTGTACGTTGAATGAAGGTTGATTGGAAAATTTATATCTCATTTTTGTTTGTAAAGATTATTTCTACATTAGATCACTGAAAAAAAGACTAATAATTGGTTTTAGATTTTCTTTTTATCCTTGGAAACCTTGTTCATTAACGAACAACTTGAAAATATCTGGTCGAGAATAATGTCCAGTAAGAGAATTATCCATATCCAATTTGCCCCTAAATAGAATTCATCCAGAAAAAGAAAGATTAGAGGTACAGTTTTTATGTGTAGCAGAAATAAAACTTTAGCTCATACGAAGTATACTCTTACCTAATAATATCATTCAAATCAATTTCAGCAGTAAGCAAACCTTCTTTCTCACGCAATGGTCCGGCTAAAACTTCGCCCATAGGACTGACAATCATACTACCACCAGCCAAGGCAATGCCTTCAGGATTCGAGTTGGCCGGTAATGGATGACTTTCAGGGAAATCTTTAAAGTGCATAAATTGATTGGAAGACAATACAAAGCAACGGCCTTCAAGAGCAATATGAGTCATGGTTGAACTCCAAACTTCACGCGTATCAACTGTGGGTGCACAATATATTTGAACCCCTTTATTATAATAATGCTGACGGAGCATGGGAACATAATTTTCCCAACATATAGTGCTTGATACTCGTGCCGATAAATTGGGTGATCGTTGATAAGTGACGACAGGAAGGGTTGTACCATCACCAAATCCCCAAACTGTACGTTCTTGAGCTGTAGGCATAATCTTGCGATGTTTGGTTACATAACCTTTTGCTGGATCAATATGAATAGCGGTACAGTACAATGTACCTGTTATGGCTTCTCTCTCAATTACACCAATGACCATATACATATTGGATTGATTTGCCAACGAAGCCAACTTGTCGGTAACAGGGCCAGGAACTTCAATGGCATTATTGTAATATTGCAAATACTCATCTCTACCAGCTGCAGAACGTTCACCAATATGCATACCAAATGTACTATATTTTGGATAACCACCAATAAAGGCTTCAGGAAATACAACAAGGTCTACATTTTGCTCTGAGGCTTCAGCCACGTATTTTTCTAGTTTTTCAAGCGTTTTATCCAGATCATATAATGCCGTGCCAGCTTGTACAACAGCAACCTTCATTGTTTGTGCTTTATCCATAACTGAATATGCTTTTATTTTTTTCAGATTCGTGGAAAAAAAGAGATGAAATAAATAAAAGCGAAAAAAAGAGAAAGAAAAGAAACGGGAAAAAACTGAAAATATACTTCACAAGAGCGGAGTGAAGTAATAACCATCTATAACCATGGAATGAAAGTTTTATTGGTTCATCACCATTCATAAGTGACATTTTTGATGTCAAACCCAGCATCCATTGAGTACTAAATAATATGACAAATTGCTCCCCTTTCATACATTGTATAGAAAATCATTGAATAATCGAGTTATATAGGTTTTTTTTTTTTATTTCTGAAATACTTTCAAGTTACTATTCATATGTAAAAAAAAGCGTTTTAATCTATGATGGACAGCCAATGATGTGCTTGGAAAACAAAAAAATCGATGCATAAAATTCGTTGTCTTGTACTACATAACAACATTTTCCAAGAACTTAAAATCAATAAGATCAAGCTGATAAAAAATAACACCAGGATTCGTAAAAAAAGTTTTCATCTTAAAAAGATTAGGGCAAAAAAAAACACATGTTTTCATGGTAATGAGAGAGAGGGAGTGTATGATTATTCATAGAAATAATTTAATTTACCATATTTTACCACGTAAAGGAATTGCTACTGTTCATAAAAAATGAAATTGTTGATTTCAGCTGTACCAGAGTTTTCAAGACGTAGAGCCATAATAGTTGTATAGCTGAATTATACGTATGGCGGAAAATGACATAATTGTATCAGATTGTCGTTTGTCTTTAAAAAATTATAAAGTGGGGTTTCCGTGAGGATTTAAATTACCTACCACTGTATAGTATTTTGGGATATTGGTAACAGCTTTTAATTATTACAGTAGTTGTTTAAGCCAACAGTGATATGAAAATATGCTGGTAAACGGAACACATGTCAAATAATAAGTTTCTTGCTCTTTTATTATATAAAAGTAAACGGTGTATAAATACAAAAGAGACCCTTTTTATCTGTATTATGATTATTCATGTATTTTTACATACTATAGCGACTAGATACTATATATTACGTTAAATATCTAAAATCTGGATGCTATATGACATATTTACGATTTTATACTTAGCAACCTTTCATAATGTATAAAATAAGTCCCTTCTTCTCTTTTCTTGGTCACTTCTTTTTCCGCTATCATAATGTCATATTATTGACTTTTACCTTATCTCCAAGTTTATTAGGATCCTTCTTGGCAAAAATATCGAGTCGCTCTTCAATTGACATATTGTCTCTTCTTGCATTTTCCTTTCGTAAAACAATTTTCAGTATAATCGAAGCGATACCTGCACATGAAATGAGTGCTAAGCTTGCAGTATGTCCTTTAATATATTGAGGAGCATCTGAAGCACGATAAATTTGACCAGATAACGCACCAGATACATTCCCACATGTTACAAGAATTGCAGTGGCAGTAGATCTTTTTGCCCGACCAGCCATGTTGCATACAAGCCAAGAAATCACACAGGTGCTGACTGCTACTCCCCCCATTGTGACTAATATTACAGCTATATAAAGAGGAAGCGTACCTTTGTCTTTCAGTCCAATCAGAAGTGCGTAGCCAAGTACAGAAATAAGTGACACACCAAAAATATGAAATCCGCGTTCTCTAGTGCGATCCGCATTAAATGCAATGGTTATGGTAACAATGGCAGCTATACCGCAAGTAATATATATATATATAAATTTATACAGCAAAATTTACGTGTTACTATTAATATACAAAAAAAAATGTAAAAAAAAAAAAAAGAAAAGATATTATTACCTATCGCACTGGGTGGAATAATCATCAATTGAGCACTCAAAGATGAAAATCCCATACCATGCACAATTGACGGAAGAAACGTACTGTTGTTGTATAAAAGTACGCTACCACAAAAATCAATAAATCCATACACATATACAAGATAATCCTTGATGGCAAGAAGTATAAATTCTTTCGAGTGCTTGTCAAACTGTTGTTTTTCTCCCTCAAAAATATAATAGGACGGGGTGTTGATGGCGGCTGCCATGTGATTTCTGTGAAGTATACGCTCCCGTTCATTAAGAACTGTAAATAATATATCATAAACGAAATACTTTAGAAATATTTTTTCTTTTCTGTAGTTACTCATATTATATTATGTAAACTAAAAAATAAATAAGGATCTTTCTTACACGATGTATCCTTTTCGGGAAAATCAGGAAGAAAGATGAAAAGAACAATACCAGCTACAACGGTCAATGCTCCCTCGATAATAAATATCCATTGCCAATTACGTAGTCCTTGAATTGTATCTAAAAACATGCACCCATATGCCTTTTGGTCTCAAGGTGAGTAATGCACTGTAGCCTAAAATTTTTTTCTCTAAATAATTATAGATATGAATTACAGCTGTTTTGTCTTACCAATAGACCTCCGAAAATCTATAATATAGTAAAGTATTATTTAAAAAAAATGTTTTAAGCTATTATAATGGTATATTTAAAATGAATAAAAAGTAGCAGCTTACACTTGCAATAACATTGCAAGACATAAGGATGGCAACCCGTTTCGTCATTTCAGCCTTTGTGTACCAAAGAGATATATAAAAAAACATTGCTGGAGCAAACCCACACTATGTTACATAAATCATTAATAACCAATAAGAAAAAACAACAGTGCCAAAACATTTCAGGTACCTCTGCAACACCCAAGAAGAATCTCGCGATAATTAATTGAGGGCCATTCTTCACTGCTGCCATGGCCATCAATACTCCTCCACACAAAACTATAATTATAGAAATCCATAATCGAGGCCCAAGCTTATTAAGTACCACATTTGATGGTATATCAAAAAGTACCTATATATAGTTTTTTTAATATTTTCAATCAATATCTTTTATGATAATCATCGCTCGAAAAAAATGTCTTGCTAAACGAATGGGAGAAGATTAAAGCAAGTAGAATAACAAGAAATACATTTATTACATATCCCAAAAAAAATATCGATAACGCTGTATTATAATCATCTTCGGTAACGTCAATCATATCAGTAAGACCAGCGACTTTAGCATTGCCTTTTTTAAGAAAAAATAGAAATGGTTGATCATGTTAACTTGGTATTTTGGTGGTTGTGGTGATATATGCAGCCACAGAGAACAATAATTTAGCTTTTTATAAACATACCAATATTGACACGATCCATAAATGAGAGCATGTAACAAAATAAAATCAAGGGAATAATACGAAAATCTAATTTGTACAGTAACCGCCGTAGTTCTTTCTCTTCAAGGACCATAGTTTTGATTGGGTCGTCTTCTTGCTCTTGCTTAAAAGTTTTATTGATACTGGGGGTTTCTTTTACATTTGTGGAAACATACTCGCTTTGTCCTTCTTGTTTATGCTCTTCGGTATCATTAATGACTTTGACGTTTTCTTCCATATTTTTTATTATTTTAATGTACAAAGAGAATAAGAAAAAGAAAAAGTGATTCTATATTGAAAGATAAAGGTGAAAATGATGTTGCCACTAATAAATGAGGTATGAATGTGACCAATCTACGGTTTTTTTTTTTTAAAAAAAAAAAAAATTAATAGCGCCCTTTTATTTATTTATGAACTTTATCTCCTCGTAGAGAACTTGTTAGATAAACAGTTCATTTTACTTATTTATTATAACACAATCTATATCTACGTATGATCGTAGTACTCCAAAAATCTTGTATAACCACAAAAATGTGTTACTGTGGTAGAGCATGCGAATTTCTTCAAGTTCCTTAGCATGTCACGTTTTTCCCTTTTTTTTCTATGCTAAGAGAATGCTAAATAATTCCTGAAATTTGTATTTAGTATGTTATAGACTAACATCTAGTAATTTGCTTTTGTATCAATTATTTCTTATCATGCGTAGAATAATAACAGAAAAAACCTCAAACAACGTTCTTTGACACGTCTAAGAGTTTTGTCTTCCACCAAAGGACAGAATTCTACAAAAGTTCCTCTAAATAATCTGAGAAAATGTAAATCTTCTGATTCCAATATTTGCACTTGGATCACAAAAATCATTTTTCTTCTCATATCACTATATAGCCCAAACGCCATATACGTGAGTTCCTTTTTCAAACATTTCCGGGTGACGGGCTAACTAATTCAGTGGTTAGTAGTCTTCTTGTTCAGGAGGTTTGGCTAAATCGAAAATTGGGGGTGCCCCAACTCCCGCTCCCACATTTTATGAACGCCCTAGTGCGTGACACTTGTAATACACGAAAAATCTTTCCTTTGATTTTACGCATTCATTATAAGGTAGCATGATATTATTGTGTTTTATCTATTATATTAACGTTTAATAGATGAATGTAAACTATATAAGGCTATATACGTACTCACAATCAACTCAGAGCCTTTATGTTTTACCTACTAGTAGATAAAAAAAATACTCGAAGGGATAGAATTCGTGATCAGTTTATTCATTTTCAGACAGAATAGAAAAATTGTATGACGTTCGCTTCATGCATATTGTGTGTAGATCTTTATATGCTTTCAGAAATGTTACAAATACTTTTACTTGTAATTCACAACTGGTAGAAAATTCGTTCTTCCATAAAAGCACCTTCATCCTGTGTGAGTATATACCTATGTAAAATAAATAAAACCCAAGACTTTCTTGCTGTATAGAAACAAGAACTATTTATCTCCTATTAGGAATTGTCCGTTAGCAGTTACATTTTTATTTATTATCTGAACTTTGTATAAGATGTTGCATTTACATAAATACGTATGATTAAAGTAAGAGAAAAAAAGGAGTGCATAACATTTAAAAGTGTACATAATTTCTTAAGACATAATTTTCTGTTTGTTTTCTTTTGGTTACCCACAACAGTTTCTGCTGTAATTTTTTTGTTGGTTATTTACATAAAGGTAATGATAACAAAAATATCTTCTAAAGTGAGTCTTAAAACGACTTGAAACATTTTAGGAGTAAAGAAATAAACGCTTTTGTTTTGTTGTGAAATTATTATTTTGATTTTTTTACTCAACTTTTTCTGTTAATCATATTATTAAATTTTATCATGAAAAACAGAAATTATAATTCCATTGCTCCTTCCAATAACAGCTCGTTAAGCAAGATGAAAAATAGCAATGGAGGAATAGTTGCTGATCCTTGTTATGAGTCTGAAAAGAACTATGCGACTGATGGTAGCATGTCTCAGTATTTTAAAAAGAAAAACGATTTAGTTGTTGAGTGTGCTGAAGAAGAAGCAGCGCATTCTGGCCAAAGAGTGACCAATAGTTTAGAAGAAAACTTTCCGCACGAGATGCCCCCGATGGATGGAAGTCGCGCTTGGATTGTTTTAGGTGGTTTAGTGGTCGTCAATGTTTTCATCTGTTTGCAAACTGCTTGGTAGGTTTTTAATTTTTAATTTTTTTTTTGGCAGTAATTCTCTTCAACTTAAATTTCATATCAACGACTCAATCTAATTATATACCTATTTTTTGTATGGAAATGTTCTGATCTCTGTCACAACGACCATTTTTTTTTTACATTGAAGGGGTAATAATGTTACTCTAATTTAATAAAGTAGCGGAAATATTTTGGTTTTGTTAAACTTTAACCGCGCTTTTTTTTCTTATATATACTATAGGTGTGATGCAAAACTACTATTTAGAACATGGGACAGTATTATCCCCAACATCCAACAATAACTTACTTATGCATCTTACAATCATTGGAGCACTGTTTCAAGTTATAGGATCGGGCGGTGTGTTTATTGGTAATCTCGTTTACTCAGCTGCGGGATACCGATTATCGATTACATTAGCAGCATTTTCATCAATTTCTGGTTTGATACTGTCATCATTTGTTACCTCTGTAAGTGTACTACGGATTATTACTATATATTTTATTGTTGGCTCTCACGTGCCTCTCTTGTACTCTAGCTATTTAATTATTAACTCTTCCGTCACTTATCATCCATTTTATATATTGCATTATATACATCATATTAATACAATAGGTGTGGCCACTTTATTTGACTTTTGCAGTTATGTGTGCTCTAGGAACAGCTATTATGTTCGCAGTAAGTAAATTACACATTATAATGTAGTAATCAATGTTTTCTTATACGGTACGTCGCATAATTGCTATATGCTAAAAATAATGTTAAACTTTTTTTTTTATTACGTACTACTTCACTACACTTCATCTGAAAATAAGTCGGCGTATCGTATTGTTACCCAATACTTTTTAAAGTTTCGAGGTACTGCCATGGGTATAGTAAGTTGAGCACAGGATCTGATAATCCGTTCTAATAACCAACTTTTTATATCTTCTGTCAGAAAATAAGTGAAGAGCTGTTTATACTCGATAAACTTACAATTTTTATAACATAATCACGCTTTTTTTGGCATTCATACAGATTATTAGCAATAAACCAATATGTGGACTGATTTTGCCATTGATTGTAAACCAAATAAATACCGATCTTGGACATAAGTGGTAAATTACGTAATACTATAGTATTTAATTTATGGTTATGATAGTTCATGTAATAATGTACATTGAGCCAAAAACTAGTACTAACAGATATTATCGGTGTACATCACATGCTCAGGACATATCGTATATTGGCCCTTATGATATTTACAGTTACCATTATTGGATTCGCTATAATCAGAGAACGAAATCCGGCTTCAAAAGCTACCGGTAAAATAAAAAAAAAAAAAACGATCCGAGAATCAATGGACTTTCGTCTTTTAAAAAATATAAATTTTGTAATATGGTTAATTATAACTCCAATTGGTATTTATGTAATGTATATATTAAATACATTTATCCCTTGTATGTATTTATTAATATACATTTTCTGTTGATTGTAGCCAGTTAATAGTAATGACAGAAGCAATAAATAATTTACATATTTTTTTTTATTAATAGCCTACGCAACGTCTATCGGATTATCAGGCCAAACTGGTGCTCTTGGCGTTACAATCTTGTCCGGATCAAGTATAATAGGATGTGTCGTAAATGGGCATGTAGCTAAATCAATATTTAAAATTTTTCTTCTCGTTGACTTTTCAAATATACTAATATTTATTTTATACTTCATCACATGCTGTGAAAATATATTTTTATAGTTATCTTGGTGATAAGTTTGGAGACATCAACATGTTTATTATATATTCTGTTATTGCCGCTTTAACGGTGTTTTTGCTTTGGCTTTTCGCACATACTCAGGCTATATTGATGGCTTTCTGTGCAATTCATGGTTTTGTTTATCTGGGTTATATGGCCTCGTGTAAGAACTTTATAGCTCTAAAAAAAGTATATGATCCATATTACTACCTATGTATTAATAACACACAAATATGTATACGTATGTACATGCTATTTTTATCATTTTATTAGCACCATCCATAATGATACGTATTGTCGGTATAGACGATTTTCCTAGTGCGTTGAGTTTTCGATCATTGGCAGTTTGTTTTAGTATTCTTGGGCCATTTTTAGGCACTTATTTGGATTCTCTTAATAGCAATATGGAACCTTATTTCTACATTAGGGTATTAGCTGGAGCTGGATATGCATTGTGTGCACTACTTGCGCTTGTTATTAAATTTAGAATGAATTCAACTCTATTTGCCAAAATATAAATAAAAGTAATAACATTCTTTTTTCAACATTATAAATAAACATCATCATATAATTATGACATAGAAATGAAGCGTTCCTGTTCATACTGTCGAGTTTGCGGTGTCTAATGGGAAAAGTTTAAAATGCTAAATTTCCCCAAAATACAAGTATATAAGTAACCTTTATTCGGATTGATATCCTCCATTTTTTACGGATTTAAGCTATTCTTTCTTTTCTATAATTATATTTACAACATATTAAACAGTTCATTTATCTGAGCTGTTTGATATTTTTTTTTATCTACGTAAGCGAGTCAATTTACTGATCGAAAGAAGTTAAAGAACTTTGAAGAAGAGAATAATCATTACTTAGCAACTTTACATTGAAAGAAAACATACTTTGTTTACTAGATTTGAAGTTATCAGAAAAGTGGAGGAGAAAAAGATTTATGGCCGTTTTTTTCAACACATATCTTTGTTTCTGATAAACAAATCATACATCGATCCTTACTAATTGCTCTTTGGAAAACTTGCAGACGAGAGTGCTCTAAAAAATAAAATGGATGTGCAGTAGTAATTAGATGTTTTCAACCTTGAAAGCAATATTCTATAAAACGAGTATTGAGACCTTAAATTTACGGAAAGGATTAATACGTGGAAGTCATTTGTATTTATTGACAAGCTATTATGATATCATACGTATTTAAGTTTTATTACGTACATATTATATTGAATAGCACGTTGTCCTTTTAGCTGTTTGCTATCTACGTATAAGTTTTGACTGGCTGTGTACAAGCAGAATTTTTCTTTGCAATTATATTTTATGTACGCTTACTTATACCTTTTCGAGGAAGCATAAAAAATTATATATATGCTACATAGACCAGCTTCTACACGAGAAAAACATCAAAATATATTAGAAGTAGAATTATTACAGTTACATTTTGTACTTATATCAGTAATCAGGCACAAAAGATGACACGTATTGCTGGAATTTTTGTAAAAGACAATATTATTTCGCATTTTCCTGTATGCTTGCGTAAAAGTCTTGTACAATATTGTTTTTTCGAACAAATTATATTAAAAAAAAATAATCTGTCACTAAAAGAAGCTAAACTTATAAAACAACGAGGAACTCTTTCTATATTCGATCGCAGAATGGATTGAAACCGAATTGATGGCAACATAAGGTATTACATATAATTCAAATCATTAAAAGAACATTTTTCTGGGATTTTCTATTCTAGTTAGTCATTTTCTTTTATAACATAGATAAATTGTGGATAAAATTATGCTCTCCATATATTTTATAAATGAGCAGAAAACACCAGCTTTTCAAAATATGAAGAAAAGTTAAAGTAACCCCCTTTGAGGTAATATCAAGAAGAAAATTAATAAAAACTGGTATTTTAATCTTAAATAAGATCCATTTCTTTCTTTTAAGACGGAAAAAATTACCGGGATGTTTGGTTCGATTGTATTGGTATATTATGCACTTTACTACATACGAACACTTTAATTACATCAGAGTCTCTTTTCTTTTTGGCTTCTGTGTGTGTATTGTGACATCCAAGTTTTTTTAAGTACAATTACGAAATGTATTGTCATTCAGAAAGGTACGTAGTATGTTTTTGTACGACACATCTAGGGGTTTGCATGTCTTTGTCTGAATACTGAATTTTCAGCGATGGGACTAGATAAATCCCACGGATATTTGTTCTACATTCTATGTATGTAATAAATAAAGGTATGTTAGTAAAAAATACATCTTCAAGGGGTTCTGATATTTTTTTTCGTTACCATTTAATGTATAACATGTATAGTATAATAATTTACTATCAAATCAGAAACCTATACGTATCGATCGTATCATCAGACATAGTCATTATATGTCATCTGGATTTGATTTCGCGCGTGAAGAAAGATTTGAATATGTTGTAAAAGCCAAGCATTTCATCTATCGCAGGCCACTTCAATAATTTTGGCAATCTTTTATTCATTTTTTCTTTATCGTTTATGCAGTGCATAAAATCATTAGATTGTCATGATAAAGATCAGCAGGTATTTTTATTTTTTCCAATTTTGATCTACAATTTGTCTCAGGTGATATGTTTCTGTAAAAAAAATGTAAACAGTAGATCATTTCTACTTTCTCCTAGGGAATATATTTTTTCCTTTTTGTTTAAGAAGAAATAAACTGTGCCATGATTTATATGATATATTCCATACATGGGTTAAACAAAGTGGGATACTTGAAACAAAAGGGATAATATATACTTAATCTTGTTCCACTTATATGATAAGCATCCAGAAAAAAAATGTCAAGGGTTAAAAAAATTGTAGACATACAATACATTCCCTGGTGATAGCAATTTTTTTTTTATTTTCGCAGCGACTGTCTCAGGTTCCTGATACAATCCGATAAAAAAAAGATGTATATAAAAGTAAATATACTTCTGCTACTTTTTTATTCAAACATTCATTTTTTATATATAAAAATAGTACAAAATGAAATTTGCACCAATTGTTTTATTTACACTTGGTATTTCAGCGGCTGCTATGGCAGCTCCACCTGCTAGTGCTGACATTCCCAACTCTAGGTGAGTAAAGTAAAAAAAAAATCAATCATTTAAAAAGTCAAACAAACTCACTACTTTTTTTTTTTAGCTTAAACAATGCCGATACTACTGTACAAGCACTCGAACGGTCAGACTATATCGACGAAGTTGCATCCAAGTCCAGGCATCATGGTCATCGTGGAGGACGTCATCATGGAACTCATCAAGGAGATGAATGGGGCCGTCATCATGGTAAGCTATTTCTTTTTCACTTTTTCTTTTTTATTGTTTTTCAAAAGAATATGTGATATTGACAACAATTTTCAAATAGGTGGTCGTCATCATAAGCGAGAGGATGAAAAAGAAGATGAAAAAGCACATAATAATCAAGCTCCTCGTCCGCCACATCATGGTGGTCACCGTCCTCCTCCGCCACCGCCACCACCGCCACCACCACCTCCTCCGCATCATGGTGGTCACCGTCCTCCTCCGCCACCACCTCCACCTCCACCACCACCTCCTCCGCATCATGGTGGTCACCGTCCTCCTCCGCCACCACCACCACCGCCACCACCACCTCCTCCGCATCATGGTGGTCACCGTCCTCCTCCGCCACCACCTCCACCTCCACCTCCACCTCCTCCACATCATGGTGGTCACCGTCCACCTCCACCTCCACCACCACCTCCACCTCCACCTCCACCTCCTCCACATCATGGTGGTCACCGTCCACCTCCACCTCCACCTCCTCCTCCCCCACCACCTCCACATCATGGTGGTCACCGTCCTCCTCCACCTCCACCTCCACCAAGCACTTGAATGCTGTTATAAAAATATTTGTAAATTCTCTTTAAAAAATAAATAGCTGCTTTTCTGTTTTGTCTTTTGTTATATAAATACTAAATAATTAATTGTTTTATTTATTATGAGTAATGTATTTTATACTTGACATAATCTAATAATGAACCATAGTACACAGAATGTTAACAAATCTCTGGTGTTGATGTCAGCAATCAATTTTTTTTTCTATAATTCTAGATGTTGTATAACATAGTTATATCTTTCCTTAACAAAATATGCCGTTCTTATAAAGATTTTTTAAGCTAATGCGCATTTTAAGAAATATGATATATTGGTTTAGTATAAAAACCTGTTTCTTGCATTCAGTTAATATAATACTCTATGATGGATAGTCGAAAAACTTTTATATGTATGGATCATATGTGATGAAATTGTTTCTGTACAGTCTTTAATACAAATAATTCCCATTTACCAAGTAAATGACAAACAAACAATAAAATATAAATATAAATAATAGAAGTGTCGTCGTTGTGACGAGCAAACCTCCAGCTAAGAAATTTATTAGTCTTCAAATTAGTATGTTATTATAATACAGTAGTCCTCAAAGACGGGTAAACAGATAGTTATTTTTGCTTTTACAGTCAACCCCCGGTTTGTATTTTAATATATATCAAGTTTCGCTTGTTGCAAGTCTTCGGTGCTGCACCAGAAAATTAAAAAATCTCAAGTGTACAAACAGCATCTCATCAATTATTCTTTGCTAGCATTTTGGGTATTTCCATATTTGGATAAAGATTCATAAGAAGAATATACACAATTATCAATAAATTGTATAGTATTATGGTTTACTCCCGATTAGCGCAACTCGCCCAAAAACCTTGATCCAAGTTACAAGTTGCGATTCTATTAAGTATTTTTGACATTTCCAAAAACAAACTGTGCAGAACCGGGAGATTCGCAAAAGCAAGAGATGTAGAAGCGGGGGTTGACTGTATATGCAGTGGATATGATGATGCACTAAATTAACTGGTATGGAAATGAAATGTCATGGATACAGTTGAATAAAGATTGGCAACTCCAATATCATACATTTTAGCAACATGTATAATATACAATGCTTCAACACTTTAGCTTCAATAAGTATTTTTTTTATATGTAAACGCAATGAATCATATTAAAAGCAATATAAGATCTGTCAGCCGTGACAGATTAATTATCATACCTCAGAGGGCTGTCGCTCGTAACAGCCGAGTTGGATTTCCTAAGAAAAAAGATGCAGGACAAACAAGTTCTATTAATCTCAGATTGTATGAACATTGGTATTAAGGTGAAGTCTCAAAACGAGTCACGTTGTAAATTCTTGCATTATCGCCCGATTTTTTTTTTTTTTTTTTTTGCTTTGCTCTACTTCCATACACAGCTCCAGTTTTTGACATGGCCACGAATACGAATTTGATCGGATCTCTTTTATTTTGTCCAGAATGTGGAAATTTACTTGATATGCCTGGTGCAGACGATGATATTTTACTATGCAATCAGTGCAGTCATGCATTTCAAACCACAGGCATGTGTCATTTTGCCCCTTTTACACATATTCATTCCACCCACAAATTTTTTTTTTCTAACTTATAAAAAACTTTAAATCAATTTAGGCTATGAACAAACTAAAGTTGTAACAACCTCTTCAGCACATGCATTTCAATCACCTTTGAAGGCAAAACGTCACTTGGTTCAACAAAGCAAGAGTGCTAAACAAGCTGAAGCTACTGTAAGAAATTACTATATATTTCCTTTGTTATTAAACCGGTTTGTTAACTAAGGGTTAAATCGATTTTTTTCTTCTTTATTAGATCAAAGAAAAATGTCCAAACTGTGGTAATGATGAAATGGCATACCATACTATGCAATTACGTTCAGCAGATGAAGGTCAAACAGTCTTTTATAATTGTAAAAAATGCGGGTATGTAGCGATGATGATGATGATGATGATGATGATGATAAGTCAGAGTTATGAAAGGAACAAATGACTAAAAATTTTGCCTATATTGCTTCAATATTATAGTTACAAATACTCGGTCAATTCATAAAAAAGCAAAGCAATTACGATCATTATTACCCCCCGAAACCTCTTTCTTTTTTACAGACAGCCCATCCCCATTTCCTCTTTTCATGCAGTTGTATTTTTTTTTCAATTTATCATTTTGTTATTACTAATCTATCCATTATTATATACATCCATTTATTCATTTTTCTTTTCACTTTATCACTCTCTTTTTCCAATGTCATTATAAATGTTTACATTCACTATATCCGAAAGTAAATTTGACGCACATTTCATATATTGTAAAAAAAAAAAATAGAATAACAATTTCTCTTTCAAGAATTCAAAATTGTAATCTCTATTTAACATGTTATGTAAGGTTGATTATTAATATTTTATATACGTAGTTTACTATCTTTCTGATTAATCACTATCTTCATCTGAAGATTCTTCCTCTGCTTCTTGTAACCAATCCACAAACTTGGCTGCACGTTCTCTTAATTTCACTTCAGCAGGTGAGCCACTCTTGGATGCATCCGATCCATACCATTGAAGAACTGAATCCTCATCTACCATATCTTCATTATATAAAATTTGCAGAATACCAACGAATAATTTGGATAATGCATCAGTTTCTGCACAATGTCTCTATATATATATGTATATATTTATATTCCATTTTTTCAATATAAAGTAGTAAAACTCATTAGTAAAGAGAATTAGCAACCGGATCAATTGATTATTTTTTGACTTTTACCTGGAATATACTTAAAATGTGTGTTTGATCTTCTAAACCTTTACTAATAACAGGTGCCCAGTATTCCAACATGGTTCGCATATTCCCCATTGCATTCTTGGAAACATCCACATGGTCCAATAACATGGGGATCATGACTTCACGTACTTGATCGTATGTTCCATTGTGTGCCATACGAAGACCCGTAATTTCAAGTGATGTTTCATCCACAGTATGTTTTTCAGTAAGTGATCGTTCCATGGTTTGTGCAACTTCCTTTTTAAACTCGGCCAGTTTGTTAGCACCTTGAGTATCCCACGATCCACCAAATGCTCCGCTAATATCATTATCTGAATCATCGTCTTCATCATCAGACACTTCTCCAACTTCAGATGCACTGTCACTTAATTCGCCATCATTGATCTTCAAATCAGCCATATCGTAAGCTATACATTTGTTAAGAGTTATGTTAGAAAATAATTTAGAGCCATCCACTGATAAATACAGACAATACCACGCCTAACTTTAGCTTATATATATAAATATATATATATTATCATTATACTTACCCAGTGATCCCAAATTAACGTTCCGGATATCAACATCGTCGTCATCTCCCCCTCTTTCTGTCCAAAAGTAAACATCAGGATGATTGGAGCTAGTCAATACATGATGATCTATTATGATAAAGAAACATTTAATGTGAGTTATTAATAGTCATTGAAAACACACACACATGTATATATATATATGATATTTTACCTTGTGCTTCCTCTTCTTCATCACTGTCATCAGCGAAAATGTTATTCTTAGGCTGTGGCGCTAAACTCAATCGAGAATATTTTGGAATATCTTCATCAGGGCCCAATGAAACATTCAATGATACAAGGCATCCATTGTGAATGGTTGTTTTATCCATAAGAGTAACATCATGAGCAATAATAGAACGCGTGACAACACTATTTGGTTCAATAGTAACATTATCCCAGATATATGCACCTTTTAATATAACGTTATCACCAATATTACAATTGCGACCGATAACAGAGTTTGTAATACGTGTATTTTCTCCAATGACTGTACCCGAACCAATTTGTACATTTTCGTCTATAATACATGATCTAGGAATCATATATATTATTTACAAAAAAAAATATGAAGTTAGATATTATGGTATTCGTGATAAAACGTCAAACTGTTATTCATTATTAAATAACTAACCGAGATAAAATAACATCAGATGCTTTATATATGTTGCCACGTAGGAAACGATAATTGTCATTTTGGTGAAGATTTGTTTCAGGAACGATAGGGAATACCCAGCGATTTAATACATGGTTACTTGAAAAATGTAAATTATTTAAGTTAATTGATAAGTTCTCTCTCTTTTTTCTTAAGCTGCTGTGCCGTTTGCTTATTTTGTTTTTACCTGACAGTACTATATAATTGTTCATTCTGTATACGGGCAATATATGGTTCCGAGATGATTTCATTATAAATAGTTTTCCCAAGAATATCCGACGTCAAAATACCATGAACGAAATCACTTCGTAACTTTTGCCAATCAAAGTTTTCTGTAAATAATGCAGGGACCTAATAATTGCATAAAAATGCAAATTGAATTAGTATCCTTCCTTTATTCACCCCCATCCTTCCGATCACACTTACTTCAGCAGAACAGATATCCAAAAATGGATCCACTAAATCATTACGAAACTCAAATTCGGCATGCTTTTCAAACAACTCGGGTGAAATTTCAATCCGATCTTTTCGAGGCAAAGCTTGAACAGGTTCATAAAACAGACATTGATTATTGTTTGGATCCAGAACAAATACACTCGAATCATCCTTGGGTCGACTTGTATGTGTACGTGTTGCTTCTTTTAATACCATTGTCATAATTGAATTTTTATCCGTCTTTTTACGTGCACGATGTGTTTCGAGAATTTTGTCGAGTTTAATATTGGAAACTAAATCGCCGTACATTAAAATAAAGTCGGTAGTAATCAAATGACGGGCATCGAGATCACGCATAGCGTCACCTACAGACATTGCTTCAGGTGATTGAACGACTTTAACTTTTAAAGGACTATGAGGTTTTGTCCAACAGGAATGTCTAAAATAAATACATACACATATAAAATAAATAAATAGCTATTTCTTTTCTTTTGTTAGGTTTATCCAAATTGTCATATAAATAAAACAAACATACTCGAAGTATTCCTTGATCTTGTCAATGTGATTAGTACAAATAACGAAAACTTCTGCTACATCGGTAATGGCGAGAATTTCGAGAGTGTATTCGATAAGTGGTGTGTTACATAATGGCATTAAGCACTATATATACGTATGAGTTAGCTTAAAGGTTTTTTCGTTCGAGATCATGAATTCTTTTCTTTTTCTTTGTATAATGTTGTCATTTACCCGTGGCATTTCTTGTGAAATGGGAAGAAATTGATCGTCATACGTATCAGTCAAAATGACGGCTTGAAAAGGTTTTTCACCGTCTTCTTCGCCACGTTGTTGTTGAGTATTACGTTTCTTTGGTGGCATATTTTTGTTTTAATGTGGACACAAAAAAGAGTACAGACGCGAAAATAAAAAATATTTGTTTGAAAAAAAAAAACGCGGGCTTGGTAAATGACAAAATGGAAAGTGCTTCCGCAAAATAAAAAACAGAAACCATCCGATCAAAAAATACAGTACATAGAAAAGAAATTGAGTCATTTTGACATATATCAACCAAAATATTTGAGGGAATATACAATAACTCTCATTGTTTTTTGAAAGTTTTGTAACTTTATGCTAGTATTATACAAGCTGCTATGAAATCCTTATTCAATGTCTATTATTGGTTATGTATTAAGATACTTGTGTGTAATATATAATATTTAATTAATAAACTTAGGGTAGTAAAATTTCTAGTTACGTAGATAAAGAAAGAGGTCAAGTTATGATGGAGAAGGGATTTATTTATAGTAAAAAATCGTATTGGACAGCAATGTTGTTCTTTGGAGAGACAAAGAAAGAGAGAAGAGTGTGCTTGTTGTAGTTATCTAATATATGATAATTTTGGATAAATTAAAAAAAAATACATGTTTTGTTGTGAAATATAGACTTTGAGCGGTTCAAAGTAAATAATAATAATAATATTTTGCTTAGTTACAATTACATATATAAGGTTATTGGAATTTACAAACCAGCTTCCTAGTTAGTATATTGAACTGTTATTTATCAGTTACGATATAGTGATATAAAAAATAGTAGTAATACTGTTAATTGGTACTATACGTTATAAGACTAGTTTATGTATCATGTACTATTTATTAATTACTATGTTCCATGAAGGATAATAACTACGTAAAGGAGAAAGAGAAGAGCAACCGATTATATGAGAATGAGGAGGGTGCAAAAAATATAAAAAATATATCTCCTCAAATAAAGATGTAGCTTGATGAACTAAAAAAGAGGCCAACTTTTTTCTCCTCGTCCCTGTTTTAACCTTAAAATATGCCAATATAAAAGAAACCATATCTCCTTCTCCTTGTTTTAACCAATGTATGCTTTGTCGGTATTTATGGCTCGGGTAGTGTACCTTAGCAACACTGACTTACGTGCTTTTTTTTTGAATTAAGAATATTAAATAAATATAGTTATATGATAAAGTTGTTAGTGATCTTCGGAAATTAGTATGTATTTATATGAACCTAAATAAAAAAAAACCACACAAGCAAAAATAAAAGAAGCACTGCATACAAAATGGTTATTATTATTATTACTTCTGTATCACCGCCATCATTATTATTTCATTTTTTGAAACAAAGAAATTATCATTATTTTTTAATGGCCATATAACATTTTCTTCTGTATTATTATTAATAGTATATAATATATATAGACATTTAATATAAGGGGATCGGAATGGAATAACTTTTGTTTGAAGGTACTGTTTATAGCTGATAAATCATGATATTCAGGCGGTATTCTGGACGAATAAGGTACACTATTTTCCTTGGCGCGAAAAAGGCAGCTAGGCTTAGTTTATAAGCTTGAAAAGCTTTACTCTCATATTAATTTCACTAGTAGCTTTTCCCAGTATTTATTAGTAACCGCGGAAATTATATTGTTACTAGCATGACAATGGCCAGTGATTTAGAATGTCAAGTGAAATGTTATTTTTTTAAGGGTTCTCAGCTAGTTGTATATTATTTAGGTTTTATATTTTCTAAAGAAAGGAAAGCGGTAGGTACAAATAATAACGTTCACTATGGTGTAAATCTGTGCAGATAAAAATAGGGAGTTGGAAAAAAAAGCCGCATGCAGAGAGAGAGTTGTGTGTAAAGAGGTGCGTGCGTGCATGTGGTTGATTCTATTTTAACAAGAGATACCAAAGAGAGTAATTAAAAAAAAGAAGGAGATGCTTTTTACCTCAATGCTTTATTTTTATCTCTTTTTCTTTCCTTTTCTTCTTTCCGTACACTTATTTTTTTCTTCTCATTCCCTTTCCTTTCCTTTCCTTTTCATATTTTGTATTCACTTCCTTATTTTTTAATACCTGTGCTTCTTTTTCTTTTCCTTTTCTCTTCTCCTTGTATAAAATCATTATTGATTCAATTCAATGGCAACCCATACCAGTCCTTCAAGAAAACAATCACAATCAGACAGTTTACGTCAAGCCTTTCAAAATTTGTCTGTCAATAGCTATTTAAAGCGTCAAAGATCCGATTTTGATATTGCATCGACAACAACGAAATCATTATCCTCATCACCATCCTGTACTACAGCAATAACAGCCACACCCATGACTGGAACAGCAGCATTACCAAATAAAAATGATAATAATCGACGATGTAATTACTTGACAGTTCATTCACCTCCACCGCCGTTGGCGTTAAAACCATCTCAGAGTTCGCCTACAGTTACATCACCAGGCCTTAAAAAGCCAAGTCCGCTTAGTAGTCCAAGAACACCTACTTCACAAGTAGTAGAACAGCCTTATTCACCTTATTATGATTCGGGATTTAATGTATCATCATCAAGTATAGCATCTAGCTGTTATTCTTCTTCAGGAGGATCAATGAAACGTCAAAATAGCAGTATCAGTGTTACAGCAAGCAATAGTAGCGTAGGAGAAGAAGATGAAGAAGATGATGAAGAGTTATCCATGCCGTCCACTCCGCCTCCGCCCGGATCCCCTTGTCCCTGGGGGAAACAGGAAGAAAGTAAGGGCTGACTTTTTTTTTTTCACTTAAATATGTCGAATTAAATAGAGAAGAGCAGCAGGAATCATTAAATTAACTGTGGTTCAACCGCCCACATTGTGATTTTTGTATTCTCTCTCTTTAATTCTTTTTTTAATTTATTTGGCTTTACTTATTAATATTGTTTCTTATAATGGAATATATAATAGAACAACTGGTGAATGATAATAATAACAATAATAGTGAGAAAGAAGTGAATCGAAAATCTAATACCGAGGTTGAGCAAAGAGATGCATATGGGTTCAAACAGCCAACCCAATGGGTCAGACTTGCTGATCAAATCCAATTTGATAATGATTATCAGCCTATCTTGGAACGACAAAACGCCAAATGGAAATCTTTCCTTGCTGAGCATCAAGGTCAATGGCCTCCTGTTAGTTCAAAACGTAAGGTGTTGAGTTTTTTTTTTTTTCTTATTGTTGTACGTAGTACGGCGATACTTGTTGACATACTACAATCCGAAAAAAAAATAATCTATTTATATAAAAGTCCTACCATTTTTGGGAACGAAAAAAACTAAAGTATTGTTTTTCATTACTACTAAATTATAGTTAAGCGTTACGTCCGTAAAGGAATTCCACACGATATTCGTGGAAAGGTACCATTTTTTTCTTTTTGAAGTATACTGATTTGAAAAGTCCTGTGCATCCACGCGATTTATAATTTTTTTTTTTACTAAAATTTGGGGGGTGGGGTTAATGATGTATATTTTTAAATATAGGCTTGGATGCATTACAGCGGAGCCAAAGACAAAATGGAAGCAAACGCCGGGTTGTACGACTCTCTTGTCAAAACTGCCGAAGCCATGGGTGAACATAATGAATATGCTGAAATCATCAATCGAGGTAACGTTTCACTTTCTTTCATCTCTCTTTCTTTTTTTTCTTAACAAAAATAATGATAGTAATAATAAATACTGATTGAAAAAAAAAAACAATTACTCGAAAAATAGATTTACATCGAACATTTCCTGACAATGATCAATTTGCTTGCGGAGTTACTGCTGAAGATGGTACAGTTACTATGGAGCCAGAAACCAATTCAAAATTACGTGCCTTGAGACGAATTTTACTCGCCTTCAGCGTTTATGCCCCACATATTGGCTATTGTCAATCTCTGAATTATTTAGCTGGGTTCTTCTTATTATTCATTGAAGATGGTGAAGAAGCCGCATTTTGGATGTTGATTACAACAGTCTATGACTATTTTCCAGGAAACATGTATGATGTTACTATGGAAGGTGCTCATATTGATCAAACTGTTCTTATGATGATGATTTATGAACGTTTGCCCGGTGTATGGAATAAAATTGGTGGCGGTAAATGCTTTTGGGAATGTGTAGAATCAGAAGGCTTGCCTTCAATCACACTTGTTACTAGCCATTGGTTCTTAACTTTATTTATTAACATTCTACCAGTGGAGGTAAATAACATAATCCATTTGCCAAATTATAAATGTATATATATGATATCAAAACATGTTACTCATTACAATAACATCTCTTTTTCTACTCAGACTGTTTTACGAGTTTGGGACTCGTTATACATGTAAGTTTTTTTTTCCAATGTTTTTCAAAACATATATGTATGTAATA
Source organism: Circinella umbellata (assembly GCA_025093555.1). Classification (NCBI taxonomy): domain Eukaryota; kingdom Fungi; phylum Mucoromycota; class Mucoromycetes; order Mucorales; family Lichtheimiaceae; genus Circinella; species Circinella umbellata. Next base: position 164,987 of record JAIWNF010000010.1, on the reverse strand, counting down.
ATTGTTTATAGTAATTACCAAATGAATCATGTTTTAATATATAGTGAAGGTAGCAAAGTACTGTTTCGAGTAGCGCTAACAATCATCAAGATGAACGAAAAGAGAATCTGGGCGCTGGACGACCCAATTGAAATTTTCCCTGTTCTTCAAAGCATGCCTCGACGTTTGGTTGACTGTCATCGATTTATGGAATGCGTATTTTCAAAATCTGGTGTAGGTGCAGATATCTCTACTGCAGAAATTGAACGACGTCGAATCTTGTTTAGAGATCGTCGTAAACAACAACGTACAGCAGCAGCACAACAAGCTACTGCTGTAAATACCACGCCGCCCCCATCCGTTGTTACTACTACATCAACCCCATCATCCACATCGTCTTCTGGCTCATCGCCTACTTCGGCATTAAGTTTTCGGTTCTTTCGACGATAGACAAATTTTTTTTTAAAAAAAAAAACAAAAAAAAATCATAAAAAAATGAAAAGCTGTAAATATGTCGCATTTGGACATGTATTCCTATCGCTGGACGAGAGATATATGTTTTTTTTATATGTAAAAACAACAATATACACAATGAAAAATAGCACTTTCTATTTAAAGCAAGTTACCCTCCCCCTCATATCATAAAAAGAAATAAATCATTAACAATAAAAAAAAGAATATATATATATATATACATAAACAGCCTACTTTTTGTTTTCTTCTCCCTTATGAATAGATAAAAAACAATGAAGCTGCTGTAGTATTAAGACAAGTGGCTATATATTTTTTATTTTTTATTTCTTTTTTTACATGATTTGAGTATATATAAAACTAAGTATTTTTAGTAAAAGGTGATCTTTTTTTTCTTGAGATTTTATAATCGGGTAAGATAGGAAGAAAAACAATGTATGTATAAAAATATGCGCGAGAAAGAAGGGAGGGAACAAGGAGGAAATAATTTGATTTTTTCATGTTTGTGGCGACGGTGGTACTTCAGTCATAGTTAATCGATCACCTTCATCAAGAGAATCCCGAGAAGCATCTATTATTTGTATAACCAATTTAATACTTTTTATGGTCTCGTCTTTTTTTTTCCATAATTAGGTACACCTTTAGTTGTTATAATACGTTACCATCAAACTCAATGATATTTCCAGATGGGCCAGTATAAAGACATTTTTCGCGTGACCCTTGTCGCCTTATTGGAAGATTTTGGTCGTGGGCTGGTCGAATATGCCGAATTAGACTTGATAATGTAGTATGTCTGCTGTTACATCCTTTATAGGGACAATTATATTTCGCCACTAAATAAAGGTCATTTCATCCATTCAATTTAATAAATACTAATTTTTACACTGAAAAACTTGTATATATTATTTAAAAACTCACGCTTATCCTCAGCATAATCAATTACAATTTTGGTGCCTTGTTCAAGTGAATTTCGGGAACTCTCTATTTATATTAAAGCAAAGATTGATTAGTTGTAAGTTATTATTATATTTTTAGAATTGTCTTTGTTTATACATGGAAATTTTTAAGTAGTGATAACCTACCACCAAAATTGACTGGGATTCCAGTATCAGTCGTAAATACAACATTACGTCCATGATATTTCAACTGTGGAAAATCACGATAGTGCTTTCCTCGAATATGTCGGTATAAGTCACGCCGATACAAATAGCACATTATGTTACAATCTTTGTATGGACAATAAAATGTTCCACCCTCTAAGAAAAACGATTCACAAATGTTCTAATCAATATGCCATAAACCTTTCAAAACATGAAAAACTATATACATACTTGTTTTGTTAGGTTGTGTATCCACTGACACAAAAATTTCCACATGGTCTTCAAATAAGTTACCAGTTCTTTCATCCTCTAATCGTATCAATTGTCCATTAGATGTCTTAAAAACTAGTTTACTATAATCCCCATCTGACTGAATAACAACACGATGTCTCGATTCAAGATGACTTCGAATATCACTTGGTGCATAGTAAAACCTTCCATGGCATCGTTTGTATGGACAGTGATATCTTGTTTCTATCATATATACATATGAATATGTAGATGTAAATCATAAACAGAATAAATCAATAACATGTTGTTAACAAGAATGTTAATAAAGATATGGAATATTGAGTAATTTACCAGCTACTGATTTATAAGTTTTATCAGCGAGAATTTCAGTTCCTTCTTCCAGTAATTCACGAGAATTTTCTATAAAGTATATATTATTGGTAAAAGAAAAGATCTCTCCCCCCAACTCAAATAATTATATAAACAAAATACCATCAAATCGAATCAACTCTCCTGCTGGCGATTTGAAAGTATAGATACACGAGGGTGATAACTTTGGAAAATCAGCGAAATGTTTTGCACGAATATGACGATAAAGACTGTGAGGTAACGCTGTTGACTTTGATCGACAACCTTTGTATGGACAATGAAGTTCACCTATTTCATAATTATAATAATTTATCATTTTTACGTTAGACTATTTATTTTATTTGATAGATTATTAAAAGGGGTGGTACAATCAATTTAACTTTACCTTTTGGAGTTGCAAAACTTCGATTAAGGGCATTCATACCAGGTGTTATCACAGGTAACGGAGGAGGGGATGATGATGGTGATGGTGATGAGACTGCTGATACTGAGATTTCTTGTTCTTGATATTGTTGTTCTGAAGCATGTGGTAAAGTTGGTACCTCTTGTTGTTGCTGGGCTACTTGTGGAATGTGTTGTTGTGAAACATCATGCTGTAGTTGTGGTTGTTGTTGTTGTTTATCTTTTTCTTGTTTTATTGTTGTGTCAATTTTAAAATACTCACGTTTTGGACGTTTAGGTTCATTTTCTATATAAAAGTGAAAAAATATATATATATACGGGCTTGTGTTTTAGCTTGTTGTTGTTGCACACATTATCCGTGAAACACACAATATTACATAAATATATACATAATCTCATTATTTTCCTAATTTTTTTTTAATATTACTATTATTATTATACGATACCATTATTAGTTTCCTTGCGGGGTCGACCACGTTTTTTCTTCACAAGTGCACGTTCTTGTTCTATTGAATTTCGTTCCATTGTTTTTTTTAGGATTCATTTTATTTTATTTTATATTAGTATTGTATTTTTCTATTATAAAAAAAAAGTTAAGTTCATTACCTAAATGTGGATTTAATGGAACGGTTTGTTTTTGGCTGCTGCGCTCTATTTTTTTTTTTTAAAAAAAAAAAGATTTATTAATTTCGAACAATAATATAAGAGATGGAAGGAAGTACAGTGAGAATAAAAAATATAAATTAGTATGTTACCTTCCATTCGGGAATCAGTAGCGGGCTCAATAGTTTTAACGCCTAATATATTATTTACTGTGTTTGTTTTAAAAGTTGCATTCGTAGAATCACCGTGTACAGTCGTTGTGGTTCGGTGCCATATGCCTGAAAACATAGAACTAATGAGAAAAAAAAGAGGCGCAGGAGGACTGTTTTCTTTTTATTTTCATGCGCAACAAAATTTTCGTCCACATCATCCGCAGCAGCAAAAAACTTTTTATTTTGTGGGCTCCGCGTAGACAACAAAAAAAAAACAATAAAAATATACATTTTTAATTGATGTATACGACTTTTATCATTTACAAACGAAATAGAGAAAACTATTTACTTTTATTTTCATCTCACAATCAAACTGTATGGAAAAAAAAGCAAATCAAAAATCAAAAGATGAAACCAAAAAAAAAAAAAAAAAAAAAAAATGATGACTTCTACGTACTTGTACAAACACCCCTGTTATGTTCCGTTGTCCCACATAAAAATTATATTCTTTTTCATAATCAAAATAATAACATTTACCAGTTGATAGGTCGAAAGTCACGATTCTATTCGTACCTTTTTATGATTCAATTGATTAATAAGCAAAATACATGATCTTGTTGAAGAAAAAAGTAAAGAAATTGGTAAATCAAACAACCAAAGAACAAAAAAAACATATTAGTTCCTTTACCTGTGTGCCCATAAAAAACAATTTTTATATGGCATACTGTGCTTCTTTTTAAATTATGAACACTGATGAATTGCTGTATAGTATAATAAATGTTATTACCTTTTCTTTTTTAGAAAATTGAACTATTGTTTGATAGATATTAAACAAGTAGATGGTTGCTTTTTCAATAACCTGCTGTTGTTTTGTTATTTTTTTTTTTGACAAGATATACCATATTACATATATATTTCCAAAACAAAATGAAAAAAAAAAAAAATGACTGCCAGTACGTAGTTTGTTTTTGCTTGTTATTTATAAGACACGTATGGTTAACAATTCTCTCCCCTAATCCTACAGTAGATTTGTAGCTTTTAAAAGAAATCTTCAAATAGACATAAATTCATTATGTATCTTTTCTAAGTGTCATGAGAAAGATGATAGAGAAGTAGATATGAATACGTATGCATGCAAATGAAAATAGTATATATGTATAATCACGCCTCACTATCATTACATCTATGTTATAAGTGGTTTTGTTGGTTACAGCTGTAGTTTTATCTATAATATATATTTATGCAATATTACTATATTACTACTATACCCCAAACCTACGCCAATAGATCAAAGACCAAAGTAAGCACAAAAATCTATAAATTGCTCATTAAGATTAAAGAATACATTGTGATACCTTTAAACTATGGATAAGATTTAGAATAAATATAAAAAGTGTTGTTATGATGAGATATAATAGTTTTTTTCTTGTCGACGTTATTATGATAGCTTATATAATCCAAACGGTATATACAATAAAGGGTGTTCGTTTTTTTTGCAGTATTGAGTTTTTCAAGTTTTGTGTGCCACGGTCACGTGTACATAATATAATTTTCGTAAAATGCGTTATCTTTTTACTTCTTTCCCACTTTAATTATTACCACTTCAAAATGAATAACGAAGGCTTACCACCAGCTACACCACGACCACCTCGTGAAAGTTTATTACCGACTCAACGTTGGGTAACCAATTTATATACTAGTAGTGGCGACCTAGATCAACCTGTCGAAAATCCATCTAATCCACCTGAATTGAATGCACAACTTCGTCAAGAATTTGAACAGTTACGGAAATTAAATCAAACAGCACAAGCATTACTTGAAAGCTTCGAACAAACACGATCTAATTTTGATGTAACTAGAAAAAACAACATTAATGTTGCTATTTGTTTTTTTTTTATTATTGATCGTGGTGATATTATATATGACTCTTCTTTTTATACTAACTCAAATCATTTTTAATAATGACGATAGGCATTTGAAGCTTCAGTTGATCAAACTGACCAGTTACTTGATTTATGGACAAAAATACTTTCACAATCTGAACATACAAAACAGAGACTAGAAGATCCAAACTATCATGGTTCTGCTTCACCAACACAGTCATTATCATCCCCTTTACCACCAGCGCTTCAACAATTACAGATATCAACACAGCAAGGACCAGTACAAAGACAACGATCTTCCCAACAACAGCAAAAAAAACAGCATCAAAAACAACAAACAGTGCGAACATTGAGAAAACGAACACAACCATCATCTTCTACTTCTTTACAGCCAACATCACAACAACAACAAGACACGCATATGCGGCCCTCTCTGAAACGACGAACGTTAAGAAAACCAACGACATTTTCCAAACCAAATTAGTTATTAAGAGGTTACATAAAACAAAAAAAAAAAGTAAAAATCAACTATGCATATATGTAATAATATTATTTACAACGGGGAAAGACAATAACGACGTAATACGGCCGCTAAATCCTTTTGCATCAATGGCTTAACAAGATAATCCGTCATTCCGGCCTCCAAACAATTCTTTTGTGCTGTTTTTTGAATATCAGCTATAAAAAACGTAAATATATCCCATTAGTTATTTTATAATTTTTAAAATAATGATAATAAATAATATAATATCACTATCACCATTAATAGTAACCATAAAATAAAAAGAAGAGGTAATAACTTACCAGTAAGTGCAATGATTGGCATAATGGGTGATGTACCATTCATTTCCTTCTCAAGCTTTCTAATTTTCTTGGTAGCCTCAATTCCATCACAGCCCGGCATATGATGATCAATCCATGCTAATACGAAATATTTAGGACCTCGTGATTTCCATTTGTCAATACATTCAAATCCATTATTACATGTTTCAACTGTAAATCCGAGTCGTTGAAGTTGTTTGACAATTAATTTTTGTGCAACAAAATTATCTTCGGCCACCAAAATGCGTTGACCTTGGAAAATCGCTAATTCTTCCGGTGTAAAACCTTGATTTGTATATGGACTTGAAAATGATGGTTTGATTTCATGAGGTTCGTTATGAGCAATATTAGGCACAGATGTTAGATTGTTATTTTGAGAATAAGTCGGCTGGTTTTGGTAACGGTTATTGTTATTATCATGTGGATGAAGGTGATCATGAAGATGATTATTATTTTTTATGTTACTTTGATTATTACTGTTGCCAATACTCTCGTACATATGACGAGCCAAAGCGGTGGGTATTCTTGAAGGTAATCCCACTAATGATGTTGGCTCAGTGGTAGCAAAAGAATTAGGCGTTTCAATACCAAAAACTTGAAATAAAGTGTGGAATAATTTGGCTCGACGGATAGGTTTAGTGATTCTTGTAACACGTGCATTTTCATTTTTTGTGAATCCACCGCTGGCAAGTTGATGGCGGATATTTTCCATGGCAGGTGCATATATGACAATTATATGAAGATGGCAAAGGTCGGGATCCATATCGGTGGTCTCTAGTAGATAGCGAAGCATTTCATGTGATGGAGCGTCTACAAGAAGACAGTTATATGGTTCACCTCGTCGTCCACTAGCACGCACACACTCAAGAGCATCTTGAACTGAAGAAACACATGTTGCTACAACAGTGGATGGCAGTAAAGAGCATATCATGGAGCCTTGACGTGGTGATGTACTTAGTAACAAACGCTGTTTACCCAGAATTTTGCTAAGCTGTTCAAGTTCGCGATTCCGGCGGTCGGAATCAACCCCAGGTTCAGCAACAGAAGATGATTTGGTTACGCGAACTCTAAAATAGAATGTTGATCCAACATCGATATCTGATTCGACCCACACATCACCTCCCATGAGTCGTACGAGTTCAAGACATATTGATAACCCAAGTCCAGTACCACCAAAATTACTATTATACATATATGAATTAAGTTAGCAGCTTATAAATCTCTTTCACTTTTTACCCCCGTTGTTGTCTCTTTAAAATGATTACCGTGTGGTCGAGCCATCTACTTGACTAAACGGTACAAACAAACTCTTGATTTGTTCTTTTGTCATTCCAATACCGGTATCTTGAACAGAAAATCGAAGCATAAGCTCATCATCTCCCAAGGGTGGCTCAAGTAGTTCGGTTTCTTTTTCTACACTGCATCGTACAACGACTTCACCATGCATCGTAAATTTGATGGCATTACCAATAAGGTTCATAAGAACCCTAGTGTTATTAATTATTTGAGTTTTTTTTTGGTTATGTAAGTATATAATTTGTAATTTTGAACAACAAATATACCTATATAATTGTATACTTACTGGCCAATTCGATTTCCATCTGCATAAATCATTTCCGGGACGTCTTTGTCGGTAAAACACGTTAATTCCAAATTTTTATTGGATGCAAGTGTAATCAATAATTCAACTCGATCCTCGATTAAATCCTCCACATAAAACAGACCATAATGTAACTTGACTTTATGTGCTTCAAGCTTGCTGAAATCAAGCAGATCGTCTGATAAAAAAAAAAGAGAGTACGTATAAAAGTATCTGTTTTGTTATTCTCAAGTATTTCTATTTATAGCTCATTTTCACGAGATAAAGCAACTATTACCAATGATTTGTAGCAGCATTTCACAACTTTGCTTGGCAATAAAAACAAATTCACGTTGCTCAGGATCCAGCCTTGTATTGCTAAGCAACTGAATCATACCATAGAAACCAGCAAATGGTGTTCGTAATTCGTGTGCTATTTAAAACATATACACAGTTATTCTTCATTATGCACGTACCACATATGGAAATGCCATGTAAAAAAAAAAAAATGAAAAATGTATCACTTACACATATTTGCCAGGAAATTGGATTTTAATTCTGTTGCTTTAAGTGCTTGTTCACGACTCGATCGGGCTTCTTCTAAAGCTTCCCGTTGTTTTGCAATCATTCGCGTATTTGCCATTGTTGCTTTCTGTACAGATTTGAATAGCAAAGCATTTGTAATAGATATACCAATTTGATGACATAAAATATGGAGCACTGTCACATGTTTATGAGTAAAAGTATTAAGATTGGCTTGAAGATATAATACACCAACAAGCGTGTTCTTGTGAATACATGGCATACAAATAACAGACTTGGGACCTGATCTTGCAAACCAAGTGCCAGTTGCAAAACGGGTATCCTCCATTGTGTTTGGAATAAACAAGATGTTCTGAGTATGGATGACATAATGAACCACGAGTGTAGAAATTAAATTATCGTCGGTAACGTCTGTCACCGAAGAAGAAGGAGCAGAATCATCATGTAATGGTTTAGGTGGATCAAATGTCTCACAGCCGGTCAATCGACTGGAATGAGCAGCAATTCCAAAATTACCTTCCTTAATGATGATTGCACCTGATTCAGCAGCTGAATTAGTCATGATAATTTGCATCATCTTTTTTAATAATTCATCAAATGAGTTCATTTCGTTGGATATGACTTGTGAGCTTTTGATAATCGATGTTAAATCGACGATATCCAGGGATAAAATGGCTGTTTCAGAGGTACATGACGTGGCTTCTTCCTCACCATAAAGTTCACGGATTGATGGTTCGGGCATGATATCTTCCCAAACTATGCCTTGTTCCATGACAGGGACAATATCAGAAGACAGCTCTTCAGAAGTTTGAGTAGATGCGTCCACAGGTTTGGCAATAACTGTTTGTTCATCCAATATGCTACTGTGTTTTTCGGATAAATGACGAGCAGTACCCCATGCGTCCCATGCATTATAAATTTCGAGAGATTGTTGAAGCATTGGAAGAGCAAGCATTTTCATGTGGCTACGAATATAATGCTCCGCTGTAAGCTGGTAAGCAAGTGCAAGAAAAGGATGCCACTGACCTTGAGTACCAAGCTCGATTGCATCATTATAAAGCGTTGGTGTGGATAATGAATCTTCAAGTGTTGACAATTCGGCCTCCTATTTAATAATCAAAACACCACCACCAAAAGAAATTAGTACGTATTACAATGTATAAACATGTATATATACTGTTTATTATTTGTATGTATCAAAAGAAATCAAAACATACCACAAGTTTATGATACATCCGATAATTAATCTCTGACTGGGTAGCCCATTCATTCAATGCTTGTTGATTTTTTTCAATCTGGATACGGTACTTGCTGATCGTGTCTTCATCCACATTATCACGAATACAAGCAATCATAGCTATACTATGATAAAAAATAGCAATACCATAATGACGATGTTCTGGATGTTTTACAGAAGCCTCAAAGATATGAAATCCTAATTGAGCCGCTTCCCGATGATGATCAAAATGTACTAAAACAATAATTTTGAGACTCCAATGCCAATTGAACGGACTACTACTATTTCCTGAAGTGATAACATAGTTCTTGTTGCTGCGCACATTTTCTAAAAGTCCTTTTGCTTCAAAATTTGGATCATCAAATGCCTTGTCTGCATCTGCCGACATTTTGCCTTGAAGTGCCAATATAGAGCGCCATAAAGAGACATTCAAATTAAATATGGCATCTTTTTTCATATCATCTTCTTCAGATTCTTCAATCATATCGCTTAAATATGTTTGGAGTTCGGATAAATTACAACCTGTATAATAAAGTGTTGTTGATATATGAAAGAGAGCCATGGATGAAAATATCTGTATATATACAATATTAATATTGATGTGTGTTGTTTTCTTTTTGTCATGAGGGGAACATAAATGTTGTCGTTCTTGGGTACCATCATATTGTTACCTTATCACCTCCAGCAACAGCATATTTATATGCACGTTGAAAATGCTTGATACAATCTCTAAAATGACACCCTGGCGACCATTGTGCAAGCATACCATAATGTACTACAATGGATTGGGCAATCTCTGGATTACCAGCATATTTTTTACTAATTTGTAAACCAAGTTCGCCCAGCTGGGCACCGAATCCATATTCTTTCAGCCGGGCAGCAGTACAACCTAACCAGATAAATCCACTTCCACTAGTCACGCTATGCCCATGTTCAAGTGACAGCTCCACCAATTTGATCGCTATCATGTCCACGAGTGTAGGGCTTAGCCAGATTGCACCTGTACATGCTTCATTCAATAACGTCATAATAGCCAACATTCTTCTATCCTTACATCGTTCCATGGCGACTAATCCATCAAATCCAATTTCTAATATGCGTCTTTTGACTTTGTTGTAAAGTGGATATACATCGGTAATAGTTGTGGTTTGATCATCATTACTAGGAAGCGACATCGTTGGGGTATGTAAATCAGCTCGTATATTATCCATACCCAATTCACGCAAAGCATCAATAATAGCTTCGATTCCTCGATCATTTTGTTGTAATTGAAAATACATGCGTGCTTGAACTCGCCATGCTTGTGCTCGTTCCACTGGACGCCCTTGTGTATGAGCCATTATTTGATCCAACAGCGTATTCGCTTCTTCTCGTTTATTGCTCCACCAATCCAATTCTGCCATTCTCATATGTAAATCCAATGTTTCTCGATACGACACATCCGGTGAACTTTCCTCATCCCATGGATTTGACGCTAACAATGTCATTGCACACTCATAATAAATACGAGCAATTTGAAGTGCCCCAGAAGAAAGTGCCTCTTCTCCTGCTTTGATAATAATGTGTCGATATTTAGCCCTTGATCGGAAACGTTTAATTAAATCAACACTCTTGACAAAATGGTCGGCTGTCAAAAAGACATCTGTAGACAAACTAGTATCATTGTCGATCATAAGCATTTGACCAATTCGTAAATGCATCTTTTCCCGGTCTTTATCGTCTACAAGCATAGACGATGCTTGACAATATCGGTCATGACTAAACTGATATTCATTGTTACCAATTTTTGGTTGAATGATGCCTTCTTGTAATGCTGTTTGTAATCCTGTCACGGCCTGATTATCTCGTTGTTTATGATTGGAATTATTGTCATGGGCGGGAGGAGTATGATAGGCGTCTGTCGGCGCATGTTCAAGTGAATCTAACACAAGATGATCAGTATCACCACTGACAATACTGATACTGTCACTAAGGTCACTGCAAGAATCATCTAGACTGTAAACAAGATCTGTTGCCATCATAAGCCATTTTATTTGTCGAAAGTCAAACACTGTACCAATAAGACTAGCCCACATTAAAAATGCTTGTGTGTAATGATCTAGATCTCTGAGATGTGATACTAGATGTCGCACATCAAGAACCCCGTCTATCACAAGACCTCCACTAATACTAGTGGCACCACTGCCAGTGCTATCCCTGTTATTGATACTATTATTACTACTGTTGCTACCGGTCTTTGTTGGGGGTGGTGGTAATGACGATGACGATGTTTGTTGCTGCTTTGGTGGAAATAACATTTGGTTTACGTTGTCAAGTCGGAATTTCCATTGTTTTGCGTCCCAGTCAAGCCAGATATCACCCTTTCGTTTCATCATTAACATTAACTGTTTGGCGTAAAATGGGTTTCCATGGGTACGGTGAAACACGATATCAGCTAATGGTTGAACAGATTCAGCTGTTTGATGTAAAGTCTGACTAACAAGTTGTAAGATAGCGTCTACTCCAAGCGCCGCAAGTTTAATAGATGTCACTCGGGCATCCGGGTTATCTTCTGGGTCAATTTCGTCTTGGATACATTTGGGTAATTTATCACGACATGTAAGAATAAGAAGCATCTTGATACGAGCAGAAATTAAATTGGATATTAAATGCAATGATGGTTCATCTAACGTTTGTTTGATTATGATCAAAAAGAAAGGGTAGAATAAAATAAATAAAGAATATGATAGTTATTTTCATGTCCCTTATTAGATATATATTAGTCATATCATTTTTTATTACTTACCTGCTTCATGTAAATCATCTAAACACTGAATTCAATTTAATACGTAAGGAAGATTGTTCATGGTTGATTGGTTTGTGGGTTAGAAGCAGAGCCATGTGGTTAGTATCAGCTGGTTATTGTTAAAGCCGAATTAAATTGAAAAAAAAGGAAGTTATTACAACATAATAAAACTTACTAGTGTAATTGTCTTTTTCCTCGTGATAGTTTTAATCACATTTAGAAATACCTATCAATTATAACTCATCGTGAGTTCAACAATAATTACATAATTTGCTATTTTGGAAAAGAAAATTCTATTCGAAACATAAATAGAATACTTTACCGCATGAAATCGTGATTCGGTACTGATATTAGGTAACATATCATCATATATGACATTTCTTCCATGGTCGCTTAATATAGGCTTTAGTTCAGGTACCATATCAACCATAAGACGTAGATTACTGAAATGTGGACCTAATTGTCGTTTCAAATCTTCATAAAAATCATGAATAACTGCTTCTGATTCAGTTAAAAGTTGCCGTAAGACGGAAGATAAACAACGCAATAAACCATTATAAGGTCGTTTTTGATTAGAGTCGAATTTTGAGGAACCAAGGTAGCCGTATTGTCTTGCGTAGTTATAAATTGAAGATCCAAGAGTCGATTTTCCTTGTGATGTTTTTATTATTAAAAATTAAATTAATCATTAACAAATCAAGGTCTGTGTGGATTTCTATTTTTATACATGCATACACAAACATACGTGCACAAAAGTTTGTATTTTTTTTTTCAAACAGTAATTTTTTTTTTGTGTATACAACTAACCTATACCACCAGGTCCTGTGATAACCACAACCTCACAAGCAGCTCTATCCAAAGGCGAGGCCATTCTTGTTGGACTATCTTCATCACCTTGATTATCATAACGTTGCTGTGTATGGCTGTTATCGTTTGCAGATCGACGGGTCGCAGCGCGTAACTGTTCAATTTCTTGATCACGGCCATAAATACTACTAGGAAATTGGAACACAGAATTGATGTCATGTAGACCTAAGGGGAAAAAAACGAGCGACTATAATAATAATAGTAATAATTCACTTTTATCAAAAATTCCATCTTTCACATTGTCTTACAGCTCTATATACAATAACGAATATTATATTGGTACCTCACACCCTTCTCCTTTGAGTCGTCGTATACACTCTATTAAATCCTTTTTTACTCCATAAGCGCTATCATAGCGTTCATCCACAGCCTATGTAATATATATGTATATATTAGTATTCTACTATTTTTCTCGTATCTTATATACATATATATTATTATTTACCTTACGCGTTAACTTATCAATAATAAGACTAACAACAGGCGGGACATCTGAACGAACAGTATGAATTAATGGTACATTTTGAGACAAAGCTGCTTGAATAACAGACATCGGGGATCCATCAAAAGGAGTTGATCCTGTGAGTATCACAAAAAACATGATGCCCAATGAATATAAGTCGGTCCTATGATCTAGAACATTGGATGTCCGGCCCGTTTGTTCCTTTTTTTTTTATTTTAAATATACCTTGTTATTATTATTAAACTTTATAATAAAGAGTATCTGGGATACTCAAAATAATAACATTATATACTTACAGGACTAACATAAGCTAAAGCATTTTGAAATCCACGCGGGGCAGATCTTGTTGTAAAAGAACCAGTTAACGGATCCAATAAAGCTGGATCGTCTAAAATATCATCATGCGCTGCTGCTGCCAAAACTGCACGACGCCAACCTGAACTTGTAAGTAGAATATCCTCGTACGACTTGAGGCCAGCACCAAAGTTCCAGATCTTTACTGTCATCGAATCGTTCTTGTGCCAGTGAAACGCAGATGGACGAAGCTCACCATGTATAATACCATTCGCATGTAATAATTGTAAACAAGAACAACACTCGACTGCAAAATTCAAAAACGTTTCAATATCAATAAGTGGTGTTGCCGATGATGTTGTTGATGATTGTTCCCCTGACTCTTCTTTGAGCTCTTTGTTGCTATCGCTTTCATCTGTTGATGTCGGTGGTGAAGTCACCCAAAGTCGATAATGTGAAAAATAACGTTGTTCGAGACATGCTAAGTCATCTTCTGAATCCTTGTCGGCATAAATAAGAGCAGTAAGTCCGTCTTGAGGAAGTGAATGTAAATCGATGACCTGAGGAATGTAACGTTTGCCATCTGGTTGTGCATAAAGTCGTCGTGCAATGTAATATTCGCGTTCAAGCCGAATGGCATAGGGTGAAAGTTTAACAAGAACTGGTAGATTGTCATTTAGTCTATGTATATATATACAAATATAGTAACGCTGTTGATAAGCAACAAATAATAATTAAAATACAGGCTTAAATACTAATAGAAGAATACCCACCGTTTACCATTAGCGAACGCAATGTGGCCACCTGATCCTGGTAATAATGTAGGTTTACCAAATGTGTAATTTGGTATTAAAATATTATAAGTATCATAGTTGACGTTAAAGTTTGCTTGTGGTGGTGCGCGAGAGAGGAGTCTGTCAAGTTGAGAGGATGTATGACGCTTATTGCTATAATGTTTTGCGGTCGTAGTTGAACCATTACTATTTGGCTTATCTGACGAAGGCGAGGGTGGGAAATTATGAAATGCTTGTCGATGTAATAAATGATTATAATGGTGATGATATGGCGAAGTAGAAGAGGACATTTTGTATACTGTTAATGATAATGCTACTTGATTATAAATATAAAAGGAAAATGTTTCTTATTTTTTTTTCTTCTCTCAACTCTCTCACTCCTCTATTATGATATTCTCTTTCTCACTCTTTAAAGTGATGGATGAAGGGAGAAAAATAGTAAAAAATACTGGGTGGTAAAAAAAAAAAAAAAATAGAAAAATAAAAGAAAGAAAAAAAAAAGTATAAATAAATGCAAGTCGTCATGTACAATTTAAAATATAAAATTCAAGGTAGTGTAACAATAGTATTACAAGAAACAATGTCTCCTTATACAAGTGTGATGAGCAAGTCCAAAAACGTTATAATTCGAAATTTTATTTTATTTGGGTATACAACTCACTATTATAACATTAAAATCGGCTGACCTTTTTAAATAAACAATAAAATTTATATTTGCGTGTGTATATCAAGGATCATAAGGTGGAGGAGAAGGTACTTTTTTACTACTATCTTTATGTGATGGTTTAGAATTATTTAATACAATAACATTTCTTCCACTGGGACCCATTCCATGCATTGGCATAGCCCCACCTCCACCTGGCATCATAGGTGGAGGAACTCCTGGAGGTGGTGGACCATGGTGGTGGTGATGATGTGGAAGACCACTTCTATGTGGCATTGCCACATGATCCACTGGTGCTCCTATGATGCTGGATAAAATGATGGCTTTTTTGATACGGTAAGATCGGAAACACATTGCCCAATATACCTGTTTTTTTTTTGCTTTAGTTATTTTAACAGTAATAATTTCGATCGCATTTTTTTTCTGGTTTGTAAACAATAAAGGGGGAGGGGTTCTTACATAAAAACCAATCATCATAAGGATCGCCATCAAGCCAAATTTAAGTTCATCTTCCCAAGTTCTACTACAGTTGTAGAAATCATCTTCTGTCCTGATCCTAGTGTCACCCACGGCTGGTTGTAGTCCATCCGACCCGATATCAGTACACCAGCTAATATAATCGTCTCGTTGTACAATGAACAAAATTACATTTATGAGACCGTCAACGAGGACTATGAATAAACACACAATAATTGCATGCTGTGCTGTTCGGATGTAATCTAGTAAATCCTATCATATATTTCAATGTTAATAATAATAACAAAAAATAAATGGAAATACTGTATAATTATATAATTGACTTTTTTATTCGAATTTGAATATACCTACCAGATATAATGCTCCCAATGCTAATAATGATACTATTGCAAGTAATAAATTCGCTACTCCAAACACGATTAATGGGGAGGATGACAAATGTGAATAAAAAGCTAGATCGTTTTAACATATAATAAGGATGATAATGTAGGTTAACCGTTAACTGTGTTTTCCAGAAAAGCGTTTGCAAAACGAACGAGTCAACAACTTACGGCTATAGGTCTGAAAAGAAACAATGGAAAAATATAACGAGAGGCCCTGATTGATTATAATATTTGATTAATTATTATCATATAAAAATGTAGATAGAAGAAATATATGACTTACCACCCATATTACGCATGCTAGTGCGCTACCAACTCTTAAATGTATACATCCACAACATTTCCGCAATGCCTGATGTTGAGTATGCATCACTCTTCTTTTTTTGTACGGTCGAAATAGGTAAAAATCCATGATAAACTTAGGTGAATAAAGAAGAAAAATATATAAAGAAGAAAAAAGGAGGAAAATGCCGAGCCGACAATATCAATAACAAAAAAGTTTATACGAGCATAATAATAGAAAACCTAATCCAGTGTTTTGTTTGTCAATGTTCCAAATTTGGAATCTGGCCTAGTTTAGAGTTTAAGAGGTTAAAAAAAATTCAGTCTAATTGGTGATATTAGAAGCTTTCATAATAAACACACACACATAACACATAACTGTGTAAATATTTTACAATAATAATCATATAATTATGTCAGCGTCGCGTGCAGCACTTACTTTGGATACACAAACACTTTTGCTTTTTAGTCGTCGCTTATTGAACTGTCCAAAATATAAATTCGGGTACAAGAGTAATGTCAAAGATGCAGCTGTATTAATGCCCTTATGTACTGTTGATGGTCAACCCAGTGTATTATTTACAGTTCGTAATCTTAACATGAGAAGTCATCGAGGAGAAATAAGGTAATTTTGAACATTTTTTAACGTAATTTACTAGTTTCTTTTTGTATTATACAATCACATTTTCCACATGGCAACATATTTTTCTAATATATATTCCCACCGTATTTTATAGTTTCCCAGGTGGAAAGGCAGGTACTTTAAAATAATATCGGATCATCAATTAATCTAGTTATATTAGGAAAAAAGAGTTATAAGAATCAAAAGAATCACTAATTTTATATATCATCATGGTAACACTATGCCAAAAGATATTGAAGATCCATCATTGGAACATACAGCTTTAAGAGAAACACAAGAAGAAGTTGGAATTAATCCATCATCCATTGATGTTCTGGGCAGTTATTCTCCTCTTCCAAACTATAATGGTTCTTTACGCGTCCATTCCTATCTTGGATTTATAAGGAATCCATTGGACCCAAATTTGTTGAAATATAATGAAGATGAAGTATCAACCATATTTACATTACCAATAGAGTATCTTGCAAGAAAAGATGTTCGCGAAATTCGAAAATTCCGAGAAACCCAACAGAAATATCCAGTGTTTAAAGTACCCAAACATATCGAAGGTGAAGGTGAAATATGGGGGTTGACATCATTTATTTTAGACGGTAGGGAAGCCAAAAAAAAAACAGTGAAAAGTTTTTCATTTAGTATAACTTATTGAATAATGTGCTATTTTTTTTAAAAAAACCATTTTAGGAATATTGCGTAAAATCATTCCGGAACGATATCCCTAAAATTACCAGCTTTCCTCCTTATTGATTATTCATTGTTGTCTAGGTGTATAGATATATGAGATAGATAGACAAATAGATAGAATAGATGGATGATGGGATGATATTTATTACAGTTTCAATTTTATATATAGAGAAATGTTAATTTCTCTTGTTATGTATTTATATTCTGTTTCTAATTTTGAATTAATATAAAGGGAGAGGGGAGGGGACTATTTACATGTTGATTTCGTTATTATTTAGGAGGAGGATGTTGTCAAAAATGAAGCGATTTTCGTAAACCCGTTCTGTCCGCTGACGATCCATATTAAAAGAGATGAACCAACAATGGAGTTGAGTATATAATTACGAGAAGAATTATTTTTTTTATCATTAATACCATTCTTATCCTTATCATTATTATTATCATTATAATTATTAGTACTAATATTATCATCATTTTGCTCACCGAATCTAGCGGATTTTTGCAATTGATCGTGGATATCAATTCCTTTTGACTCGGATTTTTGAATCCAGTCTAATTCATTAGGTTCTACCGAATCCAAAGATGCCCTGAAAGTATCTTTTCCCAGGATTTGATGGCGTAAGTTTCTATTCGTAGTTTTTTGTTCAAATGCTTTGACCCACGCCTGATCAATGTCATCTGGCATTACTGTACAATTTTCGCTTTTACCTGCTGTGGAAGCAGAATGAGTGCCAGCAGCCTTTTCTTGTTGTTCTTTTATATGTTGTTGATGTTGCTCAACCGGTTCCATGGTCGATGGAGGAGCTTGTGAAGGTTTTGGAGAGGAAAACATACTTGGTTGTTTAGGTTTCGAACGAAGCCGACTACTACCTAACTTGAGTTCAAATGCTTCCGTCCATCTTTCAGCTTCTAAGTCCTTGGTCATATTACCACCGTTTTGACGAATTGCTGTTGTGGAGCTACTAGGGTCCGTACCACCACTACCTGGTCGAGATTCCACATGATTATTGACATCTTTGGATACAGTGTCCATAAATGTCTCCTTGGTACCAGGTAAATTATTTTCATGACTTGCTTCTTCTGCTACAGCAGTATTGATACGTCGTTCCATTAAATTTTCAGCCTTGGGTTGTTCTTTCAAAAGACGTTCCACAATATCTGCTTTGGTACCCTTGGCATCCATATTATTTTCTTGTGCAAGTTCTTCTAGCTGATTTTTTCGTAGTCGCATAAGTCCTGGACGAGTCCATGAAGATCGAGGCAAATGAATTTCATTGTTCTTGTTGAGAATCACTCTACTTGTAGAAAAAGTTCGAGTGAGACCCTTTGGTACCGATCGTTCCAATGTTCGTAATAGCATTTGGTTTATCGTTATTATTTTGTCGTTTTTGAATCAGAAAGGACAGGAAAGAATAGTTAAAAAAAAATTGTAGTGAAAAAATTCCCTTCCAGCCTCCCATTTTTATAAACAATGAAAAAAATATATAATTTAAAGGTCCGCTTGGCAACAATTAAGGTATATTTTCTTTACTTCTTGCATTATTGTTTTGTTCGATTCGTCGAGTCTTAAAAAGTTTAATTGAAACATTTTTAGTTTTATTTAATTTATTGGTATTCGATCGATTTCATCCGTAATCATATGACATGGTTTCAATTCATATATAAGTCAAAACTAATATTATCATTATTATGTATTATCAAATATAACAACTAGTACACTGCTAAATGGTGGTATGGTGCTGTATTTATAAACATCATTCATCATAAAGATACATTCCATTGATTAATTGGTCTTGCTTAGGGATCTGATATAAACAATACGTAACTACATTATTTCGTACAGAATACAGAAAATATGTTTTACTGGTTCATCCATCTTTACCTTTACAGGATTCGTTGTTTCATGCTTGAAATGACTGGATATAATCTATATCAAGCTCCATTGTCAAATACTGGATATGTTTTTGATATTTTTGGTCTTCAATTACTTCCATATATGATTAAAATTTGTTGTTAATAGAATAAATCTCGAATAAATCGGAATATTATTGTCGTAGACCTATCTACTCCCTCTTTATCATGGCCTTTAATTGGTGCTATTTATTTGTCGTTCTTCTGAAAGTGGAGAATTGTTGTGAAGAGTAATTTATAAGAGTTCATTATAACTAAACTCGATAATTTTGTCTCTGCGCGCGTTCATGCAAAATACTCGAGTTCCAGTTTTATTGGTCTTTGGTAAGTTTTGTTCGGATAAATAAGATTTGAGACGAATCATTTTCATCGCATTATTTTAATGTTAGTATTTTCAACTGACGACTCTGCCTACTCAAGTATTTTTTAGTTTGAAATTCGAATGCTATTTACTATTGTCTAAATCGTGTGCCATTATTGAACCGCAGATTTTTTATTGGCACCAGTATCGCATCCATTTGCAACATATCAGAATACATTATCATCAGTACTAAATCGATTTATTCAATGAAGAGGATGGTTTATCTCACCTAGAATTTTAGATATCAAAAGGGAAACTCCGAATTTTGCAAACCTAATATTGGGTGTACCTTTCTCTATATTTTTTTTCTGATCGATTGATTTAAACGTACATCGACATCCAAAACGATATAGGTTTCTTAATCCACAAACAGCAACAAAGAAAATGAGCCTTACGTGGAACGATACTTATACCGTTAATCTTGAACATCAATATTGCTATTGCGGTCAAGATAGAAACTTGCTTGAGATCTCCCTTCAATGTCGCTGTAAGTGTCGCGTCATTCTTGTTTAACTGGGCAAATGCAGCACAAACAAGAAGCATTAATAAATGGACGTTTTTCAAAAAAAAATAATTATAATATAATTAGATTGTAAAAACTGGTTCCATGCTGAATGTACTTCTGTCAAAGATCCACCTGATTTATTATTTACTACCAACTATGTCTTTGCTTGCACTAACTGTAATGACAATAATACTGAAAGTTTTGAACGAACGACAGCTGGCTGGAAAGATATATGCTCAACAACCATTGCCAACTTGATTCTTGAACAAATATTATTTCGAGTGGGTACAAATGATAAAGAATTATTCGAAAGTAAAAATGCAGCATTAATGTTACAATGGAATCCGGAACAATACTTTTTCAACAAAAAGGAAATCATACCGTATGTTGATAAACATTGGCAAAGTATATGTACTGAACGCGTTCGCACGCCTACCTGGTAATAATCCATTTACTTTTATTATCATCATTCTTATTATTTTTAGCACTTGGATTTATTTTGTTGGCTAATTAATATTTTTAGGTGGGCAACTTTGGGAAGTTGTCTTTATTCGTCTAAAGAAACCTTTACTGCACGAGACGAACGTCAACGATCAGCAGCATCAGATTTTTGTTTAGCAGATGCCAACTTATGGCATGTCCGACCTGGTACGACACAAGTAAGTTTTAAGAAAAAAAAGTAGGATAATTGATGCAGTTGAAGAAAGAACATTAATGTAATTAACACGTTGAATTGATGATAATAATAATAAGTCTAGTGGGAAAGCACCTGTATCAGCACCACGAATATCTAAAGAAAAACGTAAATCACAGGATGTTGATTCAATTTTACCAGCAAGACCTGCTCCTGCACCACGCACAGACATACGGCGACGTTCAACGACACCTACTACTACACCATCACCTCGCGGGCATTCACCCATTATACCGACCAACACATTAGCATCGGCATTTCCGAGCTCATCTGCTGCAACAGTTGATCATCCTTTTAATCGTTTTGGTTTCAAATATATCCCATGTAAATCATCTATACTTCCACATGTAGCATATCAACAAACTGATAATGAAGATACTCGTTGTCGAATAAGTATCACTGACAAAAGCCCCTATGTCTCTGTTGCTCAGGATGGTCTCACTGTTGCTACTGAAAAAGGATTTCGAATGTGCCGTGCTAATGTAGGTGTCAAAGAAGGAAATTGGTACTGGGAAGCTACTGTTCAAAATGCTCAAGGGAATAAAAGTGCAGATGGTGCTCATGTTCGCATTGGCTGGGTTAGGAGAGAAGGTAAAAAAAAATTCATGCTTTTGAAAAATGATGGATACTATAGCGTTTATATTTTTATTTGTTGCTAAATCAATATTTTACAACAAATGATAATAAATTATTTGTAGCATGCTTGAATGCACCTGTTGGTTATGATGCTTATGGATATGGCTATCGAGACCGTACAGGTGAAAAAATGTTTTGTTCACGCGCAACAAAATTCGGCGAACCTTTTGAAACGGGAGATGTAATTGGTCTTTATATTCGATTACCACCCAAACAAAATACAGCATTTAAAAGCCCAGGAAGGAAACGGATTCCTATTGTCTTTAAGGAACATTTATGGTTTGAAGAAAAGGATTTCCGACCTAGCAAAGAGATGGAAGCTTTGGCGGATCCTTATAATAAACCATCCGACCTCGATTATCAACCTAAAATTATACCAGGGTCTTCAATTGTTGTATTCAAAAATGGTGTTTGTCAAGGTGAAATGTTTACGGATTTATTTGATTATGAAGACTTTGGGCGATTACCGGAAACAGTAACGGCTCGGAAGACAAAGAAGCGAAAGAAACAAAAAAAGGGGACAGATGAAACACCTCGTATGCGGATGGAAAATGAAGAAGAATTTGAAAGCGGAGTACGACATCAACAATGGTCTCCAGATCCGCCGATCGATGATGACGGAACGCTTGGTTATTATCCTGCTGTTAGTGTTTACAAGGGAGGTATGGTGTCCTGCAATTTTGGTCCTGAATTCCAATATCCACCGAAAATAGATGAGGATTGGAAACCTATGAGTCAACGATATGACGAGTATATGGCAGAAGAATCTATGTGGGATTTGATAGATGAAGTATCTAAATCATTACGAAAAACTACTATGGTATAATAATACTTTTGATTTTTTGACATAATTACCCTTCCCGTTAATTATGTTCCATAATAAACACTGCACATATCCACATATATAACTTATGTATATACAAACTTGAAACAACAATTATTTACTCGAAATTGAACTTATTTCTTCAAATCAACTACATTTTTTTTTTATTAAGATGGGGTTTTACTCTTTCAAGTTAATCTTAAGAAATTCTGGCATATTTGCACTCATTTCACTGGTTGAATTAGATCGCGGATAGGGTTCAGAAGGCACAGGCTTGTCAAGAAATTTACATATCTTTTCCCATTCGATCCCTTCATCCAAATTCAAAACTAATAGTCGATCTTTTGGTACATATTCTTTCACCCAAGCGTTGTGTGCTTTATATTTTGCCTTGACTTTTTCCGGTTCGTTGGTATATTCATTGTTAAGAAATGCTCCATCTAACCATATTTTTCGAGTCAAACGATGAACAGCTTGGCCATATTCAGTATAAGAACTCATGTCTACTGTATTATATTCTAAAATCGTATTCTTGACCGAATTGTACCATTTGTCCTCATCTCGTTCAATAAGGATTACTTTGGCATCAGGATATTTCTTCACAAGCGGTTCGACAAAACACACAGTAGGACTACATAATTATATATATATATTGTTAGACAATAGTTGACGCTGTCAATACGACACATAAATATAAAGTGTATTGCATAACATACTACATACCTGTCTACAGCTGCGTCCCAACCTTCGTAAATGTAATCCCAATCAATATCTTTTTCAGGATGGTCCCATGCTTCTTCAAAGAGTTCGGGTTTACCGCCACCATCAATCATATTGAGCATATGATGTGTATTATAGCTATAGCAAAAATATAAAGATGGTTTAATTTAAGAAATTATTTACGTTTGAGAAATCAAAAAGCAGTAACTTTTTTTATGTACCCTAACATATTCAGAGCAGCTCGTAAACTCATAGTTCCGTTACGGCTATAGGCCGCTCCTATAACTTTCAATGGAGCCATTTTTTTTAGAAGAAATGAATAGAGGAACGTAGAAAGAGAGAAGTAAAAATTGAATTTGATTTACTGGCGCTTAAATACGATCTGCTGTCGTTAGCATGATAGCCTCAGCCTTCGTCTTGGGTACAAACTTTATTTATCAAATGTTATTTATCAAACGTTATTTATGTGATGTCGGTCATTATCTTGGTCATTACATAGGGTATAGTTTGTAGAGTGGTCAATTGATATTCATTTCGTTTTACTCGATGTACGACAGGATGATATTATGCGGCTGAGTTGTAGCGCCTATTACAAAAAATGGTTTTAAAATAAATAACTTCCAATCTCTTTAATTGCATAACATGGCGCAATATATTTCTATGTGTAACATGGCGGAAATGGTGAAGAACGAAATGCGAATTTATGACATCATTTCTCCACTCCCAAAGTTCGTAAACTTACAAATGAAATTCCGCCCAATGTTCGCTTTTGTGATTTCCAAAGTTCGCTTTGTGGCAGCTCGTTTTTGTATTAAGCTACTTTTTGTTTTTTTTTTACTTTTACAGCTACATGAAAAACTGGATAATAATACTCTTATGACTAAGCAGTTATCAGAAATGTAAAAAAAATTCTCAAGTCAAACTTTGGTAATAACAAAAAAATGGAAATTAACTTGATATAAACACGAACTTTGGGAGTGGAGGCACTGTATCTATTTTAAATTTTTGGGTAGTCAACCTTCCTTATGTGGGTTTTTGGGTACTTAGCCATTGAAAATTTGGGCACTTCGCCACTAAACGAGCCCAGAAGTACCGAAAGCTACTCAAGAGTGCCTGGAGGAAGGCGCTATTTTTTTCTAGATATTTGTTTATTTTTGGGTACTATGATGTACCTCATTCAGCTTAATAATACCCCATACTCTAGTCAACATTATCAGCTATAAATTTTTTATATGATATTAAAATTTAATAAAAAACAATAACAAAAATAAGGGTTAAGCTATAAGGCCCAAAAGGATTCAAACATTAACTTTCTCCATTTTACTTGTACTTAGAAAATTGACTGCTTTACTGCTATTAACGAAAATGGAAGTATCCAAAAATTATGGCATCCATTTTAAAAGGAAGGTTGATGACGGCGAGTTACAAGTATGATCAGAAATTCATCACCAAGTGCAGAGAAGTAAAACGAAAAACAAAATTTCGACGTATCTATTAAAGATAGATAATAAGTCTTAGACAGCTACCTCTCTTAATCACTCTGGGTATGTACCACCATATATACTCGTTTTTAACATAAATAGATACAGAAATATAATATGTAAACAGCAGTATGATGAAGACTTCACTGGGATCGAACAGAGAATCATTAAGAATTGTTTGACTGATGGTACCATAGGAGATTGTTTCGCTACTACAATCATCAGGATAATCACAATAACTAAGCTGGTGAAGAAAGATTACCAGCTGTCAATATTATTATTGGGGTCATGTTTAATTAAGTGAAAATTTGATTACTGCTCAATAGTAATTGGCTACTACACATAATCTCACAGTTTATATACAGTTAGGCTATTAGTATATATTGAGCTTTTACTCTTTTCTTTTCGATCCCCTTTTTTTACTGAAACACCAGCCATTCTACATTCGTGGGTGACAACTGTATTTGTCTTATCTTCCCCGCCCGTAAATTATATATATGTTATTGCCTATAAACTTGAGCAAAAAGGTACATATGTATTCTAGAGCTTTCTTTATTAGTTGCTCGGAACATGAATAGAGCGCGTAGGATGTGTACAATACCACATTATACGCCTACATATCATTTTTCGTATGGATATATGCTTATGCTCTTTATTTTGGATGCTAAATGAATAGAATCAACCTCGATAATAATATACTATTCTGACCCGTCGCCTTGGCTACCAAGTATAAATCCTATCAATGATCCTAATAAATTAAAAAAAGGCCTATCACGAAAACGTCACTACTGGTTTAAAGCGCGTTTTTCTTCAGCATTAATCACCGCAGCTAGTCTTCAATATAGTTTTTACCCTCAACCTTCAAAGTAATCCCCCCCCAAGGAATGTTCAAAAAACCACCTGCTGCAGTTAAATCATTCAGTCCACTACGATCTTCTGATCGACGACGATTTCAAAATGAAGCTTATGAAGCTTTTCCTCATTTAAAAGAAAAATGTACACAAGAAGGTGCCTCCCCACTTATGCCAGATCCTTTACAAGGTGCCAAATTTAAGTCACATATTAACGAGAATGGTTTTATTTATGTTGCTGATGGAAAGCCTTTGTGGTTGAAACTCGAGAATCGTACACAACCCGTTGTACCAACAGGTAAAAATAACAATAAGAAAAGAATTGTGAAAAGAAAATAACGTTGGTATAGTGAAACTAAACCCCTAAAATTAATAACATGTTAATATATAGTTTATACGCTTTGGCAACACCCTGATACTTTACCATTATTATATACTTGGGGTCCAGTTATTCATAGATTGACAGAAGGAGCAGGTTGGTTTATGAATATAATTGTATTCTTTTTAACAAAGATGATATATGGGGTAGTAATTAATCAACTCTTTCCCCTCCCCCTTCTGATATGCCACTATATAGATTTGATGATCCCTGGATTGGTATTAGGTCCTGAAGGTAAACTTCCTGATCTTAAAGTAGGTGATTTGGTAGCAATCACTATTAAAGGATATCCGTATGTAATTTTCTTTAATTATATTTTTGCCAGCTAAGTATATTTCGAATTGAATAATAACAACAATCAAAATATAGATATCCTTTGGCTGTTGGAACAATGACATTACCAACAAGTGAAATTCGGGTTCGATCAGGAATGAAAGGAAAAGCAGTCCATATTATTCACGTATATCGAGATTTCTTGTGGGCAATGGGTGATAAATCAGACCCACCTGAGATAGTTGATATATCTGGTGATGGTGGTGAAGAATATACTGATGATGAAGAAGGACAAGAAAACAATAAGGAAAATGTATCACAAAACCATAGTTCAACCTCCACTGCTTCTACTAAGGAAACATCTACTGCAGATAAAGCTAATGATAATAAAGAAGAGAAGCCAAAATTATCAACAGAAGGTAATGTATTTATATTTATATGTATCATTGATCAATAAAATTATAAGGGGGGAAGGAGGGAAAAGAAAAAAATATTAATAAAGTTTATGTTGATAAATTATAGAGACTGATGATGTTCTTCAAGCTGCATTATTACAAGCACTCAAATTCAAAATGACACCGGAGAATGCACAAAGTCAATTACCTATATCAGCATCCGCGCTTTATTCGACCTATATTTTACCTAGTAGACCACGTGGGCGAGGAGCTGATGCTGATATCAAAGGATCGAGTTGGAAAAAGGTTCAAAAGTTTTTGAAGATAATGGAAAAGAACAAACTCCTGAAAGTAAAAGAGCAGCGTGGCGAAATGATGGTTACTTCTGTTAATTGGACGCATGAAAGGTAGTAAATAATAATATCTTATTAATGATATATTAAAGATCTCGACTAAATTCTTATGTATAGTTTACAAAATCATGATTCATATAAGACGGTGGGGACAGCAAATTCATCAGCACAACAGCAGAATTCTACTAATCCACATAACAATACTGATAAAACTCAAAGTAATAATAACGCGTCTTCATCTTCCGGTGGTTCTTCACAAGGACAAATTGAAGTACAAGATGTTTTCAAACCACATGGAAATCCAGTACATATATTTTTTGAAGCAGCAAAACAAAGTAAGGAAGAATTATATACATCTGCTGAAATTCGCAATATTGTAATGGGATATATCAAGGATAATAACTTGGCAAGTCCTCGAAATCAAAAGTAAGTAAATAGGCTACGTAGTAGGAAAAGTGTTAAGATGATAGTAGGACTTATTTTTCGATTAATGGTGGATCTATAAATATAGGTTGGTTTTACTTGACCCAATTTTGCAAGACGCAGTATTAAAAAAGAACGAGACAAAAGATACTCTTACACGAGAAGTTATTGTAGAAAGGTAATAATAACTATAATACAAACAGAATCCCATTTTTTATAATCCATAACTCACTTGGTGGAGTATCACAATAGACTTCGAGAAAAAATGCAACCTTTCCATGTGATCACTTTGCCTGGCAAAGATCCAGCATTGCGTAAAGGTGCACCTGTACCTATTCAAGTAACACAAGAAATACGACAAGGTCGTAAGACAATTACTAAAGTGGTGGGTGTCGAACGCTTTGATCTTGATGTTGGTGATCTTTGTAAAGAGTTAACAAAATTATGTGCAAGTAGTGCAACACGTAAGTTCATTATCAATTAAGTATAGCAATACCCAAACAACAAATGGAAAAAAATAACCAAATTATCATCGTTACTATTACTATAGACAACCCTCTTGCAGGTACAAGTCCAAAGAATCCTGTACAAGAAATCATGGTACAAGGTCCGCAAATCAAGCATGTTTGTACTCTTTTAGGAAATAAAGGTGTTCCCAAACGATTGATTGCGACAGATGATAAAACTTCAAAAAAGGGCAAAGGAAAGAAATAATAAAAATAAAAATATGTTTTTTTTCCCTTTTTTACTTTAACAATTCTTCGCGTTGCAATATTTCTTTATCTAATTTGATCAACACAGTTGTTCGTTGTGGGAATCCATCAATAGGTACAGTATGTGCAGTAACTCTTGAAGGCTATATATAAATTGAAGAAGTTAAATTATTATTTTCTTTTTCTTCTAACCCGACTTTTTTTTTCTTATCAATGCAAAAATATACTTACAAACTGACAACCATCTAATACTGCTTCAACAATACCAGCTACAAATGCATTGCAGTTTAACTGCGACAATTCTTTAGGAACAGAGATATATCTACTAAAAATAGGCTCGTTATCTGAAATCATATCTACACAGATAAAGATACATTCCAGTTTTTATTAGATTTGCTTCATACAGTATGGAAATAATAGCGTGTAAACTTACATTCATCTTCATTTTCTGTACTCTTTTCTAACGAATCAGCCTGCTTCCCAAATAATGCCTTCCATACTACACTATGAATAAAGTACAAAACCCCTAATACTCGTGTTTCACGCTTCGCGGTCTTTTCACGCCAGACAAGTAATTCAAGCATCCTTGTGCCGACACGATATCCAAACTCGTTAAGTCTTTGTTTTTTTGAAATATCAATTTGTTAAAAAAAAAAAAGTGTACCTTTCTTAAGCAATATAGGTTCCTTTTTCGTTGTCAATAAACTTACTTTCGTTCTAGATCTTGAATACCATTAACTCGTTTTTGTGTATATTGGAGCATCTCGGAAAAGAGGAACGTTTGTGCACTTAAACTGACCTTGAATGAATTCAGGTGGGTTAACACATGATATTATATGAACCTGATGTGGTTCGATTAAAGAATTTACATTACCTCTGTGCCTCTCGTTTTATTAAGATTCCTTTCTAGAATACTTTTGGCACGAGCCATTCGTTGTTCACTATACATAGTTGATGTAGTTGATGCCCTTGAAGGCGAATTGGTCGACATTTTTTTATGTAAAGTTGTAAGCGGGAATGAAAAAATAAAAATGAAAAGCTCACAAACTGTACACGAAAAAATTACCAAAAAGGAGATAGGCTGTCGCATTTCTATAACAACAAGCTCCACACTTCATATTCATCACATACACCATGTATCATAGCCAACGTTAAAGTACAACAAAACCGTACAGCAACAGTTTCCAAACAACGATCGAAACTTTTGAATAGTTGATTATATGTATTATAGAAGGTGTTGTTGTATTAAACTTTTTTTCTATAGCCCTTCTTTCTTATGATTATATGTGAAAGTATTCCTACAAGGTTTATAGAAACAGCTCTCCTATTAAAATAACAGATATAATATGTAGATGTATATGTAGATATGGATATTCATCTTGAAGTATTACGCGCATAATCATTGTTGTCAAAAGACCTTGTTCCAACCATATAAAGTCAGTTAGCAACGGAGGAGAAATCTGGTTAAGTAACCAAATTTTCAAGTCAGTTTGCTTTTTTTTTACCTCCTTTCTTTCTTGGTTCAACAAAGTCGCGTTTTTTACCACAAAATCGAATCGCGGCAGTTTATTATAAACAACCATGAAAAATTCACAATTTGTTTGTACCTCATTACAGCCTTTATCTAGCGATGCTATACAATATACTGTAGTTTACAATTCAGAGGACAGCTCCAACGACTATTTGATCGAACCTCGAGTAGCATTGCATCTTGCTAATAACCTTTTGATCCATGCGCAGCTGACAGAAAATAACAAAACACTCGAGTTACGACCATTCACTCTAACAAAATCAATGCAAACGATATTAACACCGGTCAAGATCAAATATTTAACCTCGATTGTGTCTCCCATTGTGTTCGTAGATAATAATGACGACGAGTTATATTGTTGGTTGATTTCCCAAAATAATCATATTATTCGACACCGATTTACATTAAGCAAGCTTTTCAATACCAGGGACAAAGACGAAGAAATTGCTGTTGTAAGACCATTACCAATAGCCCCCAATATCAAATACTCGTCACTTTCAGCAACCCCGCATGGTATAGCCACTGTAGGATTTGTCGATGGATCTGTTATTCATTTTCAAGAGGGTAACAAATTATTCCCTTCATCATCTTATCAACTAGATATTGTTGATAAAGGTAAATATATATATATCCGCGCGTGTGTGTGTGTGTGTGCAAAGCGATAATATGAAGATAGAATTACAATATTAATTTATATTGTTGTTGTTGATCTTGTGGGTATATATAGAAGATTCGCGTCTCTGCTCGTATAAACTACATGGAACCACAAGCTTCCCATTACTGAAATATCTGAACACTGTGACTCGGTACGCATTAAAATGGAATATTGATGAAGAAGGAACAAGTACACAAGCGCGCACAACAGTATTATCATCATCACATAATAAAGATGCAACAGTGGGTATACGACGTGATCACCGACTTGTTAGTTGGACATGGACCAATGGTGAACTGAAACGATCGTTATTAGAATTACCGCAATTTGACAGTAATGGGAAGTTGGTGGATCCAGAGGAACAAGATATGACATATCAATTACCTGGCAGTTTTACACCAAGAAATCAAGCAAAGAAGCAAGGAGGAGGGGAATTTCAACAACAAAAGGATGGGCATGCTTATGACGTCAAAATCCTTGCACAACACCAAGATGATAATGAAAACAGTTATAGAACAGTTGCTTATATCGATACCCAAAACGAACCTTTTTTTGCAATCTATGATACTAAGAAAAGATCCGAAACTGCAGTATTATCCGCTATTATTATTGCACCAAAACTTTCAACGGGACAATTCCTTGGATTTAATGCTTCTCTTACGGAAAACAACACTTTAAGATTATGGACAATTTGGCAAGAGGCAAAAACGGTATTTGTCATGTCAGCAACAATTAACTTATTATCAAAAATGACAGCAGATGATAAGCACAACATCATCCGTCATAGTGGCTGGGTAATAGACTCAATCGATACAGGAGTCAACGACCGAGCTGTTATTGATACGTGGATTGTGGATAACAAAAACATATTAATTGGTGCTTCAGATCAATTACAAACTATACGATCTCTTGACAGATTGGAGGATTTACATTATCATCATAGTGACGAAGATGACAACTCTGTTGCAAAAGCTGTATCAACGCTCGGTAAGATGTCAATAAGCATTGATTCGAACGTTCGATCAAAATTGGAAGCCTGTTTGCGTGACAGCTTCTCCAAACCGTCATGCGATACAACTGAATTTTATACAACACAAATCAAAGCCAATCAAGCATTGAATATCTTAGCATCATTCCCAAAAATCGATAAATCTTCCGTGACATCCGTTCTCCAATTACTAAAAGACGAAGCACAACGACAGCAAAACAACAATGAAAATGTACAACAAGCTAGTAAAATGACAACGACATTAATAATACAAGCGATTGTGAATATAATCACAAACCGCTACAACATTTTGTTTTGCTTATTTCTTGTTCTATGTGGATATGAAGATACATACAAGGATGAATTACTAACAATTCGGGAACAACTAAGAAGCCTTGACTCATTAAGATGGATTCCGAGACCCGTATTTGAACGATTGATTGAACCGCTAGTTGTTCAAGAAAATGCGCGGTTGGATGTGGGATCAGCTGCTTATTATGCACTATCAAAAGCAAGTGATGTGATTGAAAACTGCGACACCCTCGCAAGAGTAGGCGAAGCAGATGTAGCATTGGATATGGCACGTATGTTTTTAGACATAACAGCAGATGATTGTGAACAAGGTAAAAAAGGTGAAATACTTCGTACTGTTAAATTCCGAAGTGCACTAGCCAATCATGATTTCCACGGTGCTATTGACATCCTTTCAAGAATGACGAATGAAAAGGAACAAGGAAAATTACTGGAAAATTTGGTGGATCAAGCATATAATGATGAAGAATACGAAACCATTTGCAACTTATCGCTCCAACCTCAAGTTGTAGGAAACATTATTCAAGATCGTGCTAGCAAACAAGTTTCCCTGTCAAAACGATTAAGCTGGTGGCAAGTTGGATATTCTTATTTCACATTTGCAAAGGAGACTGAAATAGGTATTTTTTTTCTTTCAACTTTTAAGGCACTGTGACCACCGTAAT
The DNA here is from genome assembly GCA_025093555.1 of Circinella umbellata. Lineage (NCBI taxonomy): Eukaryota > Fungi > Mucoromycota > Mucoromycetes > Mucorales > Lichtheimiaceae > Circinella > Circinella umbellata. Next base: position 132,614 of record JAIWNF010000010.1, on the reverse strand, counting down.
ATATAGCGTCATTAGGACTAATCGTAATTTCATGTTTTTTCTTTGTATTATCTAGCGAATAAGTGCATGACTGAACATTTGAAACTAATTGGATCCACTGATGAGCCCTTGAAACAATTTTTTGCCTAATTGATTATATAGTAAAATAAAAATTTATATATAAATTGTAGCATGTATAGAAACATGTAGTTGTGTATACCAAAAACCATTCACTACAAAAATTATTAAAAACATAAAAAAGCATGAAGAATATTACAATAGTTTGCTTAGACTGTATGGGTTTTTTTTTGGTTTTTTATTACTTTTATATACTATAAATTAAAAATGTAATGAAAAAAAAAAAAGAGGGAAAGAGGGTTATATTTATGTAATAATCTGACATATACAATTAACTTTTTTTTTATGTGGTTATTGAACAATAGATTTTTGGATTCTTGGAACAGGAGGACTGTCAGAATCCGTTTGAATACTTCGTAATAAGTCCTCCGCCATGACAGCAACGGATTCACTTCGTTGTAAACGACGTTCACGTGCGGCACTTCGTTCTCCTCGTCGTTTTGTATTACTAGTATCCAAATCACCCGCTCGTAATCGATCTAATAAATTATCCATAATATTCTTATCTTCATCTGTACCTGCTGTCCCTGGTTCTTCACTTGTATCCACACCACGATGGCGTTGCGCTTTAATACGTTCACGACGTTCAGATTCCATGCGGCGTGCACGGTCCATTTGCTCTAATTTCTTTCTTGCAGTTTTGTTGTCACTCATAGCACGCTATAATAATAAAAAATTAATTCATGTTCATTTGTTTGCTTTCATGCAAAGAAAAAAAAAATTTAAATGAAACAATTTACCTCCCAACTTGACGTAAATGTTTTGAAAATACCAAAGAATTCGTCAGGTTTCATTTCGGATGGATTTTCACCATAAAAGCTTACTGCATCCTTATATGCTACATCCATAGAAGTATATCGAACCTCTAATTCTTCGAACTTGCCTAATGCTTTATCTCTAAAGTCAGTCATAAGTTGTGCAAAGTTATCCCCTTCGGGTGCTTCATAATCTGGACCGTAATGAGCTTCTAGTTCTCCTATCAGCTTTTGTAACCCACTCCGTAATTCGTTATATTCTTTGACAACATCTTGTAAAGTGACTAATGTAGCCAGTAGAAATTTTTATGATCGTTTAGAGTTAAAATATACATTGCTGGTAAAAAAAAACGTTTATTACCTCGACATGCTTGACCAGTTTCTTTGAGATCATTTAAAAATCCATGAATACGTGGGAATTTAGATTCTACTGTATCGACCAAAAAGTGCAATAAAGTCGTTGAACTTTCAGTTCCCTTGGTATCGACAAGCTATTATATTTATGTTCAGGATAGTTAATAACTTTTGTAATAAGTCCACCTTCATTGAATGAGCTTTTTTTTTACCTTATTGATACTGGCAATTCGGATACCAAATGCACCACCTTGGAAAGTTGTTCCGTTCATATAGTTACCAAGAGTTAAAATGAGCTTATAATTATAAAACATATATTGAAGTTAGTTATAGAACTTTATCCATGATGAATATATGTATACATACCTTAAGGAGTTCCTTGAATGCTGCAGAGTCTTTTACTGCAGTGGATGCTTCAAGCACAGAGGTCATATTCTATATTTTCAAAGAAGTAGTTAATGACCTTATCCAATGAACAGCACTGTATGTAAAAGCAACACAAAAAAAATGGCTCTATTACGTACACTACTAAGTTGTTGATGTTTTTCAAAAAATGTTTTACGGAAAAGCATATTTTCAACACGTTCCTTGTATCGATCAATTTTCATGACCTAAAAATTCAGATATATATAGGATGGATCAGTTTATCAAAAAATCATAAACATGTTATGTCTACTTTTTTTTTACCTCATAAGAGAATGTGTCAGGACGAGATAATGACGCTAGGTCTTCTTCAGATGCACTTTTAACGAAAACGGATAATTTTCCAAATTCATCTGGTGTTGGTATATTTTCTTGTAAACTTTTAAGAAGATTTTCAGTAAATAGAGGATCTTCTCCGGAATATATTTTTTTAATAATAGTGGGGAATGGAATATGCTTAAGTTTTGCCAAAATAGAGATATCTTTTAAAAAATAATGTTAGTTACTTCGTTTTACGGTCAAGGTACCAATTTAAACTTTGTTCTCCTGCAATAAATCCAACTTACTAATACTGTTAATTTTTTTAGGATCCAAAATGAAAATTTCTTGTTTTTTAGTTTCCAAAACACGACGTTTTCGTTGGACTTGTCTTTGAGCAAACAGTTCTTGGATAGAACTAAAAACACCAAGTTCATTCATTTCATCTTCAAGTGCATCTTCATCAACAATATCATCACCCCAAATTGTTTTTCCGACCACTTGGTGTTGCATTTTGGTCCATTGAAGTGCGCGCGTTTTAACATCTGGATAATATCGTAACATTTTTCGCAAGGGTGCACCTGGTGCTGGTGGAGGGGCAGGACCTCCAGGAGCTGGAGGTGGGGGAGGAGGTGGGGGAGGAGCAGGGCCTCCAGGAGCTGGAGGTGGTGGTGGAGGTGGTGGAGGAGCAGAGCCTCCAGGTGGTGGAGGAGGAGGTGGAGGTGGAGGAGGAGCACCTTGACTGACCGCTGCTGCTGATGATGACAATGATGTGGGTGGAGGAGGAGGTGGAGGAGGTATCGAACTTCCACCTGCTGGTGGTGGCGGTGGCGGTGGCGGAGGTATACTGGGATCTCCAGTTGTTAATGTACTTGATGATTGGCCTGGCACAGGTGGTGGTGGTGGCGGCGGAGGTGGGATATCACTAGCAGTAGCACTATTTCGTTCATTTGCTTTGTTTGCTATTTGACTAGCCATAGATGCTGGTTTTGATGTAGCTGTGCTAGTTGATATTGAAGAAACCATCGGTGGAGGTGGAGGTGGAGCATCACTTGATACAGAAGTCTGAACCTCAGTGACACCAGCAGTATCACTTGTCATTGTTCCTGTTGTTGCTGTTATAGCAATTGTTGATTGTTCCTTAGTTTTATATTTTGATTCTTCACCAAGAACAGATACGGATGATTTTGAGTCTGATACGGATGGTATAGCATCCTTTTCTGTAGAAGACTTTGTTGTAGCTTCCACCAATACTTTATCAACGTCAGCTAATTCTTCTGCTTCTGCCTTTTTTCGTAACCTTTGTTCTAAATCCGCCGCCATTGATTTGATAGGTTCCCGACTTTTAAGTGCAGATACTTCTTCATTATTGATTTGTTTATGTTTGCCTTCAAGAATTTCCGCAGTTGACATATTATTCACACCTGCTCTACTTGCTCCAGCTGAGTCATTATAAACATACTGATTTATATCAAAGCTTCCACCTCCTCGACGACGAGTCGATCCGATCAATGGCAAAGTTCCAGGGATAACAAATCCTGAAGGAGCACTTGAACCGAGTTGATCACCTAAAGACATCTTAAAGCTTTCAGACAATCCTTCTGCCTTGGGTAAATCCTATATAATGAGTACGTACAAGTTTGAGTGATTATCCCAATAAAGAAAAAATTCAATAAAATGTATATATTTATTTGTATTTGTACCTGATAATCCGATCCTTCTTTATCTTCCAATATAGCTTGTGCACGCAATCTGTCATAAATTGTACCCTGTGTCCCGTCACCATCTCGGCTTTCTTCTGTTTGACCATAAGGTGTATTTGCAATAGATGCAGTCTGATACATCTCACGTAACTGTTTGTCCATGATTACCAGATTCTTGTCATATTCTTGCTGTAATGTTTTTAATTTGGATTGAAGTGTTGATATTGTTTTACGTGACATTCGTAGTAAATCCTCGAGAGAGTTTGTCTTTTCACGCAATTGACCAACCAGTCCATCTAAAAAATATGTTTGTCCCCTTGTTAACTTCTCTCATTTTTTTTTGCTCCAAAGGAAGACTTTATCGGATAATACATTTCTTTTCTTTTCCCAATACTTGCCTCCTTGTAAGTTAATTTCTAGTTCCAATTCCTGTTTTTCTTTGATTGCCTTTTCGTATTTTTCTTTAGCTTCTTGAGCTTCAGCAATTGCGACAGCCAGTTGATCTTGCTCAGCAAACTTATCAATAAGTGATGCAACAGACCAACCGAATCCACCCGAAAAGTCATCTGCTGTTAAGCCTTTACGATCCAAAACAATTTGAGTAATTAAATTATCTAATAACTGATAATATCGAACTCTAAAGATAATTATGTTAATAAATGGTTAATTCGAATAAGGTAATTTTTGCATGAAACTTACTGGATATCGCTCTGATCGTTAATCAGTAATAAATGCTGCAATGCACTGAGCAAGAAATCATAGCCTCTTGTTCCTTCTACTCGACCTAGTAGGGATTCAAATACATCGCGTGGATCGTTCATGTCGCTTAGAATATTATCGTTCTGTATCTCGATAACCACTTCATAATCATTATCGCTCATTTGCTTGTAGATACTGATATGTCGGCGTAAATGCTCACTATTGAACTCAAGCATTTTATCTGTAATGGCTTGTAATCCACAGGCATTCATTTGATTCCGTAAATGTACGCGAATTTCAACGTCTTCGACGACACTAATAAGGGAATTGACCAACATCATATTGGATAGCTATCCAAATTTATATATACATTTCAGCTCCTTATCATAGCTCAGACACCAACATATTAAACCTAAAAAAAAAGATTACAATAACTTACTGCATAATCACTCAAATGACTGTCTGGCGCACCTTGACCACCTAGTCGTCTTACATCCTCACTTGCACCGACAAGACTTCCCATTTTTCCTCTTCCATCTAATGTAGCATCCAATAATTTAAACCAAGCATCGAACCGACCAAATTCTCGCCGATAATCTTTCAATTTATCCATCCCTTTTAAAACAGTTTCTTGACCTTTTGGAAGGTCGACATGACATAAAAAGGCAAGCACTTCACAAACAAGTTTTCGCGTTTGAATAGGAGGGGATACCAACGATAATACAATTTGATAAATACATTCTGGATGAGATACGGCTTCTCTTGCACCCCACTAATTGTAACAATTATTTTCACATGAGTTATAATTCATGCCTTCATTACCCGCATACGTTTTTACTTACCCGGTTATTAATTAATGATTTAAAGCATTTTAATATTTCGGCTTCCATTTGGAGATCCTCTTCTCTCCTACGATGACGTTTAAATAGTATTAATCTGTTTAATTCCCTTTTCTCTCGACGCAAAAATTTTAACGTTTGATATGCTTTTGAAACTTACTTTATCTCACGTCTGTTCAATATACCAATTACGTTCGTAATAACTTGTAATCCTCTTGCTTCAATAAATTGTCGCACCCAGCTATTAAAAAATTGTTAAGTATCCAACCAACTCTTTCATGAGACATAATTACTGCACTTTTAAAAAGCCTATTACCTTAATGGCATTGTTCTTAAACTAACAGCTAAATGAGCCACAAGTCTTGGTGTTACTCCTTGCATATCAGGTTCCAGAAATTGTTTTATGTAGAATTCAGGTGTACTTTTATCTGGTTCTCGTTGATCATTTGTGTTTTTCTTGTTTGATGAAGATACAGAAGGTGCTGGAAGCATAGATTCTGCATGCATATCTTGCGATACCATGAGCCATTTTTTATCCGTTGGAAATGAAAGCATTGCAGATCGAGAGCCAGCGTCGTGAATACCTCGCCGCGTCTTTATACATAATAATAATACCCTTCAGTATAAGCAAAAAACCCGTATTTTTCATATTTTTTTTTTATTTTTTTCTCTTTTATTCTTTATTACCAGCATTTTTTCAAATAGATCTTCTACTTGTCTCTCAGTAAACCCATTGTATTTGTTCGTTGGTTCTTCATGACTTGCAGCAGATACAGAGTTGGCCCTGGACGACCGTGAACTATCTACCGACATGGAGTCTTAAGAAAAAAGAAAGGTTATTAGTTCTCATTTATACTAAAAAGTATATTACTCTTCTTGATGGGTTAGTTAAATTTGATACCTTGGAAATAAATGTCTAGCATGCCACCGGGGGACTGTTCTGACGATGATGTTGACCATGAATGCTGTGTATTAGTTGATTGAACACTACTGTGACGAGGTAGTCCTGGTGATGGAGGGACATCGGCACCTGTTGCTAGGTTACGACGTTGTTTTGATTTGGGTTTGATCCCAAACATTATTATAGTCTAAAAAAATAAGAACAAAAAAAGGTACCCTCCGTGATACAAGCAACAAGAAACAACACTGTTCTTTTTTTTTATTTTATTTCATTGCAGCAGGATTTTTGCTTCTTCAGGGACACAATTTTCACATCACACTAGCGGCGCTGAAATGCTAATGTGTGTGTAACATCTATTTCTCCTTTTCTTGATGTATGTCAATTTATATTTGTGTACAACCCTTTAATGTCATCATGGCATCAATCTTAATTATTTATATGTTATGTAGTAAGAAACTGATTTATTTTTAAAGAGTGTTTTTTTAATAGCTTAACACATTCTTACCACATATAATCTACTTTATTGCATTTAATAATGAAAGAGGAACTCATTTTTTTGGTATAAATATAAACAAAAATAGATATTCTTTTCAGCAAAAGTTAACTTATTTGTCACGGTAGTTCATTTTACTTTATCTTTATTGTTATGTTACCCAATCCTTTTACAAATAAGGAAAATAAATAAACTTACACACATTCTATATTATAAATGGGCTTACTACATATATTATGTAAATGAAAACCTTCGGCTAGCAATGATTTAAAGTACAAATAAATATATAGCAAGCGAAAACTATAAGACAATCAAGGCTGTAGCATAAGAAAATCACTTGACTCAGAAAAGGAGCATCAAGAAACCTGCATGATATTCCCCTCAATGCAAAATTTGATGTCAATAAGTTTAATACCTCAATAACGAATAAAAACACTAGCTTAAATCAAATTTTGTCACGTGGTTTTTTTATTACGTAGGATCCAATATTGCAAACGTATTAACGCTCAAAAGCCGACCTCATAATTCTTTTATCGAATTACTAATAACAGATGGCTTATGTACTTTAATCACCAGCCTTCCATCATAATGAGCATTACGTATTATACGTATGTATAAAAATCTTGTCACAATAATACCACACATGATATTTGTACACATATACTACTACATTGATAGTTATAATAATCTTTTTATATATGATCTTTCAGGACTACGTATATTTACCAAAGGGGGTTCAAGCTTCCTAATGGGTGCCATGAAAAGGATAGTCTCCCGATGTTGGTCAATGAAGCCATTGTCTGCGGCTAAATACCATTTTCCCCAGTAATCGGATTACCTTTTATTGACAGCAAATCTTTAATTTTTTAAATTATGTATTCTTTTGTGATAGTGATTATTTTACACACACACACACACACAACGTCAACATTAATAATCTTGTTGTTTATATCACTTTACTTGGTTTTTCTAAACAGTGTAATTAAAACCCTTGTACATTCCTTCAACAAGTAGTGACTACCTCTTTCCAAGTTTAAGCATAGAAAATAATAGACGTAAAAAAAATCCCTACGTATACGTAACTACGTCATGTGTTATTAGCAAAAATATTATACATGGCTGCAAACCCTCCTTTTAATTTACGCAACTTTTTATCAATATTCATAATTATTCATAATGATGTATCTAATACCGTCTCTGAAAAATTTACATTAATTTTCATTTTTAACAATATAGGACATGGCTTTTGGGAATGGTAAATATATATCTCGTTCTTTTGAACAACTATAAAAAAAAAGATTTGTCTAATACGTAGAATTGATTATTATTCAAAATGGGAAAATGGGTATGATACTGCAGTGGGGTATAATAATATGGTAAGCTATCTGAACTAGAACTACGTACCTGAACAACCTGAGTAACTTCCAGTGCTGATTAGAATAATACAGTCATGGGCGGTTTAAGTAAGCTGCGTGATAATATGCTTGAAGTTACATATATCTATTGGCTTTTGATTTGTGAATTGTGTTGTTTCGTGTGCTTTGTCTAGCAACAAGGAATCCAAGAAGTCTAATTAACGAGAAGGAATAGGAACTGGCGATGAAAACGAGAAGTTTGTTTAAGAATGTATTTTCAAGAACATCTATTAATAAAATAATTTTAGTTTGCAGTTTCGTTCTTAAAGGAATGTCATACACTATTATATATTATAGAATGGATCATCTATGTTGATAAAAAGAATAAAATAGTTTCTTAAAATATTGAAATCATCAAACTACCTGTATATTACTGTTGTCTTAATTATCAAAGAAAAACAATATGATATTAAAGGTAAATAACAATGGACAAGAGTATACAACGATTATTATCACACCTAATAACGAAAACAAATATTACTCAGAAAATGAATAAACAAACAAGAAAGAAGATATGGGTACTTGTTTTGACAGATCTAGATGGTGAAATTGACGTTTGCGTTAACTGAAATTGTTCGGCGCTGTTTCTTAATACGCTGTGGTGCTGAGAATTTCCTTTTTATTTTTATGTGAGAGTTCAAAGTTAATCAATCAATGTCGTAGTACATATCACGATTATGACACTTCATAGCCATCCATGCTATGCTCCATAATAAAAGAGCACCTTTATGTAGTTATTATGAGTTTTTATATAACTGGTTTGTAATAATCACCTTTTTTGCCACAAAAATTGGGGGGTATCAAACGGGAATAGCATTAATCGGCTTTTCGATTGCAACAACTCGGAAAGGAAAGAAGTGGCCGAAATTATCAAGCCGATAGACTCGCATTGTCCTCTGATTTGACAGTTCAAATAACTCAGAAAGGAATTATTTTCAAAGAAAAAAAATTGATATATCACTGGGACCTGATATAAAAATTGTGCTGACATTAATCAGCATATACTGGGGTATGATGCTTTGATAATTCGAGTATGAAATGAATTGAAGCTAACAAGAAGTTGGCGATAATGTTTGTGATATTGTACAGCACCAATATTTTCTGCGTTTTTGTTTCCTGAGGAAAGTTATCAAAGTTCTACACGACGTAATAAGTAGAGATATTTGTGATTCTGTATGGAATCGCGATTGTCATTAGTAAACAGGATTATAACTCAACTCAGAAAGGTCCACAATCTATCATAAAAAGCTCCATTTCTTTTCTTTTTCAAAGCAGCGTAAAAACATTCCTTCTACTATTTTCTTCAACAACACTGTTATATAGACTAATAATAACAATTCAATATGACAAGAGCATTTGACAATAACGTACCAACAAAGTTTCCCAATCTTCAACCCAAAGCTCCTAATGGAACAGATCTTTTACAAATTGAACGCTCCAAGGCTTCGTTTGATGTGAATACTTTATCCAAATTTTCATATGGTGAAGAGTTCCTTGATCGAAAGGAGAAGATTTTACGCATTATTGAATCCGATCCTGCATTTGAAAAATCCCAACGATTTTTTCAGAATCGCCATGAACGCATGATGCATGCTTATGAAAAAGACAAGAGAACTATTGAGCTTTCCGAGTAAGACTTTTATCATTTAATAGCAATATAGCTCTTGCTTTTCTGTAGTATATTATACGTATGAGGCATGATGAAGGATAATAATAACAGAAATTAACAACCATTCTCTATTGTAAAATGAATTATATAGGGAATTGGGTTGGGATGATGAAGATCGCCATATTGTTAATTTACTTTACGATCAACCTAGCCCCGTGAGTTTTTTTTTCATCATTCACATCGTAATTCGATTGGTATATATAGCTATTAGTAACATATATATATATCCCATAAAAAATATAGTACTCGCTCCATTATACCATGTTTGTGCCAACATTAGCAAATCAATGCAACGAAGAGCAGAAGAAGGTGTTTTACGAACGTGCATTACGCCATGAAATTATTGGTTGTTATGCGCAAACCGAGGTACATTTCTAACATGTGAATATATATTAATAATGGATTTGTTACTAAAAAAAAATGAAAACATCCGGTTTTTACAATACTAAAATTTACTGCGTATTATTAATATTATTATTAGTTGGGTCACGGCTCCAATATCCAAGGTCTTGAAACTACAGCTACTTATATCCCAGAAACCAACGAATTTGAAATTCATTCTCCCCACCTTACCTCATCCAAGTGGTGGATAGGAACCCTTGGAAAGACTGCCAATTATGCTATTGTTATGGCACGTTTGATCATTCACGGTAAAGATTATGGACCACATCCATTCTGTATTCAAATTCGTAGTTTAGAAGATCATCGACCTTTGCCTGGAATCACCGTCGGTGATATTGGTCCCAAGTTTGGTTACAACACCATCGATAACGGATTCTTAATGTTCGATCACTACCGTGTACCCCATATTTCTTTCCTTGCTAAGTTTTCTCAAGTTAAGCCTGGAAGTGGTGAATATGTTAAGCCTGTAAATGCTCGTCTCTCTTATGGTACCATGGTGCTTACTCGCGCTGGCATTGTCAATGGTACTATGATTACTTTTTATAGTCATCCAGACAACACGTTATAGTATTTTTTTTTTACTGCTTAAAAAAATTGAATACTTATAATAATTTTACTATTACGTATAGGAAGTAGTCTTGTTTTAGCACGCGGTGCGACGGTTGCTGTTCGATACTCTGCTATTCGTCGTCAATTTGTCGATACCGCTGAACCTCGTAAATGGGGAAACGAGATTATTGAAACTCCTGTTATTGATTACACACAACAACAATATCGTTTGCTATCCACTGTTTCCGACGTTTATGCAATTCTTTACGCTAGTCAGGACCTTCTTCAACAATATGAAATTAATCAAGTAGAAATGCAAAAAGGCAATTTTTCGTTATTGGCTGATTTACACGCAAACTCTTCAGGTTTAAAGGTACATATCATAATAATTTTTTCTGAAAATAAGTTACTTACATACTAAATGCTGAATTGGATTTTTTTTAATTTTTGTTATAGTCATTGACCACAACGATGGCATTAGAAGGTCTTGAAGATTGTCGTCGCGCATGTGGTGGTCATGGTTTTAGTTTGTTCTCTGGTAATATAAATAATTCATATTTACTGCAGTTTAAGATTAATAACTACTAATAATATTGTATTTTTGCTTTAAAAAAAGGTTTGGGGTTTGCATACCAAGATTATTTACCATTTGTTACGGTAATGTATATGTTTATCTTCTTACTGATTATTTTATTAATATAATAATACTTGGCATATTATGTGCTTTATAAAACTTACCAAGTCAAATTTCCATTATTATTTCATACTTTATATAGTTCGAAGGCGACAACTATGTTCTTACTCAACAAACTACTCGTTATCTTCTCAAAACATTCCGTGCCTTGGTCGCCGGAAAAAATGCCACAAAAGCTCATCACCAAAATATGACTACCATCTACTTGTCTCAATACCTTCAAAACCCAAATAATACTTGCCCAGCTAGCTCGGGTACGGACTTTTTAAGTCCTGAATTGATCTTGACCGCATTTGGATTCCGTGCTGCTTATGGTCTTGCACAACTTGTTGAAGAACTTGACAAAAACGGTAGCTCATGGAACTCTGTACTTGTGGACGTTGCTCGTGTTTCCAAGGCTCACTGTCAATTGGTCATGGTCCAATCTTTCTTTGTCAGAATCCAACAAGCATCGGAAAAGGAATTGCCTGCATCCGAACGCAAAGTCTTGCAATTGTTAGCTTGTTTGTTTGCTTTGCATACCATGGAAAAGGAAGTTGCTGAATTTTTGGTTTCTGGATATTTGTCCGCTTCACAATCCAAATTATTAAAGCGACAAGTTCTTGATTTGGTTGCTCAAATTCGCCCAGATGCAGTTTCGCTCGTGGATGCATTTGCTTTGCCAGATTATTTCTTGGCTTCAGCTCTTGGTCGCTATGATGGCAAGGTTTATGAACAATTAGTTGAATATGTGGAAAAGGAACCATTGAATCAAAAATTAGTTGTAGATGGTTATGAGAAATATATCAAACCATTCGTTCATAGAGGCTTAAAAGGACATAATGACTCTAAACTTTAAGCGATGTATTAATTTTATTTGCTTTTTTGCCAATGTTTATTCTTCGTGATTATACAATACTATATATAGCAATAATATTATATTACGTAATACGCAGATACTTATTATTACTAGCTTGTAAACCACCATAATAAATAAAAAAGAACCACGATAGTAAATATATTATTATGTATTATAGTCTAAATCTTCTATAAGTAAAATGATTACTTACATATGTTGTTTCTAGATTTTTCTTTCGAAACTAATCCTGACATTCAACGTTCTCAATTTAAGTAACAATGCTGATAGAAGGCTACTTATATTTCTTATGATGATTATTTTATTTTATTTTTGCTTTTGAGCCACTTGTAGCTAATACGAAAAAAAAATTGATATCAGTTGCGAAAAACTCTCTTCTATCATTGGTGTAAATCTCTAATCTTCACAAGTGAATCTCTTAGACTTCATATGTAGAAAAAAATTATATATTATAAGCGAAAAAAAAAAATTGACACCATAAGCAAAAAAAAAAACTGCTCTCATAATGGAAAAAATTTGAGGGTTGTGCCCAGAAATGAATGCAACATTCTGTCGTATTTTATTTTCTATGTACTAAAATAATGAGATGCACCATGAAAACTGGCATCTTTAAACATAAAAATATATACGCGAATAAATTAACCAGTACACTACGTTATACTCGGTCGCCGCAGAAATAGTAACTACAGCTTAATATGAAACAAAGGTGAAGACTACTGTCACTTTTTATGTGCGATGACACGGAGACGAACATACATAATAAACCATTTACCATCTTCTCTCTGGTATCCAGGACGAAGATGTTCCATGATTTCAGAAATAACCTCTTGACGTTCTTCTTCAGTTTTAAGTGCTTGCAAAAATGAAAACCCAAATGTTGTAAGCCAGCCAGCTACGTCTGTGTTCAACTGAGTCATACGAGGTACCAATTCAACGGAATCGACATTAAATCCATTTTCTTCCAGCAGTTTGGCATATTCGATTTCCGATGGAAAATACCAAGGTGACAAGGCTTTACCATCGTATCCACGACGATTCAATGCAGTAATCAACCCAGTGTGAACCTCTAATAATAGCAATAGTTATTATAATTTAAAAAAATAAGTGTATTCAAAAATATACAAATAAACAATAATTTACCTCCGCAGTTCATGAAACCACCCATTTCAGCAACAAATCGACCATTTGGTTTCAATACGTGATGAATACCTTGGATAGCCTTGACAGGTTCTTTAAGCCAATGGAGTGCTATTATCATTATGTGTAATATTTTCTAAAAAGTTAGTAAAAGCACAAGGCAAAAATTAAAGTTTTAAAAATAGAACTAAACTCACTAGCGTTTGAAAAAACAGCATCAAAATGCTCTTGTTTTTCTTGTTGGTCAAACCAAGTATTGAGGTAATGACCGTCAACGACATGGTAAGCAATTCCTGATTCTAATGATTTGGCCTTGTTAATCATGTCGGCACTAGCGTCAATACCTACAACAGTATGACATTTTTTAGCCAGTTGCTCAGTTAAAACACCATCACCACATCCAAAATCAAGAATACGTTCCGATGGTTTGGCGTCAAGTTTATTAAGAATAATATTTCCTAGTTTTGGAACAAAGGAAGCATGTGTATCATAATTTGATGCAGACCAATGATCGTTTTCTTGTTGTTGTTCCCCCATTGTTGTTGTTGACTGACTGTACATATATCAAATAATGCAAATTACCGTTGTTTTCTGGTGGCCCTTTTTATATATGCAGAGAAAAATGGGTGAAAGATTGACAGGATTGAAATAATGAATTTTGATTGGATAGACACATTATGATATAACTTGCTGCAAGTATAAAAGTATTGGTAACCTTTATTATCTTTACAGAAATTGTAAAGTTGACTCATTAAAAGTATCCTCTCAGGGTTCACCTTTATTGATAAGATATATTCAGATATATTTATATATAGATTAATTGTTGATATCTAAAAAAAAAAATTAACACCCATTATAGTTAACACTCTTTGATAGAATCGTTTGGTGATACATATCGACGTGCGTTATGTTTTGGTTGCATAATTTGTAATATCTGAATTCGTATATGATGAAATACATAGTATTGTTATTGAGGTGTTATGGGAATAACTTTTTACATTCAGATAATTATCCATAAATGTAAATAGTACTATTTCACTCCTTTTTTTTTCTTCTTCCCCAAACAAAATTTATATGGAACTTCTCACAGTGATAATTCACATGTTCCTTAAAAAATAAAAACTCACTAGAAACCCACAAACATCCCTCACCTGTTACACCCTCCCCCCCTTTTTTTTCCCCATACTTTAACCATCATCACGTATATAAAGCCCGCGTTTGCCCGTCTTTCTCTCCTATTTTTTTTTAATTATTATATTGTACGTACGCATAATATTTTAGAACAATAAATAATAATGGCTGGTGGTGACAATTTGAAAAAGCTTGCAAGTGAACTTCTTTTACCTGAACTTGAACGTCAATTGAAAGAAGAACCTGAACTTTGGCCCAATTTAAAGGGTTTGTTCATTCTTACCATTGCAAAGAAAAAGAAGCCTATGGCAGTCTGGTATGTTCTTTTTATTTTATTTCCATGGATACTCAAGAATAAAAAAAAATAAATTGGGTTGTTATGATCATTTCTATGTTTACTAAATGATAAAACGGCGTATAATGTTATCATGTTTATAGGTATCTTTTACTTCAAGGTTAATATTTTTTAAATTAATAGTTTTAGCGCGCAACAAAATTTTAAACTGTTGCGATTTATGCTTAACAATTTCTTCAAATTATTTAGGCAAGGAAGTTATGCCTTTGATTACAGATGATGAAGAAAAGGCTAGAAGTTCTGCTAAAACCAAAGTTCGCGTTGTCAAAATTCAAGTTGAAGATAGTGATTTGGTCAATTTTATTACTGGTGGTATGACTGGTGTCAAGGCTTATATGACTGGTAAGATCAAGGTCCGTGGTGATTTGATGCTTGCACAACGACTTGAAGAAGTATTTGAAAAGGCTGGAGGTAGAAAGGTAAAGAAAAAAAAAAGTTTGATTTATTATAGAAAAAGAAATACTGGCTGAAGAAATTATTTATTTTTTCTAAACATATAATAATGGTTATTTATGTATTGTAGCGTGCTCTTGATTTTATCAAAGAAAATGATCAACTTCGAGCACTGGCAGGCGGTAAATCCAAGTTGTAATTTAGTATATACTTTAATAATACCATCAAAAACAAAGTTTTGCTGTGCAAAGAAACAAACCTAATAGTATATGAATAATTCAGATCGATTGTCTTTTTTTTTTCTTGTTGTGATAAAAGAAAATATATTTTAAAATGACCAAAAAAAAAAAAAAAGGAAGGAAAAGGGAAACCTATATTACATTTTAGAGATTGTATATTATGCTTTTTTTTTTGTATGAGAGATGTAACTAAATATATGAGTGTGTGTGTGCGTGTGAAAAAAAAAAGGATAATTGAATGGGGTTTTTAAGAATAATGTGTAACTTGGATAAAAAGGTGGGGGGAGGGAGGAATGATAATCAGTTCGGATTGGCGTGTAAAATAAGCATTTTGAAATCGTCGTTATTTATCGTTGATATTGTATATGATAAAATGAATCTGTATGTTGAAAAGAGAGGGGGTAAAATAAATCCAATGTTCGTTAAAAATCCAAATCCATACCAGGTCGAGTTGGGTCTAAACCACCAGGTTGCCCACTTCCTTCACCAGTATCAAATGCACCCAAACCAGGTTGAGTTGACTTGGCATCTTCAAATGTACGATGTCGAATAACATCCATATCAAATTTATTCTTTAAGGTATTAATTTCTGAAATTAATTCAGAAGTTGCATCTTTCAATGCTTGACCTGGTGCTGTACCAGGAACTGTTTGTACTTTGATTAAAAAGTTATGTTCTAATGGATGAGGTACTTTATAACCTGCAAATAATACGCGTGGATCTTTTAATAGTTGACTACTCACAATGAATTACAGTTTTATTTCAGTTATTATAATGATTATTATTTTTGATATGAAATATATATAAATAAAAATATAAGCTTACGCTCGTAGCATATTTCCTAAAGTATGATCTTCACGTTCGATCTTGAAAGTAGCTGCATTAGGAATTTTTGTATCTACTTCCATCTCCACCCTTTATATTTTTATTTTTATCATTATTTAATCATTTCATGTCTTTTTAAAAAAAAAATATAAGAGTTTTGATAATAAGAAAAAAAAATGAATGAATCGTACTTTCTACGGCCTTCTGGAATCACAAAAAGTTCAAAACGATCAGGTGCGTTCATGATGTAATAAATTGAATAAAATGTAAAATAAGAATCGATTAAAAAAAAAAAGAGAGAGAGAGAGAAAAAAAGTTCAAAGTGAAAGCAACGTCAGCAAAATTGATTTTTTTCTAAGTTCTGCCGCATTTTTTTTTTCTTTGACTTCAAGCGGCTTCAACTTGACTTTTTTTTTTTTTTTACTCCAGATCAAAAAACGTAAGCATTATAACTTTTTTTATTTTATTTTTTACCCTTTTTATTTAAACATATAAGCAATAAATATATAATTTTGACATCAATGAAAAGAAATGGGTGAAGAAATGAGTTTATTTTGAAGGAATTTGCTTTTCTAATTTTTGAAAAATAAAAAAAAAACATATTGTATTATTAGATATATGAAAAAAAATGCTTCCACTTTCACTATTACACACAGCAGCAGGACATCCACTTTTAGTGGAATTAAAGAATGGTGAGACTTTTAATGGCCATTTAGTCAATTGTGATAATTGGATGAATTTAACTTTACGTGAAGTGATTCAAACCTCACCCGATGGAGATCGATTTTGGCGCTTACCTGAATGTTATATCCGTGGTAATACAATCAAATATTTAAACGTTCCAGAAGAAATTGTTGATATGGTCAAGGAGGAGGAAATAAAAGCAAGACAAGCTCGACGAGGAAGAGAGAATGGATATAATAATCGTGGAAGAGGTCAAAATCGTGGACGTGGTGGACAAAATTACAGAGGTGGAGGTGGACAACGTGGTGGTGGTCCTGCCAGTGGTAATCGAGCATGAAAAAACAAAAAATCCTTTATATTTGAGGGTATTAGCGTTACATATTCCCCCCCACACACCTCCTTCTCTCTTGTTTTTTATTTTCTATTTCCTCCACTTTTTTTTTTTCCAATTTAAAAAAAACTATGCAACCAAGATAAAAATTTATTAACTAAAACAACACATTTCTCTATACATATATTACGATATGTAAAAAAAAAAAGCCTCAAAAACATTGAATAATAATAATAATAATAATAAAAGAAACAAGAAGCGTATTTTTTTTTTTGCATTTGCATGTAAGTATATTACCATATGCAGAAGAATCACTTGAAGGAAAGTATATATATTCAATCTCAGGAAATATATGATCCAATCTCGTTCTTGAAATAAATTACCATGACAACAATATACGAAACAAAAGCAAAAATTAATATTGGATAGTTTTTTTTTTATAAAAAAAAAGTTGAATTACATTAATAAAAGATTGTTAAAGTGTATACTATAATACAAAAAGAATACGTAAGAAATTGTAAAGTCAAAAAGAGAAGGTGGAAGGGGATATCAGAAAGAGAAGAAGAATAGGAATTATTATAATTTAAGAGAGTGATAGATAGTGTGTGGGGGATATTGTATAGATGAAAAATATTGTCCAAAGTGTATATGATAATAATAATAACTAATAACTAATAATAATATTCTTTTTAGTAAACTATAATATCAGGGAAAGACAAGTATTATAATTTATGGGCAATTTTCTTGCAAACCTTCAATACAAGAAGCAAAGTAGTAGTGACCTGGAATTCCAGCAAGTTTGAACACAGCTTTTAAAAGAGCAGAGATACCTTGTCCAGCAATCATACCACCAGCAACACTGTACATAAAGTCTTCATGAGACTTGGGGTTCAAACGTTTCCAAATCTTACCTGAGGTCCAGCCAATCAACATAGATAATGGAACTTCAGGTGCAGGGTTAATCATAGCAATACCAATAGCAGACATAGAGGGTACATAACGATGATACTTTTCGGGAATAAACATAAACTTAATGAATGGGATGACAACACCAACAACAGCACATATAGCGGTAACAATAATGCAGTCTCTTGTCAATGGATCAGCGGAACCAGTTAACAATTTGGTAACTTGTAACCAGGCCATGACGGCGACCAATTGGAATTCACAATTCTTTGTGTTCAAATCATCGTTGATGACACATGGATAAGCTTCGGCAAACAAAATAAAAAGACCGACAGCAATACCAATAGCAGGAATGGAAGCGACAGCTTGAGCAAGGAATTGGGAACGTGGTGAAGCACCAACCAATTGACCTGTTTTCAAATCACCAACCATATCCACAGCTTGAGAAGCAGCAGAAGCAGAAATATTACCAGCCATCAAGTTGTTCTTTTGTACTTGTTGAAGGGTGTCTGAAGGCATACCAGCAAAAATCAATTGTGCCATTTTACCAATACTACCAGTAGGATTGATATCTGTTTCACCAGAAGCTTGAAGGCCGACGAATGACAAAATGAATGCAATGATAACCGCGACAATGGATTGATAGACAGGCATATGAAAGTATTCACCCATAATGGCACACGTGAAGATAATAGAAATGATAGTTCCACCAGCCCACCATGTAACAGGAACGAGTTCTTCTGGCTTGTAGATGTCATCACTAGATGCTGGACGGTCTCTAGGTGTAGGAGCCTCTCCACGGAAGACTTTGTGCTTAATAAAGCCGTACGCTTCACGAATACCATAACCTAATTCAGAAACGCCACCTTTGACAGCACGCCATAACGTGTCATAACGAACAAACAATTCAGTCATTGAGGACAAGACCATAAGTGCGATACCGGGCCATAAAAAGAAACTTTGGGCGGTGGTGCCTTCGTCACTAAAACCACCAGCACCAATCCAGTAACCCTTGGTAACACAAACAGGACCAACAACACCCCACAAGAAAACAGACGAGACAAAGAAACTGATAACAGTTGAACCAGGAATCATTAGACCAGCACCAAAGAATGGCCAATCAAATTGGAAAACCCAACCCCATTCAGCATCAGCACTCATCAAGGGTATGTAGTCAGTACTATAACCGATCCACCAGAGAATATGAACTATTGAACAATACAATGTAAGTATATTCATAATAACTCGAAATTCACTTGCATAATATTTAACCCAGACAAGTAATGATACTAATTTTTTTTTGGTCTCCGCCCCCAATCAAGTGCTCCTTCTCACATATTTATATAACTTACTTGCTTCGAAGAATGGAACCCAATAAGCGATCAAAGTCCAAATAAAGGTAATTCCAAAGAAGATACCCATCCATTTAGCCTTCTTCATAGCTTCTCGTTCACCTTCCACACTGCTATGTAAAGAGATGATAGTAATGGCAGTAGCACGTGGAGTAGGGAAAGCCAAATCTTGATTAATGACGAAATGTCGTCGAAGTGGGACAGCAAAGAAAAGACCGTAGAAAGCAGCAGAGATAGTGAAAAGAACAAGAGCAGCGGCATCAGCTTTGGGTGTGTTCATAAGACCCAATTTGTACATTGCAGGTACACCAGCAACGAAACCAGCGGAAAGACCACCAGCAGTAGTAGCAGCTGATTGAGCTGTAACGTTTTCCTTTGGACCAAAGTGACCACCACCAAGCCATAAAGGCAAAACGCGAGACAAAGGTTTAATGATAGCAAATGAGAAAATACCACCGAATAATGATGCAGCAAAAGTCCAACCAATTTTCAAACCGAGATATGTATTTGATGCAGCTGTTGATGTTTTTTCGTTTATTGATGTAATTATTATGAATTTGGATAAATGAATTGAATTAAAGCGTTCGAGAGATGAGAGAGCAAAAAATTAGTTAAATGATTGGGCGGACATAGCATACTCCGATTCAGATCATCAAAAAAAAAATGGAGAAAAGGAAAAAAATATATAAAAAATACTTGCCTACAAGACAACCAAGCAAGGAACCAACGACGGTAGCTCGCCATGTAAATTGCCATTCCTCTACGAATTCCTGACCTATAGGTCGATCATCCTTCATCTCAACTTGTTGATCCAAATCATATTGTTCTTTTTCCTTTGAATCGATTTCATATTCAATTTTTTCTCCCCCTGGAGTAATATCTTTGTCTCTGACTTCCGCCATAACTATTGATTAATTATTATCAAAAAAAATGGAGAATAAAAATAGAGATCGTTGCTATTTTTTGATTATTGGATTTGATATAACAGCGAAGAGAAAATAAAAAAAAAATAAAAAAAAAAGGTGTGAAAAAAAAAAGTAAGTGTAAGGAGGAAAAAAAAGAAAAGATTGAAAGAATAAACCAAGAAGCCAAGTCTAATTGATTTTATATGCTTGAGTCAAAAGATTATTTAATTCCTCAAAATTGGATTGAATTGTTTGTGTTCATGCTTATATTTGAGTTGTTGGTGCTATTCAACATTATACACACGACACCACAAGTAACATATATTTTACACATTGGGAAGGGTTCGTGCGTTTCGTCTTCCGGTTTGACATGGAGACTCTCTTTCAGGAAATTTCTGCTTGAAATGGTAATTCGCTGTCTATTAGGTCGAATGGTGCAACCTTACAGTTGTGTTATCTAAAAAAAAAAATCACCTCTCTCCTTCTCCTTTGTTGTACCTTCTTTCCCTTTGATTAAAAAAAAGTAGGGCATTAAAAAAGGTATATTCTTAGTTGCCACCATTTCCTCCCCTGTGCTCTTAAATTGTACATTCATTCCTTTTTTTGTCCTTCTTGTCCTGATTTGTTCTTTCGCTTTTCGTCTCTCCTCTTCCTTGCATAAACATGATTCACTGATATAACTTTTATTATCGGAGAGAGGAAATAAAGAGAATATTTTAATTGTTTTCTTGAATTCAACATCCAGCAAATTGGTTTATATTCCAATAAAAGCGTTATCTACTTTATTAGTACAAAATACTGTTTTTTTTCCCCTATCAACGGACTTTGACGAAAAAAAAAAAATGGGACATGGGGGTATTTTTTTTGCACCATAGATGATAATGCAAACATGTAATAATTTTGGAGGTGTTCTATTTTGCCAAGCCCCTCAGGATCAATAATACTCTTTCGCTTTTTTTTTTTTGGACTTTTCTTTATCTCTTTTTTTTTTCTTCCCGCGAGCGTGGTACAGAGTAATGCCAAAGAGGTTGAGAGTCGTAGTATGATTATAGATCACACGCAGTTTACTATTTTTTGATATGTAGGGAAAACAGCACATGATGAAGATAAGTCGGTCTTTTGGTTAAATCTTTTACAATATGTTAATCATATGCATGGATGTATTCAGGGTTATATAATAAAAATAACATCATTATTATAGTTATAGTATTTCTTTTTCCGGTACGTATTATATATAGAGGCTGTAAATAAGGAGAAAGGGGTGTTGGAGGAAAATGGAAGTATTCAATACTATTCAATTCTGTGAAGTTAATAATAAAGTGTCTTGATCACATCATCTGTGTATAGTGATATTTACATTCAATATTTGGTATGACACGTGACAACAGAAAAAAAAATAACATAATAAACAACCCATATAAGATTACTGCTTTCACCATAAGTAAACATAGTGCATTAACATGTCAGGAGACACTTTCTTTAGATAATGTGAGCTGCTTATGTATACATTTGATAAATATGTAGTTTTTATCTGTCCCTTACACCCTTAATTTTTTAATACATCCGCTTTTTCAGTATATTTATGTTTTCCCTGAGAAACCTTCATTGTTTGCTTTTTTTTTTGCTTGATGAAAATGTAAGGCGGCATTTGAAATACACTTCTTTTTTTCCTATGCAACAGAAACGATGCGATTATTTGAAGAAAGACCCCCTTTTTTTCTTTTTACATCTCGTAAATTTATAATACTCAATGTTATGCTATTATTGTCTATTTATTGATAACAAGTATGAATCACTTTTTATTTTTTTTAAAAGACTGAAACCAGATCATTACACCCGCCCATCAATGGTAAGTTTCTTTTTTACGATTCTGGATCAGAAAAAAAACCTTATTGTGTTTTTATGTTATACAAAAACATTGTGTAACAATCAGATGATAAATTGGGTTTAGAAAGGTGCTTCTTTTCCCATCACTCTAACATCTTATTTTTATTTTGGATACCTTTTACTGTTTTTAGCTTTGATACATTTGAGATCTTTAAGAAATTTTTGCCAAAACTGTAAAAAAATTATAATTATTTTTCTACTAGTTAAAAAAGATTATGAAATGAAACTTATTCTCATCTTGATCTTTGTTGCTAACAAAATAGAAAAAAAAAAAGATAAGCAGACTTGTGTTACAATTTAAATATACATGGGAATTAATTCAGTAATAATAACAAACCTATGATATACTTTAAGTATTCTTCACATATTCAACTGAAAAAAAAAAAAAGTCCTTCATCACAAGGTTAACAGTAGTTTTGAGTTATTAACTAATATTTTTCTAGGGTTAGCATAATATAAACTTTTATGTAGTGTATACTAAATTTGGTTACTATTACAAGGAGTTCTTTCAAATTAAAATAGAGTTTGTCGTTGGTTAAAGGAGTCAATAATGGAAGGGTTGATGTTTGCTTCTTGATGTATATCCTTGTGCGACGCACATACTGCAGTACTGTTGTATACCTGTTTCTTTTTAATTATATACATCGAATTATATTATTATTGCCCCTACAATGGCCCTTTTTTTCTTTTATATCCAATTGCCACTTTTCTCGTTTTTATTTTTACTTTACCCCTGAGAAAAAATAGTAACCTACAATTTCAAATATAAAAAGAATAAACCCCTCTTTAAAATCTATCATTATTAAATATTAAAGAGAAGTTCGAGAATGAAAAAAACTCCTGAGAGAGAGGTTTTCTATAATACTAAAATGGTAATCAATCTAGATTATCGAATATGGTCTTTTATTACTAAAACGATGTGGTTACTTACTATTATTCAAATAGATAGCCTAATATTGACAACTTTACCAAAAAGAAAAACACAACTTCATACACAGATTATTTTTATTTTTACTTTTGATTTGTGTTTCAAGAAGATGTATAAAATAATGACACGATTAATCGAATATCAGTAGTTCTGATTTGGGTAATGATACATGCTAATAATTTCAGTTTTTTACAGCACCATTCAAAAAAAAAAAAAAGAATATTCGTGGGAAATAGCAATTCCTGGATATTGAACCTTAGCCATTTTCATATTTGCCATTAATATTTTTTCAATATATAATTTCTTGAAAAAAACATATCAATGCAGGACTTGGGGTAGTAATTTTGCAGTAGTAATCGGGCAACACCGGGAATTTTCCGCATAACTGACTGGATTTTATCGAGTATTACTAACTATAAAAGGTGCCTTGCCATGGTTTGCAGTAGTTTACATATTTGAACCTTTGATTTTGATTAATTATATCAGATCATTGACTTCTTTTCTCATGTTTCTCTTTTTGTAAAATAATAATATCCTCTCTTTAAATGTTTAACGAGCTATTTGCTCAATGAAATACTTTGTCTACATCTAATAGAAACGTACATGGTATATGAGTATTCAATTAATTTTTATATTTATATATATATATATATATATAAATGTGTGTGTGTACCTTTTCTATATTGAAGCTAATTGATAATAAGAAGAATCTTAAAGCTGGTGAACATGTCAAAATAGTATTATTTATAGATAAAAAGAAGGCGAGGTTACTTTTAAAGACTTTGATGACTATGTGTCACTTTCTTTTTTTGAGTATATGGGGGATAGTATTTTTCAAAATAAGTAATTTCATATTAATATAATGTATTTGCTGAACTGATACGTAAAGGTTAAAAAAATTAAGATATTAATACCAATCATTAAGCGCTTGATTTATTAAATGTACATTACTCATATACTTAGTTAATTATCAGTTTTAAAAACATATTGCAAAAATAATAATACTATACAAAAACTAGTGTTATATTTAATTTCATTAAAATCATTATTTAATAGTTAGTAGTGTTCGGTAAATCCGGCCAGTTGTGCGGATATTGTCCAGTGTTGTCCGACTACTACTGCAAAAAAGTACTGCATTTCCAGTACTGCAAAATTAAAGGTAACCCATGAAGGTATATAACTTTAACGATTGCAAGACTCCTCGTGAGCTTTTTAATACGTACTGTATCAAGTGTATTTAAAAAAAATGATTTTTTGCTATTAAACTTTTTGACTTTTTTCCTTGCTGGAGATATATTACACTTCAATAAAACGTATCTTTTCCCGTAAAAAAGAGTCGACTAGAAAAAAATATGAGCGATCTTTCGCAAAATACTGTTGAGATTATCTAAGTATATATTCTTAACCACGTGATGGTGGTTCAGCATAGTTAGAAGGCTCGTGGCGAGATACTGTGTGGATATCTTATTCAATTTTATAAGTCCAAACATTTTAATCTAACGCGACTCAATCAAAAAGCTATAACATGATAAACTAGAAATAGAAGCTAGTTGGTAATTGTGCTAATATTAATACATCATTATACTGTAATAGCATGGCACTAATAACTCACAAAGTAGTAATGACACAATTCACAATCATCTCAATGTATACGACTTAACTTAAGCAGATTGAAAAACAAAACCGTTAGGCGAATATTTTGACATGTACGTGAATATAAAAAGAAACTAGGTTCTGATAAAAGATACTGCTTTCTTATTTAAATAGTTGATAGTCTAAAACAAAAATGCAATGCTTACGTACCAATAAGTAAAAAAGCTCAATACTTTCTCCCTTTCGTGCAAAACAACATGAATCTAGTATTATTTTTGTTTTCTTCTTTATGTAAAAATGTAAATGTCGCCAATAGTAATTGGTCCATCATGATGTCTTTACCATGAGAACAAGTTCACAGTAACTGTTTAATATATTGGCGTTTATGCGAATAATTATTAATAACAACAAGATCTAACAAATAAAAATCAAATCTACACGCCGTAAATATTGTTTTATTGAAGCACGCGGCTTTCCAGGCATGCTTGGATCTTTGGATTGCATGCATTGGCAGTGAATCTTTTATCAAAATCACACACACTACGTACTACATATATTGTTAATTCAGTTGAGAGCAATACAGTCCGAGATTATAAAATAGATGTGACTAACACATAACATTTAAATTATGTCAGAATGATATTATCACTCGTACGAGGAGATGTTTTGAAGAATAAATTACATCACATTATTAAGTAATTCGAAAAGAAAATTTTTAACAAGACGCATTATATAGATTTATACTTTTGGTAGACAGCATCTTGTTCTTGCGCTACAGAATTATACGGTCAAGAATATACAGGTTTCTGGGGTTCTACTCTGTATATACTTACCTTTTTGATCGATTCCATTTAATTAAAAAAAATAGGAACAAAACTATTATATAACCCTATATACAATTTGAATAACAATGTCATTTAATGAAAGAAAGTAGTCAGCCTTATTTTCCACTCGAATTCTTTTAGAATACCAATCTCATACCGATTTAGACATGTTTCACATTGAAGAAACAGTTCATTTTCAATATATCAACTACAAATCAATGGATTTCCGTAATGGTCACGCAGTGAGAAAACTTTTACACATACTACTAAATGTTTATAGCAATACCATATTCCAAATGCAGATGTTGTTTATTTAAGGTAAAAACTAGTTCAGTTTCTTTAGGTGCGATCTTCATCTATAAGCTCTATAGATAAAAATTAGATCGATCATTGCATTATTTGTTTAGTCTTGACAAAACAAAGAAGAATATATCCAAAAAGAACTCAAGCTATGACATAAATAATTACATGTATTATTGAGAATAAAATGATAGTAGTAAATAAGTTCAAGTTCATGTGTACGTAGCGTATATCTGTCTTTAAAGGTGTTTATTCTCGAAATTTTATATTTAACTAGTCTTCTGATAATAATTTCTCATGCACTGGCACCCGCCATGATGTCTTCAAAGAGTGATGTTACAAGTTATCATATTACTGTCAGTACATCGTATAAAAATAATAATCAGAAAAAATATTAATTACGTACCAGTCCATCATACCCATTTAAAATGAAGTTTATAGCCTTGCAATAACTAAGTTTTTTTTTTTTCACATCTTTAGCCTAGCAATGTTGCATAATATAAAAAAAAACAAATGTATCAGTGATAAAGTTAACTTTATATACATAAACAGATGTTATAAGAGGCTATCATTTATAAACGGTCAGTGGAACTACATATTCTACTACATAAATCTCTTTTTGGCATACTAGCTAACCCATAAAGCCTCAAACTTTATAAAGGGCGGTATCATATTATTTTTTCAAAAACATACATGTATAGATCTTGTTATCAGTTATGCATAATTATTAATACGTATGATACTTAAGTCAAATGATTAGAATAACGGAGATAAATAGGTAATTGGACTAGTAGTATTTTGTTGTACTATAGCAGCCGTACAAATAAGAATGCGACTTTACTAAGTGCAGAATGATTTAGTATATACATTACCAAGAAGTATTATTAAGATATCAAAGTGATCTGCTACTTTGGGAAAAATGGGAGAGATCAAGTAAAAGAAAAGATCACTGATACTAACACAATGTAATAACTAATACTACTTTTCGATTCATTATTATACTATTATACAAGAGCTCCTGCAACAACATTTAAGGTATACATTTAATTAAAAAAATGTGTATTACTGTTAATTAGTATATTATCATCTTTAAATTTCAAGTTTATTGAATGAATGAATAAATAAAAAAAACCCCTTAATTATAAAACTATAATCACATTGTCGAGTATACACTTAGCCACAAGCTGATCTATGTGTAACTTCTCATACCTACGCCACATTTCAAAATAGATTCTGGTTTATCCCAGGTTGTTTTTTCATCCAAAATAGTACTAGGGAAGTCTCTTTTACTTTTTTTTTTTTAAAGAAAACGCTATAAATCTATAATTATAACAAAAGCTATAAAAAACAATTTGTATATCATTTTATATTAATGTTATTATCCATATTAGTATACATTTACAAAATAAAATTTATAAATAAAATTTGTGAGAGTGAGTGGTGTTCAAAATACATTATTTAAATAAGGAGGCTGTACAAAATTTTCTGTTTTTTTTTGGAAAGAGTAACTAAAGGTTGAAGAGTCTTTTTTTTTAACCTTAGTCGCGATAATGAGGTATATCAAGACCAACATCATTTTCTCTAGTATTTGGTCGTGTCCCTCCTGGCGCTGGTCCACCGTTTCGATAAGCTTCGACAGCTGTATCATATGTAAATAAAGGTGCATTGCTTGTATTAGTATTGCTACTACTTGACCATCCATATTCACCATTATTACTCGACATTAATGAATGCCTATAAGGATCACCATAGAAATCATCATCATAAGAATTACCCGTCTCCATAGGTGATGATAATCGGCGTTGTTGATGTTGAAGTTGCTCAATCCTCTCGCGTTTTTTCTTTCGGCGCATGAAAAACGCAATCGCTGCAATCGCGAGACCAAGACCTGCGACTCCTCCTATGACACCACCAATAATAGCTTTCGTGTTTGGCGAACCTTGCTCAATAGCATCTACCTCAGGCAATGTTGGAACGACCGTTCTAAAGAAAATTAGTTCAAAGAATAAAAGTACACATAAATGTAAGGACGCTTAGATGAAGATAAGAGATAAAAGATGAAATGTGTAAATAAATAAATTAATAATAATAAAATAGATTTACACTTGAGAAATAAAAGTTGTGGTTGTCATGGTTTCGCCATTAGTTATTATGACAGTTTCTGATGGTACGAGAGTAGTAACTGTGGTAAAGCTTTGTGTTGTTGGGGCTGATGTTGGCTCTGGAGTAGGTTCGTTTACAGTGCTCGTCGGTATTGGATCACTGGTAGTAGTAATAGTTGGAGGTACATCAATCGTTGTTGATGTATCTGTAGGTGGTTGTGTCGTTGTTGAAGGAGAAGGAATATCAGAAGTAGTAGTAGGATCTACTGTAGTTGTAGGAATTTGTGAAGTAGAAGCATCCTCTGTTGTACTTACAGTTGGGGTTGGATCGGGTGATGTTGTGTCAGGAACAGAAGTGGTAGTCGGTTCAGGTTCCGAAGTCGTCACAGGTGGTGGTGATACTTCTGAATCTGTAGTGGATGGATTAGGTGGAGAAGGCGATGTACTTTCACCAGGGACTGGTGTAGTTTCTTCAGGAGGAGGTGACGTGGTTGTTGGTTCAGTAGAAGGTTCATTATTACTCGAAGTCGGATAATTAGTTTCTTGTGTTGTTGTTGGTTCAGTAGAGGGATCATCTTTACTTGAACTAGGACCATCAGGCTCTTGTGTTGTTGTTGGTTGATCATCTGGAGACGAGTCTGTCGGAGATGGTCCTGGTGTCTCTGTAGTGTATGGTTCTTCTTCAACAGATGACATATTGAATAATAAATTATATTAAAAAAGGGTATCAAGTAAATAAACAAAAAGAAATTATAAAACACTGTTAAAAATAAGCGAAAGAAATGAAAAGAAGAAAAAGAGAGAGAGACTGCGCAAAGAGAAACAAACAAAAAAAAAGTTAAAAAAAAAAGAGGCGTAGCTTCTATAACAAATAACCGACACAAAGGAAATAGAGAGTGAAAATAAATGGTCTTTATCTTTCTGTGTTTTGAGTTTTATGTGTGTATTGTATACAATCACCCATCTGACTTTGACGCCAAAAATAACTTTTTTTTTTACTTTATTTTGTTTACAAGTTCTTGGGATTAGAAAAAAAGAGGACTTTTTATTTTGTAAAATGTGAGTTGTGGGAGTGTGTGTGTGTGTGTATAAGTAAATTGTGGTAGTTGATGTTTGTTGCTTGTGTCGTCATGAAATCATATATTTATATAAAATAAAATATATAAAATGTCTACTTTCTATACCAAAGACGGGTGATCTTGGTCTACATTATAAAAATAAAATCTTTTTTTAGCATTCGGAATATTGTATGATACGTCTTCTACCATTTCCATCAACCTATACTGCCCATTATATATATATATATATATATATTTATCAAGAAAAAAAGGAAAACTTACTCTTCTCATCTTCTTTTGCAATTGGAAGATACCATATAAGAGTGCTTCAGCAGTAGGAGGACAACCAGGAACATACACATCAACAGGAACGATACGATCACAACCACGTACAACAGAGTACGAGTAATGATAATAACCACCACCGTTAGCACAACTGCCCATGGAAATAACCCAACGGGGTTCAGGCATCTAAAAAGTATTGATCCATTAGCCACCGCATTGAATTTCTTATCTACTCTATTTTCTCTTTTGTAATCCAAATATTTATATATTATAAATAAACGTTATTGTAATGTGAATTATTACCTGATCGTAAACCTTTCTCAAAGCAGGAGCCATCTTGTTGGTCAAAGTACCAGCGACAATCATGACATCGGACTGACGAGGAGAAGCACGGAAAATAATACCCAAACGATCCTGATCGTAACGAGGTGCAGAACAATGCATCATTTCCTACATTTATAGATAATATATAGTTTTCCCCCAAAAAAATAATTGCTTTTTAATATCCAAAATATCCTTCATTCTCTTCTAATCGGTTTCGCATTATTATTATTATTATTCGTCCGAAAAATGATATAATCAAAACATACCACAGCACAGCATGCCAAACCGAAAGTGACAGGCCAGAATGAACCTTCACGGGCCCAACTAACAACACGATCGACAGTAGACAAAATGTATTCTATAATTATATAAATAATTCAATGTTGTTGTCGTTGTTTTTTTTAACTGTTATTAATTGAATTCCAATGTGATTATGTCTTTTGTTGTCGTTCATTTTCGAAATATATATATATTGTTTCCAATTTTTTTTTAAGAAAAGAAAAAAGATCGAACCTGCGCCATTGTTGGGCTTCAAAGCTACGTCTTTAATTTCGTCAATGTTGCGAGTAACTTCAGTTGATACAGCACGCTTTGATACGACAGATAATGCTTGAGGTGCGACCGAGGTTGCTGTTATATTATATATTATTAATATATTATATTAATTACGCGACGGGTGTTGATCAAAAAGTGTTTTAATATATAAATTGCCAAACTTACTCAAGGCACGCTTGGCAGCATTCAATCCAAGTGCAGTCATCGCCATTATGAATGGGATCTTTGTATATAAAGAGTAGGGAGGGTTAGTTAGTAATGGGGAAGGAAGGCACAAAGAAAAATCTCCAATAGTTTGGACCCGCTTTGCTGTTTTTTTTTTTTTTTCTTTAGTTATTTTTTGTTCACTCACCAGCCTGTTTCTGCCGAGATTAAAAAACTGTGACGTAACAAATGGTCAGCCGGCGGAAAACCAAAAGAATTGATAGTTTGCCTTGTTTTGAGACATTGACTAGATTCACTTTTTATATTAAAATAAACTTCTTATTTATAGGTACACCTCCAGATTTTTAGAGCAACTACTTGTACTTCAAATATGAATTAACGGTTTTTGGCGAGTAACGTAATAGTTTATTTGACTCAGCATAATATCGGTCGTCTGAGAATGATATATAGAACAATATTAAAACTTAATTTAAATCAATATATGAATTATAATTCTGTTAAATATCAAACGTGGATCTAACGCATTACTCTTCCATTTATTCATTTATACCAAAAATATATACATTCAACTTCACCATTAACGACCTAGATTTCTCAGCTATTTAGAAAAAAGTATCAAACCTAGGATACAGGATAGAGATGCACATACACGTGCATTTTTATTTTTGTGTTTATCTTAATACTTTAATTTGAGCTATATTTCTTCAAAGTCTGTCAGTGATAATGTTCCTTGATATATGTAAATCTAGTATTATCAAATTAATGAACCAGCACTCTTCATAAGAAACAATAAGAATAAATTTGAATCTTGATTCTTTTTTTTTTGTCGCTTCAAAACAGAATATACAAACAGCTTGATACAACTTTCGTCAACTACAGTGATAAAGCTCGATGGTACTGTATACTACGAACTTGAACATAATCTGGACGAGGATCATAATATTAACCATGAATAATCCTATAAGTCATTACGACACCTTGGTCGACTGTTTTCCCCAAGGAATAGCGTGAGATGGTGTATATTGCTGTTGTAGCTTCCAAATTTTGAACATTGGAGCGTTGGCCCAATTATGTACGATCATTATACGAAAAGAGATTACACTATATAAATGTTATGAATTATTACTCTGTTACTTTTATCTTTTTATTTTGTTGTTGTATTAATATTATAATTTAATATGTATGACATAAATATTATTAAAATTAATAATTTCATTACCAATTGCACGCTCATAAACTACTTTTTGTTGTTCTTCATCAAATCGATATTTTATGAAAGTGGTAATAAACATAAGGTGCACTATTGATATTATTGTTGCAATTATATAAAAAAAAAGAAAGTGTTTAAGTTTTACGTACGTATTATTTATTATCACCATTGAATTAAAAGTATGTGTATTTATAAATCTAAGTACAAAATGAAACTAAACAAACTTGTCAGAGAAATTTGACCGTACGTACAAAATACTAACAATCCATTTATCTCCATCATCCCACTTCTAATTATCTAAAATAAGGGAAGTACGTAAAAGAAAAAAAAATCATAGTGAGGAACTGTTTTTTTGTATTCATCACCAAGTCCCAAACAAACAAAAATTTACAGAGCAAGTTCACTATACGTGTATCCGATTCATATACATGTACAATATATCTTTGAAAATGATGAGCATAAAGATTCAGAGACCTAGTGACATTACTGTTCTATTACTAGGTGAAATAACCAGTGATACTCATTGCTTGTTAAAAATGAGCTTACTCACATTATTATAATAGAATTACTTACAGCAGCTGTTACTGTTCATGTTAAAAGGACTCAGCTATTTCTGCTCTTGGTGAGATATCACTATCTGTAATAGTAGAAGCTATGACGAGAATGTTTGCTGCAATGATTACTTTTGACATTGTAATAATAGCTGTTATTGATCGTGCGAATAACCAACGATGTTAATAACCAACACTTTTTCACTTATTACTGTTTTTTTTTTCAAACGGACTAAAATTGATAAGCTATTGGTTTTTCTTTGTTTTTCACAAAAAAAGTAAAATAAATAGTGTTGGAGTCGATACAGTACGCCGAAATTTCAGGAGCAATAGCAATCAAAACGAGCAGTACGTAGTAAATAACAATTACCTTTATTGACAATAGCTGTGTTACAGTATGAGAATGAATATTACTAATGGTACTTTTTGACAAAGCTATAGTTGATTATATATTCTTTGAAATTGACTTGGATAAAATTTCATTTAAACTGAGAACCTGATCATTTTTCATGCAAAAAAAACGCAGGCTCCGATATGTATGAATATACTTTTCAAACGGCTATCAAAGACCACCTGTTGTGTCCTTTATGTCGTAAGTATTTTTCTAGTTTGAATATGATATGTTCCTGCCCCATAATATACTCAGGTCAGGTAATAGTCACGCATTACGTACCCCCGTTTACTGTTCATTATTATTAAAACATTTCCCATTCATCCATCTTAGTGTTTGATGTGGTACAAACAATAATGTCGCATATTTCACATTATAATTCGATAATAATTATCCTTATTTTGCCATCCCTCCTCTTAACAAAATTGTTATATGTGACGATCTCCCAATATATATTCGTAGTAATAATATTGATGTTTGTGGCGGATGAAAAATAATAGTAGAAAAGGTGAAGAATATTGCTTTGTATGTATGTATGTGTGTGTATATGTGTGTGTGCAGATATGAATTGAGTGATTGGATTAAAAAATTAAAAAGAAAAACGTGAGAAACAGAGAAAACAAATCAAAAATGATTAGAGAAAGAGAGAATATAAAAAAAACGAGAAAAAGGAGCTTTACATGAAATGAAAAAAAAATGGGAGAGAGAAAAAAGGAAATATTTCTATTCAAACTGTTGTTGCATGTACCTGACTTCCTGAAAATATGGATGATTCATTGCATCCTTTGCGGATATTCTCAATTGTGGCTGATATTGAAGCATGCGTGACAATAGATCGCGGCCACATGCGTCGACATTTGGCAGGATGGTATTTATATGTTGGGGCGGATAAATAACCTGGTTGGGTTTATATTCGGGCAATTGAGAAACACCTGGCCAAGTTTGTTCAGTTGGGGTACCCATCATCCGAAAGATCTTCTGTAATTGATCTTCATTGGTCGTACCTGGAAACAAGGGTCTCCCTGTATACATTTCTGCCATGATACAACCTGCAGACCAAATATCGATTGATGTTGAATACATCCTTGAACCTAATAAAACATCCGGTGCTCGATACCATAAAGTGACCACTTCATTTGAAAATGTATTCACAGGAATACCAAACGCACGTGCCAATCCAAAGTCTCCCAGTTTTAATTCAAGTCGTTTATTAATGAGTAAGTTCTGTGGTTTTAAATCACGATGAAGCACTCGGTTTTCGTGACAATAAGCAATTCCTTTTAGAAGCTGGTACATGAATGACTTGATGATGGTCGTTTCCAATGCTGTATGACCTGTACGCGCCGTGGAATCCATATATTTTTTCAAATCTTGATCCATGTATTCAAAGATTAAAATAAGTTTAGATTCAGTATGAATGACATCAATAAGTCGTACAATATTAGGATGCTTAAGTTCTTTCATAAGTGAAATTTCGCGAATAGCAGTGGAAGGGGCACCTTCTTCGGCATCCAAATGAATTTCCTTGAGCGCGACCATTTCGCCACTAAGTCGACTTTTGCCTTTGAAAACTGTTGCATAGGTACCTTCGCCTAGTTTTTCTAGTCTAGAGTAGCGTTGATCAGGAGTACCTGTAGTCGACATGGAATGTATAGGGTATGTGCGTTTATAGAAAAAGAGGAGGAAAGAAAAGGCGGGTTTTAGTATGTAAAGAAACAACAAAGGAAAAAAAAAAGAGGGGTAGGAGGGGGTACGTTTTGTTTTTTGTTGTTGTTATGGCTTTTTTTTGTTGTTACGTGTAAGAAAAAAGAGGCTGTTTTGTTTTGCTGCGCCTGTATGTATTATATATATATGTGTGTGTGAGAGAGAGAGAAGTTTTTTGCCTCAAGCATTATAATTGTCGTTGCTGGTTATAATTAGTATTACTATGTTTTCGGAACTTACAAAAAAAAATGAATTTGTTGTAAACATTCTCCTTCTTTTGGATAATAATCCCATCAACACGTTTTTTTCCTCTCTTTTATTTTTTTTTCTTCTTCTCTCTCTCTCTTTTCGTTTTCTACTTTTATTATTATTATTTACTATTACTGCTACATACTATTTTTTTTATAAACAAAACTATATATATACCCTATGTTATCACCATGCATTACTCCGCCTAGCTCCGCATCCCTTCAAGAGATCGTCCATTCTCAAACAGATTTATTATTAGACTGTCTTGTTGCTGTTTATGCTGATCTTTTTCCACAAAACAATGATTCGTCACCATCGTCACCATCGTCACAATGTACGTCACTTTTTACTATATTTTACACACATTATATATTAAAACTAATCAATCAAAAAAGGCTAACAAGTACTACTATTATTAATATTATTATAGATGAATCACTTTATCAACATATCAAACAGTTACGTATAAATAAAAACGATTTTGAACATATACGACCTCTTGCACGCGGCCAATTTGCTCAAGTATCCATTGTTCGACATAAAAAAAATGGTCAAGTTTATGCCATGAAACAACTTCATAAAGCTCATGCTTTATCACATCATGAACGAACTTTCTGTATGGAAGAGCGAAATGTTTTGGCAGTACAACATCAGCAACATGATAATGACAAGCAAGAATCATCATCATCATGGATACCTAAGCTTCATTGGGCGTTTCAAGACGATGATTATTTATACTTAGTGATGGAATATGCAGGTGGCGGCGATTTATTCAGTGTTTTATTACGACAGAACAATGAATGTTTGACAGAAGAAGAAGCACGTTTTTATATTGCAGAGACCATAATCGCTGTGGATAGTTTACATCAAATGGGATATATTCATCGGGATATTAAACCTCAAAATATTTTGATTGATCATACAGGGCACGTCAAAATAACCGATTTTGGTTCTTGTATATCGATTAATGATGCAAAGGTAACTATATTCATTAGAATAAAATACAAAATACAAAAAAAAAAGCCATATAAAAAAGTCAATAATGAAAAGAATATGTAAGTGCTTATATGTGTTATATAATAGAAATCGCCACCGACAGTTGCCGTTGGAACATGTGATTATGTTGCTCCTGAAATATTACAAGCACAAGAAGGAAATTTGACGTATGGTACTGAAGTAGATTGGTGGTCTGTTGGCATTGTATTATATGAAGCCCTTCAAGTATTTCCACCGTTTTATAGTAATGAGAGCCAAAAAGAAACCTATTTGAATATATTGTTTCATGAGGTAATCTAAACATATAATTATAAATTACAGAGTTATTTGTAATTATTAATTCCCATGTTTAATGTTACGTAGTCCAAGCTTAAGTTTAATGAAGATTTCCCAATATCGGATGAATGCAAAGATTTGATTTGCAAGTAATTTCCTCTTTTATTTTTATTTATTTTATACAAATATTTACAACATTATCAAACAACAGCAATAATAATGTTGCTCGAACAAAAAAAATATACATATATATTTTATTTTTCTGATTTTGTTGTTGTATACAGATTGCTATCGAAACGAGAAACTCGATTAGGTAAAAATGGCGTTCAAGAAATTCAACAACATCCATTTTTCAAAGGGATCGATTGGAAAAACTTACGTAAAAGTAAGAAATAATGAATAAATGACTGACATGATGAAGCAGCTTTGTTTTTTTTTATTAGTTGAAATAATAATAATATTACTACTTTTTTTATAGCAAAACCACCATTTCAGCCAATTTTGTGTACCCCAGATGATACATCCAATTTTTCGGATGCAAATGAAAATAATGAAGAACAAGAACCAAATGAACATTATACTTGGTCATCTTCTACAACTACCTTGCATCAACAACGTTATACATCATTTATTGGATTTTCATTTTCTGAAATAAATAATAGTATCCATCCTACTAGTAGTACTATTACACAAACATCTTTATCACGCCAGCAACAGCAACAACAACAAAACGAAATACTCCTGCAGCAATTACGCGACGAAAATAAGCAATTACTTGAACAAATTCGATCCAAAGCAACTGAAGATGAAAGTTACACAAAAAAAACTGACATTGTTAACGATTTAAATAAACGCATTGATGACTTGACAAAAGAGAATACTCGATTAAAATCTACCTATGATGATACCCAACGAGAATTACTAAATGAAACAAGTCAGAGACTCAATGGAGTTCAAGAGCTCACTCAAGCTCAACAACACATTGAACTCTTGATAAAAATATCCAAACAAGATAAAGAGGATTTAGAAAAGTTATCAAAACAACTCAATGATGCACAACAACGAATCCAGCGCTATGTGGAAATAGATCGAGGACTGAAAAAATCGAATCAAGCCAACGATGAACAACAACGACAACAACTAAAAATTCAAGATAATCGATTACAAAAATACGAAAAAGAACTTGAACAACTACGAAATCAAATAAGGGAATTACAAAACGAACATGAAATTGAACTGGATGAAATGATTGAACATTTGAAAGATGAGTTTAATCGAGTACGCGCAGAAGAAACTGTTCAATTACAAAATAAATATCAACAAGAACTGGAAGAATTTCGCGATCAATTACAAATTCAGTACAAAAATGAATATGAACTTTTGAGCCAACAATTAAAAAATGATTATAACGACAAAATCAAGGAAAAAAAACCTGATAACAATGGTAGCAATAAAGATGAAAACGACAGGCTATTAGAACAGCAACAGAAAAAGTATGAAAAAGAAATTCAGCAGTTGCATAAAGAAAAGCAACAGGAGCTTGACTTTTTACATGTTGAAAATGCTCAGTTGCAAAAAGAAAAACAGGAACTACAACAGCAACAAGAAAGAAATTCAGCAGTCTTTCAAAAAGAAATTGAACAGCATTTATACGAAACACAGTTGCTAAGAGAAGAGATTGCTCAACTAAAAAAACATCACCATAGCAACAGAAGCGACAACAATGTCAATACGAGTGATATCCATGACAACAATAATGAAATAGTGCCATCGATTGACAAAAGTATTAATATTTCCAATTACAAAAACAAAGAAAGTTATGATCAAATACTTTCTAATACGAACACAGATACGGATACTGAACCAACGGGTGTTAATACTAAAGCAGCTATTTCTACACCTCTGCTTGGGTCACAGCAACAACAGCCAAAACAAAAAGCGTTGCCATCATTACCAATGCCTATACGAGAAGGACAACTTAGAATAGCATCATCATTATCATCAATTACGCCACTTATCGATTATCATGTTAAACTTCAAGATGGCATTTTTTATGCCACTACCACCACTACTACTGCAAGAGCTCGACAACAAGAGTTAGTATTGGATTTCAGGTGTTCCACTATCCTTGTTCAGGAAGGTACATTAGATCAAGAAAAGATACTTGGAGTAAAAGCAACCACATTACTTGTGCTTCGCATTATTAACAAAACACAGCAACAACAAGCTACAACACCCATATTGACATCACCAACAACAGCATCAAAATTGAATAACTCTCTCATAAAAATTGATCAGCAACTAGCAAGAGAGCAGCAATATGTTCAAGGAGCTAGAAAGACATTACAGGCAAGAGAAAAATTACTTGCATTTTCCGGTAATAATATGATCATGTCTTCAACAAAGCAACAAAAACAAATTCAATTAGAACTTGAACAAGCTATTGCCACTGCTCAATCAAAAATAAATCATCTTACGAAAGAACGCGAACTTTTATTGATCGATAAGGTATATATATATATATATTGATATATAGTTATTTTAATACGTATTAAAAACAAAACAAAAACAAATGACACATATGTATATACTACAACATATGTATAAAAAAAAAAAGGAGGAAACGAAAAAAAAAGAAGAATTTTTGTTTCTTTTTTTTTGTGTTTTGGAAGTAGGGGGACAAAGAATGAAAGAAAGGGAGGGAGGATTGTGTGAGTGTGCGTGGGGTGTGTATGTATGTATGTATATATGTATGTATATAAAAGATAGTCAAATATATTTTTGTATTGATATATATTCAAACAAAAAAAGTTGCTTTTAAACCAAGGAGGTCAATATAAATTACTAATATATATACTATTTACTTATATGCAGGAAGATGATAATACTATTAATTATGATAATGATGGCAATGGTGATAATTTGATAAATAATAAGACCATGACAAAACATCATGATTTCAAAATTCAAAAAGTAACAGGAGAAACAAATTGTGGATTTTGTCAGGATATCTTGTGGGGACCACGTGCATTAGCATGTCAAAGTAATGTCTTTTTTTTTTTTTATAATTCCTGGTTATATCTCTTTCTGGTCCTAAACCCCCCCCCCTAATTTTTTATATTATACTCGGACTTTTTATAATGATTGTATATGATAGTAATAACGATAACTAACAAATTAATGAATGCATAATATATATTTTTAAAAATTATATTATATTTTATTTTTACTTTATTACTAGAATGTCAATATCAATGTCATTCCCAATGTCCCGTTGACATTACATGTGAGGAATATAATCAACTAATGCAATGTTCACCATATTATCTTTGTGCAAAAAACCCGACTGAACGGAATAAATGGCGACGATGGCTGGAACGCTTTATTATTCGTTATTCTGATATTAGCTACGAGAATACACCACTTTCGAGATAAGAATTTTGTTTGTTTGAAATCACCTTTGTTTTATCGTAAATTGATCGATTTGTAAATTTTGTCTTTTTGTAAATATTACTATCTTTTATAACCCCCCCCCAAAAAAAAAAAAGAAAAACTATATCCGTTTAACATAAAAAAAATATGTATTCTTGTTTTTTACTTGGAAAAATATATAGAAAGAAAGAAAAAAAAGAATAACAATTATTTGGGGAAGAAAAGGAAAAGTTAAAAACAAAAAGTGAGAAAGAGAGAAAAAGAATGCTTGTCTGGTTTGTTTGATGGATGGATGGATGTGTGTGTGTGTAATATGTAAATGTGTATGATTTGTGCGCTGATCAATGATTTGTAAAAAAAAGAAAAAGATAAAAGTAGAAAATGAAGAGAACGATATATTTTTGTTTTTAAGATCGTCTATCAGAAGTCATCATCATTTTCTCTCGTACAGCAACTATATCTTGCTTGATGGAAAGATCCCTCTCACGTAACGCTTGTTCTTCACGTCGCAATTTTGCAATTTCTTCACGTAATTGCTGTTCTCGATTTACAAGTGTACCATGGGACGCGTCTCGAAGTATATTTTCCTCATGACGATGAGAAGAATGATGAAAGTTTCCGTTACTTGTTCCGTTCATATTAGTTATTAGTCCTTGCTGTGTTATTGTTACTTGTATTCCACACTAGTTAATTGAGGCAGCTGAATAGTTAAAAAGAATATCAAGAAAGAGAGAGAGAAAGAGAGAAAGAAAGAAAGAAAAAGATAATGTATCGCATATTTATTCTAATGAGCATTTTTTTATGCATCCCTTTTTCTGATCACCCCCAAATAAAAAAAGAAAACTCTCCTTTTGATACACTTTATGATATGATGCCCGCATTAATTATTATTATCATGATCAGGATGAATAATATAAATATTAGCACCAAATTATATAATAGAAGATTATTAATTTCCCATTTGTATTAGTCTATTTTATCTTTTGGACAGAAAAAAATAGGAGGGGTGATCGTCATCGTTAGTTTTTTAGCATTATTCATTACATCAAATAAAATAATATGCTAAAAATAAAAAGTTCAATTCAATTTCAGACTGAAAGTTTTATTTCTCTCGGTTTCCCAGATAACAAATAATAATAATGAAAGAAAAACGATCGATTATAAAAGGTTTGAATAATGATTGGTAGTCAAGTTCATTATTATATTCATTATTAATAAAATCAACAACATTACTTATATTCTTATTAGATGCTTCTATACATAAACGAGCACCACAACGACCTGCTACCATTCCAAGCGATGTATATGTTTCACATAAAACAAAAACCAATGTTATAATTGAACGCGTTCGACAATTAATGGTGAATCAAAAGTAATGTTTGAATTCAAACACTTTGAATCGAATCCTATGAATATATATATATATATATGCTAATATAAAATATATTATTGAAAATCGTCTAGATATAAAAAAGTGACACTTCATGGTATGGGAGCACAACTTTT
Organism: Circinella umbellata; assembly: GCA_025093555.1. Classification (NCBI taxonomy): domain Eukaryota; kingdom Fungi; phylum Mucoromycota; class Mucoromycetes; order Mucorales; family Lichtheimiaceae; genus Circinella; species Circinella umbellata. The sequence continues at coordinate 91,893 of JAIWNF010000010.1, read as the reverse complement.
AAAAACTATTCAAATTGCACAAGCCATCCAAAGGACACTTCATCATCAAATTGATATAAAACCTACAACAGAAACAGTTGCTTTGGTAGATGATATTATTCCTGAAGATATGGTAAATTACCATTAATAGAACTAATTTAAAAAATATCCATGACGACAAGAAACAAATAGAAACTAATCTAAAAGTTACTTATAGGAAAAGGATGTTGATACACAAACACGAATGAATTCTGCTATCCATATACAGTTAGTAGCAAAACAAGGTTTAACTGAATTACAAAGACGAGTGGCACCTATCCCACGAAAACCATCCAGAAATCGTAAAATGGTCAAATAATGAATAAAAATAGTTTATTAATCAAGTCGACCAAGTAATTGTAATGCTTCCTTTTGTAATTCAGCATCTTTGACGTTGATATTGGGTTGTAATAATGGTCCAATCATCCGGTTCATAACTACAGCTCCCAATGATTTTAATGTATCCTTGGGTAAATAACGTCGCCAAACATGTAAAGTTTTCAAATACTATATTCATAAATCATATCATATATATTTGTATGTTAAACATACATTTTCTCTGTACATAATAGCAAAATAGTAACAATAATAAAAATTCTCACCTTGCATAATCTCCATACAAAACGTTCTTTTGCTTCACTATTGGGTTCTATAATTTTGATGGTATCAATAAGATCGGCATAAGGTTTTAATTGTTTATCAATCACAGATTCGACGCTTGTCATTAAATCCTACAACAACAGTACAAAAGAAGAAAGAAATATGTTAATTCTATGACTATTTTCCCCTCTATTTATTTTAAATAACCTTACCATAAATGATCGTTCATGTTTTTCAACATAATAAGATATTTGTTCTATAGCTTGTGATGCATATCGCATTTCTTTCATTGAGGTAATATTCAGTATGTCCAGCATACTTTTCAACTTCTTGATCAAAACCTTTTCAACCACCTTATTCAATAATTCGGTATCTGCATCTTCATGTTCATCCGTAATACCGTATTGTGATAAAATTGTATGCCATTTCATTGTATCAAATTCCATAGGTTCCGTAAATGGATTCCATGTCACAAGTTCACAGCGCACATAGAATTCAAATGCACCTGGTAAACTTAAACTACCAAATGCTTTGGTATAATCTTGATAAAAATTGGTTTTCCATGCTTCAAATTTACTTTTTACCATTTCCAAGGATCCAAATTCATCGCTTACATCTTCTAAAATAGAAGCTACTTTATCGTTTTGAATAACATCTAAATAATAATAATAAAAAAAAAAAGATAATTAGCATTTTTATCCACCATATACACACACACGCACATATAGTATGTAAAAAAGAGTCTCTTTTGATTTTTACCTAATTTTTGATCTTTTCTTGCTTCCCATTCTTCTGACAATTCATCATCAGACCATAACCCTTGTTCTTGGATATTAGTTAAATCTTCACATTGTGCTATTCGTTGTTGTCGTTCAATTTTACGTCGTTGAACTTCACTTGCTGAACCGCGTAACTCTCGACCACGACCAAATTCATCCACCTCTTGTTCGTCCTTTTGTTGTTGGTCCTCATCAAATTGTTCAGGTACATTTGCAAATTCACGTAAATCATCCAAATCATCCTGCCACCTGCGTTTTACAACTACATCATACTTTGTTGCCATCATATCATGTGCCTCCTTTTCTAAAGCTTCTAATTCAGGAAACTAGAATAAAAATCAGTTTATGGTTAGTCTACTATCATTACATTCTCTCTCTCTCTATCTCCATCCCATATAATATTTCATGCATGTGTGAATTCTTTCTTCCTTCCACAAGGGAAAAAAGCTATTATTTTTATTCAATTACCTTGGCATCTAAAAATTCACCCAGATCATTCACATAGCTTGTTAATCCTTGGAAATAATCATATCGTTCACTTTCTCGTACAATTTCTTTATCAAGATCCGTTTCACTCGTGGTCAAATTTTCCATATTCTTTTGCATTTGTTCAAGTTGTAGTTCATAACTCTTCATCATACTTGATATTCCGGATGCATTACTGTCTAAATTCTCAATAGCTTTATCTAATGACAAAATGGACGATTCGACCGGTACTGCGATAATTTACCATAAATTTTTAATGTTACCCTTGAGTGGATGACCATTTTGATATAAAGATCTCTTTTTCCTGTAAAAAAAAAAAGAGAGAAAAAAATATATTATTTTACCTTCTGCAGGTCGATAATCTGGTGGAGGTGCATAAGGATCTCTTGCTTTTTCTTCTCTTCTTTGTGGTTTAACTCCACCATGTCGAATTAATTCATTTTCCCATCGTTCAATGTCTTGTTCATCTTCCTCATCCTCTTGTGCCTCTTCAATCATTTCTCGAACACCTGCCCTTCGATCTTGTTCTTGTTTTCGTGCCATTTTTTTGTCTAATGTTAATCGTTCACCTACATAGGATTCGTATTCTATAGCCCATATAAAAATAAAATATATTAGATTTATCCTTGTTATTTATCAATATAACGCGTTTATTTCTTCACGTCCATATTTATTATTCTACAATTCAATTTACCTGCTTCTCCATCGTCTCCAACATCATCTTCTTCACGTACAAGACGTGAACTTCCTTGATCATCCAACTTTACAAAATCTTCTTCCATAGGATCCACATAACCTTTTCGCATTTGTTCACGTTTCTTTTTAGCAGCATGAATTGCATGAGCATCAGGTATAGCACCTTTATCATTTTTCATTAATGAAGGAAACTTTTCAGCCAGTAATGTATCATCGTCATCTATATTCTTATTATTATCAAGTGATGTACTTTTTAATGCTGCAGGCGTACTAGGTGTATTTTTACGTAATGCTTCAAGTAATTCATTTGTATATGCTGACGATGTCGATTGTTGCTCTTCGGTGGTGGTGGTGGTATCCTGTGCTGATTTACGCGCTGCAGAAAGGCGTAGACTAGCTTTACTTTTTTTCACTTTAAACGTCTCCATGTCACCTTCTTCCTGTATAAATATGTATTATCATTTGAGTTAATCAATCGTTAATTAAAAAGACACCCCGATAATATATAAATATAGTATCAACCTCTTGATCAAAACTTAAACCGAGCGATTGTTTTGATTCTTTTTTTTCTTTCTTTTTCTTTTTTTTGTCAAGTTTAGTTCGGTTAACAACAGATTCAGTTATCGATACTATGGTTACATAAATTTGTCATTATTAAATCAAATCTCGGTAAAGTAAGGTTCTTCCAATAAATAGGAGCTGCATCCTGTTTTCTTTTTACCATTTTCTAAATCTTCTTGTTGCTGTTGTGGTTGTTCTTCATCATCACTAATTACAATTTTACGACGAATATTTTTTGTTCGATTCGATTTCTTAAACATTATTATTATTATTATTATAGCGCGTTATATATATATCAAAAAAGATAGAAAAGTCGTAGTTAATAAAAACTGGCTCTACATATTAGGCTCCTGCTGATTCTACTACTAACTACTTTTTTGCATAAACAGTCACGTCATTTTTTGACATCCTATTTAACTAAATTGTTGTCTGAAGGGGACGGGAACGAAAAAAAAAAAAGAGTACAATAACAAAATAATAATAATATTAACAATGGCAGCAGCAACAGCAACTGGATTACGTGGATTACGTTTAACACCTTCTTTGACTACACCTGTAGTAGCAACACGATACTTACAACAACGTACTCTTATTGCTTTTCAACAACAACGTGGTTATGCTTCTCGAGAAACTCAAGGAAAACAAATTCTTATTCGCGATCACGGTGTTTTCGGTAAATAATGAGAGAGAAAGACTAGTTTATCCATTATGCGTTTCGAAATACGATTAGGAAAAAAAAAAAAAAACTCAAGTCATTTTTTTTTTCTTGTTTTATTTTAAGCCAACTATGTTCCTCCTGAAAAAGCTCCTTCCATGAGCGATTTTGGTCGATGGCGTTTAACCAAGTGGCGAAACCTCAAAAACAACGTTCAAAACTTACTCAGGTACAAGATACTAATATAGACAGACCCACCTTGATAATTCAATTTTTTTTAAAATAATAATAATAATAATAACTAACATAATGTATATATATGTAGTGTTGGTTTGATCAAATATAAATCTCAATATGAAAAATGGGATTCGCGAAAATTTGTGGAAGTAGCTGAAGAAACTTATAAGGATATGAATGATGCTTTCTCAAGGTAAATATTATATATGTCATCTTGAGTTGATATGGACATTTTTTTTAATTAAAATTATGGTTTATATATAACTAATAGAGGTGATCGTCAAGTTCTTGAAGAAGTGTGTTTGGATGCTATGTACTCGGTAAGGAAATGAAATACATTTATAGGGTAAACTAGAAAATAGATTTTAACACATACAAATATCTATAGACTTTGAAGAATCAAATCAAGAACCGTGGTAATTCTCGTTGGGAATGGAAATACCATGGTGAAGTTGAACAACCAAAGATTGTTTGTGTAAGATGTGTTGGTACAACTGGTCTCAGTAAGCATGGATTCTCTGTAGCACAAGCTACTTTACGCATGAACACAAAACAGGTTAGGCATTTGAATAATAAAATGGATAAAATGATTGATCATGTTATATATAAACTCATATATTATAAATATATTTAGTCAATGGCTGTATATGATAAAAAGAATCGATTGATCGGTGGTGATCCAAACAAGATTCATAATGTATTGGAATATGTTGTTTTCCAAAAGACTATTTCTGACCCTGAAGATATCTGGCGTGTTTATGGCAAAATTGCTGCTCCTGAAAAACTTCAACAATAATAATAATAATTAAAAAAAAAAAAGAAAAAAACTCGCACATTATTCACTCCATATTATCATTTCAATTACTTCTACCTTCAATTTTATAATAGACACGCATATACAATACAATATATTTCTCATTTCGTCAATTGATTTCAAATTGAAACATAAAAAAAAATTAGTAGTAGTAGTAGTAGTAGTAATAATAAAATAAACTAAATTTTTGTAAACAAAAATAAAAACGATTATAAATAGTATATATTATTATGACATATTGGAGACAATAGTAAAGAAGAAAAAGTTTTGAATCTAATATGCACTATTTGAAAGTTTTAAGGATTTCGTTTTTTGTCTCATCTCATGATAAATGATGTTTTGTTTACTTAAACACTTTTTTCTGTTACAATATCTTTTAAGCTTTTCATCAGATATAATACGATTCAGGAGTTGGTCTTTTTCCCCTAACCAAAAAATACAGGGCAATGTTTTTTCCATAAAGATAATATATATATATATATAATATACACATAATAATCGAAACAAGAAAACAATTGTTATTATTATATAAAGCATAAATCTAGTATATTAAATTATTTTATTTATTTATTTTTCCTTCTTTTTTTTTCTTCTTTCTATCTCGTTAATATATTTTTATTTCCTTTTTTCTTTTATTTCTTTTTCTTTTTACTTTGCTGTATTCTCTTTTCTTTTTATTCTTTGTTACTCGTGTTGTTAATGCTGCCAATACCAACCATATCTATCCATCTTGATAATGATCATATCGTATTGAAACAATCGACTATTAATAATAATAATCATCTATTGACTGGTAACATAGCGATTCAAAATTGGAATTATTCGACAATAGCGTCATCGCCATGTGGATTAAAACACATAGAAATACGATTAATAGGAGAAGTATCGATTTCAGATAATATGACAACTATTTTTTTGGATCAAAAAAGTTGTCCTTTCTCTTCCGGTACTGACAACAATAATATTCCAACAGCCAATGCCGCTAATAATGAGTTGCTACACAATAGTAATAATGACAGTAGCATTATAACAACATCACCATTAACATCATCTTTTTCAACAACTACAACAGCGTCAACACTTGATAAAAATACGGTTAATTTTCCTTTCTCGATTCCCCTCGATAAAAGTTTACCAGCATCATTTTCGAGCGCAGATCGCTTTATACGATATACAGTTTACGTTAGCATTTTGACTGCTACATCGTCTACACGCCGTCTAGGGTTCCACGTAAAAAATGGTATTAGTACTAACAAAAAAAACTATGATGGTAAAAATGATTTAATAAAAGTTCAAGCTACTCAACCTGTTTTTATTCATCACAACAATGGTCGCAGCAGCACCAATTATATTGATTATATTTTTCCAATGACGACGACTGCAAGAAAAGCGACACCAGCTATATTGCCCCACAGGTTATGTTGGGGAACATCCAAACGATCTCAATTATGGCGTTATGAGATTCAATTTCCACATACCATTACGTTAAACGATTTGATCACATCATCCTGTATCGATAACAAGCTGTCATCATCGGAAGAAGAAGACAATGAAAACCACACTAATAATACTAAAAAACATTACCATTGTGTTTTAAATACAAATCTTCGCATGAAAAATATACAACAACAACGACGACAGCACCACTCCTCAATACGAAAACAACAACAACAGTTTGAAACTATGTCTGACATGACGAAACAATCTAAAAAGTTTACGGAGTGTTGTATTGCAGAATTTAAATTTGTAGAGGAGTGCAGTATAAATCCAACTACTATCAAAACCGTTCCTTCAAAAAATAAAAGCATTTATACTAATCTTTGGTAACTATCTATTGATCACCAACCCCCCTTTACCTTCTTCTTTTTTATTCTACGTATTTAAAGATATATATTAGCAACAGTTACTTATTTTATTATTAATTATAATAGTCCATGTAGTATTGACACTAAATCCTTATCAAACACTACGATTACTTCTAATGCAACAGAAACGATGACAACGACAACAACATTATTACATTCTGAAACACGTATTTTATCACTACCATCTTATTCTTGGGATAACCCCTGGAAAGTCAGCTTAAAGCTTGACAAAGTTCCTTTACCGGCGACAGTAATGACAAGAAAAAAAAGTTTTAATACGAATACGACATGTGGCTGCAATAAAGAAATTCTGCAAATACAACACTATTTACATATCAGTTTAACATTTGATGATGGTAGTGGCTATATTGATTACAATACACATACATTTCCTATTAATGTAATACCCTTATTATCAGTCGCAAATAAAGAAAAAGTAACAGCAACAACAACAACAACAAAGCATTCATCATCATTCTCCAGTAATAAGAAAAACACATTGCACCGCGATACGTCATTTGATAGTACTACATCATTAAATACCAGCATTAGCAGTAATATAAATTCTGATGATAATATTAGCCATAGTAGTAATAGTAGTAGTTATACAGATGCTTCATCTTTTGTTTATTGTTCATCTTCTGATGAAGGTTTAAGTAAAAAAACAAAGCCGACTTAAAAATCAGATCAATCAATGTTTCTCTTTTTTTTTTGTGAGGATTCTTTTGTATCGTAATATAACTATTATTGGTTTCATTACATTATATAGAAGGATGAGAATGCTTTTTTTTTTCAACAAAAAAAAGAAGGGTGGGAAAATAGAAATGTATATTATTGTTATTATGATCGAGTCTTTTCTTCCCGTTCAAAACATGTTTATATATTGGTTTTAATTAAAACCAAATACAACTCGTATTATTATACCTCTTTTTTACTTTCCACAACAAGAAATAAATAATACAATTATACTTAATACAAAAAGCTAGAGAAAAGCTTATAACAACATTAATAATAATATATAATTCCATTTTTACTTTTATAATAAGCTGTTCTATGTATATATAGAGTATATATTGAAGCTGACATGAAAAAGAAGAAGTCATATATAATTCAACTGTTATGAACAATTTTATTTATAAATATTTAAGAAATTATCATCGATTGAAAATTAATGATACGCAAAGTTTAAATCATTATTAAATCTAATATTTGATACATGTTTCCAATAAGTGGCCTAATACATATGATCGATTGTTATTGTATATATGTTACGTATACGTCCCTCCTTTTACTTTTCTCAAGTGATCAATTTGTTTTATTTATGCATAAATATCATATCATAGAATATATATTTGTTGTTGATATGATGTTGCACAGACTTCAAAAACAGAAATCACGCGAGCTTCCTTTTTTTACATTATAAATGGAAAATAATGTAAAAAAAGGAGCACCCGAATAACTGGTCAAACATCCCTTCATTCACTATGCGCAATCTCACTGATTAAGCCAACGTGCAATGAATAATCTAAAAAAAATATTTGAGCTTAGTATTATACAGCTCATGTATTATAAGCTAGAATGAACTGTATAAACTGAGATCAGGAGTGGATGTAAATATTATTATTTTGGCACAGTGCACGATAATTTGTTTACCGCATTTATATGTAAAATAATAATAATCAAAATCCAACTATTTACAATAAATTAGACTTATAATCAGTTTAACTAAATCATTGTTTCATGCTGATTTTGCCGTTTGTATATGCCATTTTACGCAAATATATCTATTTAAAATGTATTATCTTCTGTCGGAAAAACAATAATATAAAAGGTCAGTTGTAATGAATAACCGCTACAGTAACAAAAAAAAAAAGCGAAGCATTATTGACTTAGTTCACTTTGCACTTTGGATACGTACGTTTGGATGGAAATAATGTGTGAAAGGAACTTATGATGAAGGTATTTACGTGTCAACCTTAAGTGACATTGTGATAAAATAAGTTTGCGATCGTTTGGATTTATTAATATGAGTCTATTTCTTATGACGCAAGCTCTTTATTGCTTAAATAGTATAAAAATTACTGGTTATCACGAAAGCTAATCAAATGAACAACAATCTACTATATAAGATTTTATAACCACTTTAAAAAAACCTATCTCATCAATTTCACAGCCTACAAAATGCTTCAGTAAACTATATTTATGATAGGAGAAAATTCCTAATTAGTATGATAAACATAATGTTTGTACTAATTACCTGCTATGCTGTTAGAACAATTGGTAGTTTGATTTCACTCATTATTTTGCGTGTGTGTGTGTGTTTTGCAATGTTTGTATGATATGTCGGTTACATTGTGCACTTGGTATTCAAAGGTGTCATAAAATATAGTTTAACAAGCAATCTTTTCTTTATGCAACCATCTTTTTGTCAAGCTAATCTTATTTCATTCAAATTATGCTACTCATTTTTGGATTCAATTTATAAAAACAATTAGTATGTCATATGTATATATATATATGTTACATATATAAAAATATGCTGATCAAATCATTGTATCAACTTGAATGTAAAAGGCTACCTCTTCTGTAGTATACGGAAATATAATTTATGAAAACATATCGGAAACGAATATCAATTACCAATGAATAAAATTCTTATTTGTCGCTATCATCCAACGCCGTCAGAGACGTATAGAATACCACTTTGAAGCAGTTCCCAAAGTATTTACTGCAGTTGACTTTTTGGTGTTAAACTTAATGTAGCTTATGATTTTATAATTTTCCTTTGAATACTTTCTATATGATAATCTGGCGACAACAAGTATATTTATAATAGATATCGTTTGTAATTGCCTTCATTAACCACGACGTGATGCTTCTTTGTCTTGTAAGAGCATCGTTTTTATTTTGCAGTTCTTATAAAAATAAGGACAATATTTTGATGCTTTGAGTGCATTGTTATTTATTGTGCATCGGAATAATAACGCTGTTCATCTCCAATAAAAAAAAAATGCTATTGCCATATATTTAGTCATCTTTTTGAAATGGCTTACCGTTCTAAAAAGACGACAACGATGAGCTCCAATGAAATAGTTCTTGGCTACGTACAGTAGTTTCATCAATATGTAGTCCGTAAATGAGATACAAGCTAACCATATTACCCGGTGAATTTGAATAATGGTTTTACACATACTTATATCTTTCCCTTTTTAAAGCTTTACACTTAACCTCACGATATACATTTAATAATAGAATTGGTATGATAAAAAGTATCGTTTGTTTGAATTTTTACGCTTTACTTGTTTAAAACAAACAAAACGATTTTCTTATTCAGCAAGAATATGATACTTCTGATAAAAATAATCATTGGCAACTATAAGAGTAGATCAATATTTTTATAATAGCATAACAGTGCTTATCTATCAGCCTGTAAAATTACTTAAAATAGGTAAAAGCAGCTATGATCCTCCAAAAAAACAAACCCCAAAGGGGTTGGGATATAAAGGCTTAAATTCATATTGAATCGTTATTAATTAATAGCATTAAAAGAACATATCATTCTTATTGTATTTAGAATCTCATGTATAATATTACTGACAGTATAAAAGTAGTCGTTGTGTATATTGAAATTTACTGTTGCCTATTAGCAGCCCAATCTCTTCTCTTATGCAGAATTTGTTGTTATGTAATGTTGCACAGACAAAGAATTTCTTTTAAAAAAAAATAACGCGGGATACCAAAAAAAAAAAAGGAGACTTTTTTATTTTGGTTTCTATAATGAAACACGACAACTTCTTGTTATTTTTATCTTAACAATGGAAAATAGAAAAAAAGGATCGACTTCACAGTTTTCGGATGTTAAAGCGGCATGTTGGTTTTCGGCCATTTAAATTGAAAATAATAAACGACCCAAATAGACACATAGCACTTATGGATAATGCACCTCATTCATACACATGAAAACATAAAGAAGTATAGGGAATACCGAGGCTATCAATGTATGTATCTTCCCGCTTACTCTCCTGTGAATTTAATCCAATCGAACAATTTTGAGCAGTGGCAAAGAATAAGGTTAAGCGCCCATAGGTTTTTGCAGGTAGGATATAGAAAAGAGTCACTTCAAAGGTTTCGTTTCATGCTCATATACGTGTTGGGAGAAATGCCGAAATAAAGAATGCATGTATCGGTCACCAATAACTTCATCCAATGCCAGCAAAGCAGAAGAAACAAGTAAAAGAATGTCGGTTTTTTATTGTCACGATGGTTTTTTTTTTTTTTTGATTTACCAAACATTAACGGATTTTCACAACGAAAATGATAGGTGTAGGAGCAATAAGGCTGCAAAAAGACTGCAAAGAAAGGCTGCAAGAATGCCTAAAAAATGTTCAAGATCGAAACTGACCGACATTCTTTTTCTGGCACCAAATGAACACAGCACACTCAAGTCCCAAGTTTTTGGCCTAGCGACATTACACTCCCTATGTAACCACATTCTCAGTGATTTGATGGAAACAACTGACTCTACTGAGAGCAACTGACTCACAGATGACGAATTCATGATCATTATGCGAACCATATATGGGATTGATGTCAAGACAAAGTCTAAGAATTCACAGCATGTGAAGTGAATTTTATTGACGGCCACTGAAATTTCATTATAACAGTGGTTGGGCAGACGTAAATATGACATACTTTTTTTTACCAAACAGATATATAACTATATATACTGACCATTTAAAAACTTGAGATGGCATTTGCTAGGACTTGAACCGGGGGACCTGTTGGCATTGGCTTTCTTTATCGTAGTGTACTCTTCCATTACACTGGGACACGAGGCCCCCAAGACGAAATCAGTAAGGGAAGCCAAGCTGGATCTTCTGTCTCCGCTCGCATGACTGGAAACAAAGCCTGTGTTGTGGAAGGAATTGCTAATCTGTAAGTGGTAATATAAAAATCATAAGAGAACGTTTTTACGATAGCCTGCCAAACTACCACGAAATCGACTGCTGAACTTGGACAAATTCGATGAAATTGAATTACAAACCACTTATTATGATGCACTCCTCTCTGAAACTATTGCCAACCAAGACCGAAATGTAGCACTGCGATAGGTCAGCAAATCATCATCTGAAGAAGAGTCTGATATCCGAATCGACGCAATTATCTCAACACTGATACAGCAACAAAAACACTCTGTTTGTATGGACATTCTTCGCCTGGGAATCGCATCAAAAAGGGCAATCGACAAATGCCATTTGAGTGGTTGTCTTGCGTTTATGCTCAATGGCTTCTATATCTCCTTCTTCGCTGTCCGTAAGCAGCACAAACTCTTGTACACAAAGACCGAAATTGGCGCTATGGCCGTTGATTCTTCCCTGTCGGAGCTTCACTCGTTCGCCTCTCCCAAGAACCTTGATATGTTGTCCAACATTGGTCGCTGCTTTTGGAACCAATGCAATGTTACTGACGCTACTCCCAATGTTGAATCAACTAGTATTGATGACGGTTTTGCGATTCCCATCTTCAACTTTTATGCTCTCATTGACAAGTCTCGCAACAAAGCTCGTGGTACGTCATCACGATATTGAAATAGAATCTGAATATAAGCATAATAAAAGTCTTATCACAAAATCTGAAAAGCAAACTTCTGTTCGTCTGAAAAATAAAACTTTGTGTCTGAATTTAAAAATCAAATCTAAAAGTCTGAAAGGAAAAACACTGTAAAACAAAATAGAGAAAGCTGTCTTTCTATCCGCGCACACAGCTCAAATGACGAATACTTCATAAAAAGATGTTATTGGTTAAAAGCTTTACTTATCAAACGTTGATTGAACAACGCATGATGTACCTGATTCTGAGACAATTGCTTTGTGTAAAAACAAGTCACCCTATTATAGATAAAAAGAGATGGTTTTGTTGTCGGAGGATATATTATGACAATGTCATTTTAGATGAAAGGATCCAATAAGAGATCTTTCCCACCCATTTTTGGCGCCCAATACACTTTTTCTTTTTTTCTGCGGTCCCTGTTTTTTTTTTCTTTTCTTCTCCCCCTTTTCTCTAGTTTATTATATTAAATATGAAAGTAATTGACAAGATTGCTAAAGCAGAAAGCGAAGGTCGTTTCTATTATTCTTTTGAATATTTCCCTCCAAAGACAGCTCAGGTAATTTTTTTTATTATTATTATTTTTTATCTTTTGGTCATCTTGTGTACATTTGATTTAGACGCGACCCAAATTCTTTCTTAACAACAATACAATATTAAAAATAAATGAAATTTAGGGTGTCCAAAATTTATATGATCGTATGGAAAGAATGCAACGTTTTGGTCCAGAGTTCATTGACGTTACCTGGGGCGCTGGTGGTACTTCTGCTGACTTGACAACCGAACTTGTCTCAACAGCCCAATCTGTATATGGTCTCGAAACAATGATGCATTTGACGTGTACCAATATGCCTATTGAAAAAATTGATGATGCTCTCAAGGTAAATCATACATAAACTAACGCGAACTTGTTTATAATTATATAATGAAAAAAAAAAAAGTTGTTTGATGAAAAAAATAACTGATAAAAAATAATTTTGGTATTTCCCATTTAGGCTGCTAAAAATTGTGGTTGTCAAAACATCCTCGCTTTACGTGGTGATCCTCCTAAAGGTCAAACGAATTGGGAATCTGTTGAGAATGGTTTCGAACATGCTATTGATTTAGTTAAATATATTCGTAAACAATATGGTGATTACTTTTGTATCGCTGTTGCTGGTAAATACATTTTTATTTTTTGAGTGGGGAAATATATAAGAACCGACAAATGGCATGTGTAAAAAAAAAAAAAAAAATAAGGTGGTACTAAATGAACCCTATTTTTCTTTTTAGGCTACCCTGAAGGTCATATTGATAACCCCGACAAAGAAGCTGATTTGCGTTATTTGAAAGAAAAAGTTGATGCAGGTGCTGATGTAATTGTCACTCAACTCTTTTTTGATGCTGAAGTTTTCCTTGACTTTGTTAAGAGATGTCGTGACATTGGTATCAAATGTCCAATTCTTCCTGGTATTTTCCCTATTCAAAACTATAATGGTCTTAAGCGTGTCATTTCATTCAGTAACAATGCTGTTCCTCAAAAGGTTTGGGACGATCTTGAACCTATCAAGGATGATGATTCAGCTGTCAAGGAATATGGTATCAATTTATCTGTTGACTTTATCAACAAATTCAGAGAAGCTGGTATTAATGGTTTCCATATTTATACTTTCAATCTTGAAAGAAGTTCTCGTTTGATTCTTGAACGTTTGGATCTTGTTCCCACTACTGAAAGTGTCAAGCCATTGCCCTGGAATCCAGTAAGTAATTCATTATAATTCTTTTTTTAGGGAGGAGGGTTCTCACTTTGAAAACAATGAAAATTTTTGTCATGTGGGAAAAACCAATTTTAACCTTTTTCTTTTTTTTTTCCTAGTCTTTGACCAGCAAGCGTGCAAAGGAAAATGTTCGTCCTATTTTCTGGAAGAATCGTCAAAAGAGTTATATTCAACGTACCGAATCCTGGGATGAATATCCTAACGGAAGATGGGGTGATTCTCGTTCACCTGGTATGTTATATTTATATTAATTTATGAGAATGAAAAAGGAACAGCGAAAAAAAAAATTATGCAATTTTACTAAACGAAATCTTACCTTGTAACCTGGGGGTTTTTTCTTTCCTATTATTTTATTATATAGCCTTTGGTGAATTGGATGGTTGGGGTGTTTCACTCAAGTATCCCACTCAAGATTGTCTTAAGATGTGGGGTGAACCTAAGTCTGCTGACGATGTTGCATTGACTTTTGCCAAATACTGTAAGGGTGTCATTTCCGGTATCCCATGGAGTGCTCAACAACTTGAACCAGAAACTGAAATTATTCGTCAACGATTGGCTGGTATCAATTTACTTGGTTATCTTACTATTAACTCACAACCTGCTGTGAATGGTGTCAAGAGCTCTCATGATGTTTACGGTTGGGGTCCCAAGAATGGTTATGTTTACCAAAAGGCCTACTTGGAATTCTTTGTTTCACCTGAAAAGTTGGAAGAATTAACCACTAAGATCAGCAAGAATCCTCAAGTTACTTATTATGCCGTCAACAAGCGAGGTGATTTAAAGACCAACACTCAAAATGATCAACCTACCGCCGTCACCTGGGGTGTTTTCCCTGGTAAGGAAATTATTCAACCTACTATTGTTGAATCAATGGCATTTATGGCTTGGAAGGATGAAGCATTTGAACTTTGGAGCGAATGGGCACGTATTTATGATCGTGAAAGTGAATCTGCCAAGATCACTTTGGATATCATGAACAACTGGTATCTTGTCAATATTGTTCATAACGATTTCCAAGATGAAAATGGTATTTGGGGACTTTTTGATCTTGAAGTAGATCAAATTGCCAAAAAGACTCAACATCTTTTTGATTTGATCCCATAAATCTATAATTTATTATTATACATATTTAATATTTATATTATCTTATATCCTTTCCTTCTTTTCCTTTTATTTTCCACGTTATACAAAAAAGACATCAAACCATTACAACCTCACCCAAAAAAAAAAGTCATTCATGATATAAAATTTTAAATATAATATCTTTCCAACTCTCTTTATTATTGTATTCAACATACATTCCCTCTAAACTTTATTAATCCCCCCCTTCTTCCCTATTTTCTTTCTTTCTTTCTTTCTTTCTCTCTTTTTATCTTCCTTTGTTCTTATTTTGTTTTTTTCTTTCTTTCTTTGTTTGTATTCAACTACCCCAGGGGCTGGCATGTTTATTCTCTCTTTCCCCCCTATAATTGTAAATGAGCGAGTATATTCCGTTGTCTTCTTCAACAGACACCTTTAATTGTAAACAGTTTTCTTCCTTTATCCTTTTATCCTATCTATTTTTATCTAACATTGATAATAAAAAGTAAAAAAAAAAAAATCTTCAACAGTAAAACTATTCGTTTATTTGTACATTTTATCTTGTTTTATTACATCGTTTGGTGAGAGTTTAAGAAGTAAGTATCTATAAGAATACCTTATCTTGTTAGTTGTTGGTAACTAGTTTGAGTTGATTGACACCAAGTCTTCTGCTCAAAATAAAATCACGAACAAAGGATGGAAAATAATAGAATAACCAGAATGTAAATGAATTAGTTCCATAGGTGATATAATGAGGAGGGGATCGTCTCAAGAGCTTGCTAACAACATAGGCAGCAAATACACTGTTAGGAGTAGAATTGGGGCCTTGTGACATATTTGCTCGAGCATAAATAAATTTGGCAACGGATGTATAGAATGAATCTAATAAAGAACAACAATCGCTCAATAAGTTTTTATATTTTTAAAAAAAAACAAATCCCTGATTCCCTTCGTTCACTCATAAAATCGTAATTGGTTGTCATTTATATACCTTCAGGTATGCTAATCATATTGGTTGAATTCTTGCCAAAGTTTGATGTAATTGATCCAGGAGCAATAACAACAGTTTGAATACCAAAGGGTGCCAACTCTATACGTAAGGTATCTGATAATGAATGTACAGCAGCCTTCGACATTGAATAAATACCTGCCCATGGAGTACTTGCATAACCGACAATGGAACCAACATTGGCAATTTTTCCAGATCCACGCTTAACCATATGTTTGGCAACAGCACGACTCATAGCAAGTAAACCAAAAACATTTACTTCTACACATTTGCGAGCAGTATCCAAATCAATATCCAGCAAAGCTCCCACACCACTATATAGATAAATAAGTTTACATAACATCAAATTATTGGTCGTTTTTTTTTTTTTGTATATAATATCATATTTATCATGGTGTTAAGGTTGATAAAAAAGAAAACTAAACTGAACTTACGGTGCACCTGCATTATTAATCAAAATATCTATCATAACAGAATGAAATATTATTTATCAATATTTGAAATATATATTTTTCACTTCTTCATATAAATATTTAAAATAACTTACCAATATGTCCAGCTTCATCAATAACTCTCTATTATATAAATTTGCATATAAATTGAATTAGTTTTGAGTTTCAAAAAAAAAAAAAAGATATACATGTATATTAGGTACCTGAACAGTTGAGTCAACTGATTGTTGATCAGTTACGTCCAAAGCCAACTTTTCACAACCTAATTAATATCCCCAGAGTATTTCGTGTTAAACTTGGAATAATCGTCATGACAACTAATTCCATCTCCAATGGGAACCAGCTGAACCAAAAAAAGTATATTGTTCTTTTTCTAATTATAATAAAACCTTGTTCATTTACCTTCAAGACCATTCATGCTTTCAATGCGTCTTGCTGTAGCATATACTTTAAATCCCTTATTTATAAACTCTCGACAAAGTCCACTGCCTAGGAAATGAAAGAAGAGACAAAAAAAAAAGTTGAATCAGAAATCATAAATAATGTTACTACGCGTCCTTTTTTTTTCCTCTTACCAATACCGCCTTCGGTACAGCCCGTAATTAAGACAACTTGTGACATTGTTTATTATTATGAAAAAAAAAAAGATAGGAAAGACGAAAAGAAGAGATAGCTATGCAAAAAAAAAAAAAAATAAAATAAAATAAAAGTAGTTTCTTGGTAGCATTAATATTTTTAGTCAGCCGTAATGAATTTTTTGAATATTCCTATTAAGGACAGGTATATTAATAAAATTCAGGACTTTGTGAAGCATATTAACTTGTGAGAGTTAATATAAAATTGAAAACCACAAAAAAAAAAATGAATGGAAAAAAAGGCATACATATACTCGTATATGTTTTAGACTCTAATTTTCTCACGTAAAGATATATGTGTGATTTTTGCTTTGAATGGTACACAATATAATATACTACCAAAAACGTATGCACTATCATCAGGTAATTTATAGATATGGTAGAGTAATATTAATATTATGGTACACAACTCACTTGAAAATAATACAGGACTATTATTACCTTTATTCCTATTAAAGGGAGCTCTATTGTACAAATGTGTATAAAACCTAATCGGATTACTATAAGGAGAGGTGACTCTTCAGCCGCTTACACCATATGTGGTATATATTCATAATGATGATCCATTCTTTTCTTTTTGCTACGTATGCCCAATCTATTCAGCTTGCGAGTAAAGTGGTATCATGTTCTTTCGTGTGTATCGATCAAAAGACATATTTTTCTATCAGGAAGTCAATTACACTTTAACTTTACAGGTTTAACTTTTCAAAAGAAAACCATGAATGAATTGTATTTATTCGTCAACCATCTTCTTTGGAAATCTTATATGGCACATATAAATTGTAATATACACGTTTCTTTTTGAATAAAACAAGATCATAAGAGTAGTACATGAAGGGATGTATTTGGTGCGTATGCAAGTATAGAAGTAGGATCAATTATTCGATTAGCATCGGACAAATACAGGAAGTAGTAAACAACTATTTATCGGAAGAATGGAATGACTGCTAGTCAATCATACACCATATCTTTCAGGAATATCTTTTTTGCGGTGGGATTATCATGGTTCAGTTTTTATGTGTTCCATAATGTATGTACCTTATTTTCCCACTACTGATAAACCAATGACACCTAACTCCGTTTTGTTTGTTTACAATAACAACAAATCAATTGGATTGCATTACTCAACATTAAGTCGGAAAACAAGATCCACGTGCATCTTTTTCATTGTGTATAAAATGTATGTAGTGCTTGTTGCCTATCAGCTTTGATAGTAAGTACTATACATACAAACTATACAAACTATAACGACGATCTCCATTCTTTTCCTTTTTCAGCTTTTCCTGTCGGAAATTCTCTGTAAGAATTATATGAAGAGAAGAAAGAAATACGCCATTTTTTTTTTCTTTTGAAAATAAAATAAAAATAATTTATATAAACAAATATAATTTGTCCTTTTCCGTTTAAAAGAGAGAATATCTTTTTTTTTTTTAAGTTCATTCGAGATATCTTTATGAAGAAGGTTCTTTTCATAGTAAGCAAAATAATAAATTATGTTGCAAAAAAAATATTCATGCATGTATTTGCATTTGAAGCCAATGTTGGAGTCAACTCAAATAATGTTTTTAACTTATATAATAATCATGGTATTATTATTATTATTTACTTAAAGAAAAATATATATGTATAAAAATAGGATAGAGAATATTTACATAAAAATAAAGGTTATAAAAGGAGAAACGTAAAAAAAAAAAAGCAAATATGATGAAAAGAGAAAGTAAATATACAAGTTTAGATGATTGCATGATGTGGAAGTAGAGAGGGGAAGAGAGGATATATAATAATATTAACACTTAAATAATAGTAATACTAATGCTAGAAATACAAGTATAATGCGAAAAGAATAAAGGAAGAACAACTTTTTTGTTGTTGCCTCCTATTGTTGTTGTTGTTGTTGTTGTTGTTGTTGATACATACATAAAGATAATAGTATTATCGTAACAATCGCTTACATTGTTCAACAGCTGCCGAAGAAGATGGTGACGATAAATTCTTCTTCTTATTACCGTTAATACCGCTTGATCCGTTACAACTTTCAAACTCTTCAAGAGCAGGAAATGAAAAATACATTTTCAAGAAAACACTATCAGGAAATGAATCGGCTGCTGTTGCTAGATACATGCGAGCAGCTTGTTTTTCTGCTTCATCCTGTTCTTTTTTCATTAATCGTTTTCCTTGTGAGACTACTGCTGGTTGCAAGCATGATAAGGATGTAAATAATTGTTTTACAAGTGAGGGAAACGAGCTTTCTTCTTCTTGTTGTTGCTTGTCGTATTCGGTTACTTGATGACAATTATGATGATGGTGGTGGTGGCGATGCTTTTTATTCATAACATCTGGTGTTGTAATGAATGATTTGTTGTCGTGAATCATCATCATGGTTGAATTAATTAGCTTGGTTTATGTTTTATTGAAAAGTACGGCAATAGTAAAAGATATGAATGCGTTTTACTGAACAATAATACAAAAGATGATATAATAACAATATTAGGAATATTCAAGACAAATTGAAGGGAAATTATAAAAAGATAGATTAAGGAAGTAAAAATAAAAGAGTAAATGAAAAAAAAAAGAAAGTTAATTTTTGAAGGAAGACTCTATATTTATATATCAATTTTCCATGAAAGATGTGGAGTAATTCTTAATTAGGATAATGAGAGAGGAAATTCTGCTGTCTGAATTTTCCTGGGCTAAATAAAATAATATTCAAGGAGAATGGATTTTCTGTTTATAAAGAGAGGGAGTTATGGGGGTACACAGATGGGAGGAGGGTAAATGCGCACTAAGCTTAGAGTAGACAGGTTGTTCCCCAAATTTAATTTCTTCTAAAAGGTAAGGACCCGATCCCCGGACCGGTACATAAAAAAAAAGACTCTTTGCTATAAATGGATAATGTGCATAGATCAAAAATAAAAAGACAGTGAGGCCCTTTTTTTTTTTTTGGTGCTCCACACACTCATATAAACACATACAGGAATCAATCATGCAAAAGCGTTATTCCGTTTCAGTTCTCTCTCTCCGATCCATGATTGTCCTGAATATTTTTATCATTCATTCCCAATCAACATCAACAACAACAACCTCCGCCTGACCCAAAATACACACACACTTTATTTATACCTTCAGAGCTTTTTGAATATCTCCGCCCACATGTTGCTACTAAGTAATAAGATTATTTCCAATTCTTCTTATGATAATATATCATAGCCTAGAACTTTTTTTTCTCATTTTCATCGTTTGTTTAAAAACCCTTCAATGTGATTTATACTTGAGTGACATCGTTTGGATAGACAGCTTGTCTTTTCATTGTGCAGTTATGTAGTAATTTACGCAGTAAAATGATTTTTTATCCTTTTTTATTATTTTTATTTCTTTTAACAAATTAATTGTTATAATATGTTGATATGTATTTATGAAGTATACATGTTTTTTCTTTAAAATTGTGACCTTTTTCTTTTTATATTAATAAAACAAATTTACTATTCCTTTTCATCTCTCATCATTTTATCACATCAATTGTATTATTTTCATCCAAATTCGGATATATCAATTTTAGACAAAAATCATGTTGATTACACACGCAGCAGTTGAAAAAACCAGACCATGTGATGATTTTTATTGTTATTATCATAAAAAAAAGAATAGAAAGAAACAAATACTTATTATTTTAAAGAGAATTGAAAAAGAAGAGGCTTATATTGTTATTATTATTAACTATGAAACAAATGCAAAACTAAACGAGAGATGCATAAAGAAGTTTTTTGTTTATGTCCCTTACAAATAATTGCTTTTATAACCACGACTTTTTTTTTTATAATATTCTTGTGCTTTAGTACATAATGTTAATGTTGTACTTAGCTTTTGAGAATAAATGTACATAAGCATTTTCTATTATATAAAATACCTCAACCTTGCATATGCATAATGAATGCATCCCAATATAATTATTCAATTGCTTTTATCAATTCTTTTTCTTTACATTTTATTATCATTATTAAACTATTACAGAATCTATCATATTGCTTATATGTTAGTTAGGTTCAAAGAAGCTCATCAATTAGTGATAATAATGAAGTTTAATAATCTCGGCGTTTTCAAGGATATCAAGGAAGATAGCGCTACTAAACATATAATAGTCCGGTCTTGCATATAACTTTAAATATTTATTAATGCAATTCTGGTGTATGATATGATTCTATATGTATGAATGAATATGTGTCTCAATCTATATTATACATCTTTTTTTTTATAGGAAAGAAACGTTTTGATGAATATATTATTTTAGATAGAAAGCCAATATGTTTGATGACCCAAATAAAGTAGTATGAAAAAAAAACAAATAAGATTAATGAAGAAAACTTATATTTTATAGTATAATATAATAACATGTTACTATTATAATTTCACTATTACAGTTAAAGCATAATATCCTTCTTTTTTATACTTTTACTCATCACCAATCACCGCCTCCAACATCAAATTATCAGGGGAGGAGGAGAAGGAAGAAGAAAAAGAAGGGTGTGTGTCTCTCTACTCATTAAGGATATCTGCGGTACAGGAGAAGGTCTAGTAGAATAAAAATTTAGCCTATTCAAAAAAAGTCAGTCAATTCAACCTGGAATGATTGGTCCTCGCCATACTTTATTTATTTATTTATCTTTTCTTTAAAAATAAAAAAAAAAGGTTACAATAGAATAATAATTTTACGATTGAACTTGTTTAAAAAAAGTAAATCCGAAGAATTTATAATATGTATAATTAACGAATATATATCATAGACATTGCTATTATTATCTAATAAGACAAAAAAAAAGGAGACTGAAAATAGTTATTATTATATAATTAGAAATTTCAATTCATTAATATAAAATAATCTGAAACTACAAGTCGCTCATTCAAGCTGTTTATGGTAAAGCTTTATTATTATTACTATTTTTTTTTCCATGTTGAAAAAAAAAAAAACGTGGAGAAACATAACGGGTGCGGATTTAATCTAAAAAAAAATATTTATGATCACTTGTGTACTCAACGCCATGAATGATTTTTTTTACGTGATTTAGAAAGAAAAAGAACAAAAAAGATGTTTACATTATACAAAGTTTAGTCATAGTGGTAATATCGATAATGAGGATTCTTTTTTTTTTTTTAGCCCCAGTATCATAATTTATCAAAGATCTTCAATATTATGCGAGGCACCACCTTACTACTATTATATGCATATTGTAGTAGGTCAGTATCATTATTTTGTTGCCATAAAAATGATTATTAACAACAACACCGGCATTGCATGGGGTGCATCAAAAATGAATTATCATAAAAAGAAGATCTAGAATCTAAGTGGTCTTGATAAATAACTAAAAGTGAAATGATTGCGTGTTTATTGTTGTCACAAGAATTAAACTGCATACACATATATGTAGGATACTAAATAATATAACAAGAGTAAACTATAAAAATGTATAATATTGAATTAGTATATCCTGAATAAGAAAATACAGCAGACAATTATTATAAAAAAAATGACCAAGTATAGCGCTGCGTCTTAATAGAACATATCTGTTCTCCTCGATCCTGTTAGAATAGTGATATGAAAAACCTCAAGGGTAATAAGGAAAAGTCGAAGATGAAGAGAAGATAGATAGATAAATAGTTTTTTTTTTTATTTCCCACAACACAGTAAAGTATTGTTTTTTGGAAAAAAAAAAAACTTTAGGTTTCATGAAAGAGGGAACAAGATGCGGACGTAATCACGTCACAGGAGTGATAGAAAAAGTAAAAAGGAGAGATGGGTGGCTATGAACAAAAATTGTAATCAGGTATCACCACCATCAGTGTGTGACACTCATTCATTAACCATTAGAATAAATATGTAGCTTAATCTATTTCTATCATAATCAATAATCATTAATTTAACAATAAACAATGAACACTCATCTTTTTTATTAAACCATTATGCACAATTATTTACGGGATCTATCATTATTATACAATTTTTACGTGTCCCATCAAAACCGGTCTATTAACTATTAACAACAAACAAAAAAGTACATAATTTTCATAACGGTTTCGAGTTTAGTTGATTGCTGTTGCTATTATCATAAAAGAAAAAAAATATTACTAATTAAAGGTATTTTCCCTACATACATCCATTATAATACAGGGTTTTGGATATATATATCTTAATTAATGTAATCTACTGCTTATCAATTATTATTATTAATAGTAGTAAATGTATTTTATTGATATGGCTATCCATTTCATCACAAAATTAATCGGTTTTACAAAAACAAAAATTATTCCGAGCCATTATAATACTCTTGTTCTTCTCTTTACGTATAAACAATCATGGATTGCCCCCCCCCCTTAATTTGTTGTTCTATATATTTATCAATGACATTTATGAATGAAGGTTTTTAGTCTCACTAAATTACTTATGTCGAAAAAACTATAACTGGAAAATGTATATAAATGAAAATATATATGTAATACGTCATTTTATGGGACTGATGTGCTGTTAATGATATATGATTAAATAATAAATTTTACTCTTCTTTTAACTACAATTATAGTTACTACGTAACACTTTATATTATACAGAGCGTCTATCATTCAACATGTCCATAAAATTGAACTGTTTCTTTTCAGTGAATACCTGTGGGTGGTGGTGGGGAGACTTATAATTTTCCATGATAACTATCAAAAATAATAAGCGTTGTCATAACTATCTTATTCCAAAAAATAAATACTTCTTAGTCAACAGCATTTCCCTGTCTTTATTAAAAATTGTAGTATGACGTATAGCTACTACTCTTTTTCGCTACATGTATAT
This sequence comes from Circinella umbellata, assembly GCA_025093555.1. Lineage (NCBI taxonomy): Eukaryota > Fungi > Mucoromycota > Mucoromycetes > Mucorales > Lichtheimiaceae > Circinella > Circinella umbellata. The sequence goes on along the minus strand of JAIWNF010000010.1, from coordinate 67,813 downwards.
ATATGATTACTGAGACATACAGTAGTAACAAAAAGAATATTTTATAAAAGAGCCGTAATTAAAAAAAAATATAGTAAGTGAGATATTATACGTGTATCTTATAGTAATAAAACCTTTTGTATGAAGAAATAATAAAGTTGGCTCATAAGCTACATACACAGACTAATAAGTCTTTTGACTGGGTGCTATAATCGAATCACATCATTTTGAATTTATTGCATTGGTAGTACCACACAAGCAGTTTTGTATGATTTTATCATATATCAAATAATATCATTATACTATTCATGAGGAACTTTTAATTTGGCAATTGCAATATCCATGGATATACAGACACAGAAAGGTGTTTAGAAATTGAAAATAAAATGGTGGTATAAAAAATTATAAAGACAAAAGTAGTGATGGTGTAACGTATAAAAATTAAAGACATTTTTATATCAACATAATTACCGTCATCATTATTATATTTATTCTTTACCACTATTATTATTATTATTATTACCAACAAAGTATCACAAAGTACCAAATTACGTGATACTATTGGAGAATGCTGCGACACATTTATGTCGAAGCAACAACGCATTTATGTCGGAGCAATGACACTCTTATGTCGAAGCTGCGACACTTTTCTGTCGAAGCAATTAGCATAAATACCCCTAAATTATTTCAAATAAAGTTCTTTAGTTCTATCTTTACCTTTAAAATCTTTTAGTCTTTTAATAATTAAATTGACCTAACAATAGTTTCCTTTGAGCATCAAGTCTCTTAAACTCATTATAAGATTTCTCTTTTGTGGATTCAGACGTAATATTCCTGAATATAAGAACTCCCACAACCCATATTTCTATTCTTTATTATATAATTTATTACTCAAATACAATAACATAGTGTATTATTTCTTCTTTATTTTATATCTTTATACGAAGTACTTCAATCACACATTGAACGCTTCAATGGTTGATTATGCGTAATAATGCACAGTATTCTGGTGTTAAGAAGAAAGAAAAAGATATATTTCTGATTGAGAAAGCAATTTACTCTTGGTCGGATCGCTTTCGTTTTTTTGGATTACTTGTAAAGCTCAACGATGTAGGGAGAACGATGGTATCTGATTTGTTTTGATTTTGACATTTTGAGCCTCCATTAAGAGATATGACAGCCACATTACCATTGACTCGAATTGGAATACCCGTCAGGCTGTAAACCCAATACCATCTGCAAGAAAATGAACATGGTAAAATCGATACTTGTAGATGGTTACATCAAATGTATGCGGTCGTGCTTGTTATAGGGCTGTTAGTCTACGGCGACATTGTACCTGTGGAGCAGAATGATCTTGAGGAAGGAATGTCATTGAATGACAAGACCAACATGTTGATGAGCGTCTGACAAGTTCAGGATCTTCCATCCAGATATCGTCGTGCACATTTTTAGGGGGGGATCTAGTAAGAACGTTGTATAAGGGATGGCGTTCACGCATCACAAATGTTGATTGACGGAGAGAGCTTGTATAGAAATAAATTCCTCGATTAATTAAACGGGCCCATTGAACCCATTGTTCTTTGTTATTACGGCTAATATGTAAATGTAAATCCGGCAGATTTCTTTTCCAGAGTGCATTAACTTGAACTTCTCAGACTTCACTAAATGGCTGACCTTCTGCTTCTCCACCCAATTCGATTCGTTGTGCTGATGCCAATTCCAAGGCTTGTGTGTTGATATTGCGAACAGCTGGTCGTTGACGTAATGATCGCTGTTGTTGGTACTGTTGGTAATCATTTTTGAAAGCATTTAAATCATTATACAATTGTTGTAAGCGTGCATCAAGGGCTGTCGATTGTGGATTACATTTTATCTTTCTTGCTCATTTGGTGCACGCCCTTATTTCACCCCAACTGGATTTGAGCAAGTGGCTGTATTTGTATGAGTGATAATGCATATATATAAGAGTAAAAAAAATAACAGAAGTTAATATATCAATAATAATTGCCCATAAAAATATTATAAATACACCATATTCCTTGTTTACTATTTATCGAGCATTATCTCTTATATATACTAAAGATCCATTTAATAATTCAATAGAGTAAATGTATCATGAGACTACCAATGTCTCCTACCAGCTGACATATAATAAAAAAAATAGACTATATAAAAAATCTCATGTCCCTCTAAACTCCACCGAAACTTTTTTACCAACCTTTCTATACTTTTTTATACATGTTTTGAACATTAAATGAACAAGATGGCTAAGCAGATGTCGTGAGATGCTTTCGTCTTTGTTATATATCTTATTGCTTTTATAATAAAAAAAGGTTTTCTATAATTTTTTAAACTACTAATTAACGATGTCTTTTTTTTTCTCAATAGCATCTGCTGTATAGAATGAATTTCTCTTTTTATTTTTTCCGTAGTATTATGAGCAGTTTCGTAGATGTTGTCTATTGATTTATTAGATTGGTGTCTGCCGATTTATAACGATTGTAAAGAAATAAAGGTTTTTTTTACTCATACAAATACACCTGCTTTTTTTTTTTAAAGAGCCACTTGCTTGAATTTATTTCAAATCCAGTTGGGGTGAAATAAGGGCGTGCCCGTATTATTACCACAGTAGTAAATTATAAGTCGTACCGTTGATATTATTTTAATAAAATGCAATCATTCAATCGTAAAGACATATTATTATACAGTTTATTTTTTTATTCGAATGAATTCACAAAACAATTAAATACAGCCTTAAGCAGCTTCGCTACCGGGAGCGAAGCGGGGGGTGGGGGTCAAGGGGGGTTTACCCCACCTGCGATGTGTTTCCCGCTGAATGACCCGGAGCGAAGCGAGGCACGCAAACGCTAGTCTACCACTTGATAATTTCCATTTTTTATCCGAATGGAATGATTCTGATTTTGATAAAAGAGGGTTTTCGCAGAATAATCAAGAAACTTAGAATCAGTTTTACTTGCAGTCTATGAGTAAGGGCATTGCTAATGCTGTTTGGTAAGCTAGACTTTTTTTTATTTTATCCTTACGCAAAAATAAAATACCATGACTCTTACTGATGATGACGAAGATGGCGAAGCTTCATTTGAGCCACTTAAGCCTGAACTAGCAGAAGTCGTGGATTGTTTGTTGTTGTTGCTACCCTGTCAGATGCTATTAATATTGATATAAAGTATTAGTTTTTGATGAGTATAACTTCAACGAAAAGCCCAAACACTGAAAAATTTATATGATCATAAATATTTACCTTCGCTACTACTATTACTATTAATTAAATCACTACCACTCGTAGAATTATTATTATTATTATCGCTACTACTCGCACTATTATCATCGTCACCGCTCATATTATTATTATTGTTGGTGGTTGCTGCGCACCCACTAACTTTTTGAAGTATTTTTAACAGAACTGGCGACCAATCGATCTTTTTTTTTTATTGTTTCTATAAAAAACCAACGACGTGACCATATCAATAAATTATTTTTTGTAAAATAGAAAAGTAAAGAAGTAAAGCAATTACTAGTTTAATGTTTGCTGCTTGAGCAGCGTGGCCGAATCTACCGCTCCATATGATAATAATATCTGCAACGTCATCAATAGTAGTATGTTCAACAATATAATTCTCTTTGTCGAGTACAAACTGTTGGAATGTTATTGGAATGTTATTATTTTTAAGGTAGATCACGTAGTTTATGATTTCTATGGAGTTACATTAGTTATATATTCTAGCACTTGATGCTCTTGACTTGATTTTTCACTTAATGTCATACCTTGGGTTTCGAAGGACATATAAAGTTGCCAGTTGCATGTGCAGCTGGGGCTGTAAATCACCGAGGGCTATAACTTTACAGCCCAATTTTTACAGCGAAGTGATGCAGTGGTGGCTGTAACTTGGGCTTTAAAATTAAAGCCATCGACATCAGGCTCTAAAGTTACAGCCTGCACTTTCTCTTTGTTGTTTTCTTCTCTCCACCTAAAAATGGAATCAAACACTGATTGCAACATTACTGATACAGAGTACATGCTTCCATGAGATTAACGCTGTTGAGATTGAGGGATTCATTTTAAATGTGTGAAGTACGAATTTTTTACAGGGTCAATTTTACTTTTTGACGAAGAGAAAAGTTGAAGTCAACCGCTGCGGAGAACGCCACAGCCCGAAAAAAAAATTAAAGTAACACATCACCTCTGCACTTGCTCTAAGTGACTGAGTTTATTTTTAAATAATGAACAGCTGCGCTTCCCAATTTTGTATTCATCAATACAAGACAACCAAGCTTACATGTGTACACGAATGCAAGTCAGCACGTGAGCCTTCCCATTGGTATAAAATATGATTATTTACGTTTATGATCTTTTTTATTTCTTTAATATCCTCGGTTGGTTAGTTACAGCGACCTTAAATCCAGACACGTGATTAATTAAAAAGACTCTTCAGAAAATTACTAACCAAGAATTCTTAACGAGTAACAGATAAGCAAATAGAGAATATAACCAAGATTCTGGTAACCAAATAATTCTATTGAAAGGGTCATCGTTCTTTTATAAGAAACGTTTACTTTTGCCCGTAAGGAAAAGTAGATTTTTTGTGTCCGTTGAAGAAAGCAACTTACAAAGTTATTGACTTTTACACAAAATATTACTATAGTGAATTCAAAATAAGTGTGAATCAGTCTCTTTTTTGGATTCAAGGTATAAAACTGTAATGTTTTGAAAACTTTTTTTTTTTCATTGTTTATCTTCCCCCAGTGTTGTGACTCCTTTTTGTTATTTGAGGATGGTGTTCTTGGTCTAATAGCCGGAGCCTGTCCGAATAAGCGCAGGTGTACAGTAGCGTTGACATCTGCAGCGTTTATTTTTCCTCCCTGCGTTTGCGGCTCTTTGAGGATGGTGTTCTTGGTCTAATAGCCGGAGCCTGTCCAAGTAAGTGCAGGTGTACAGTAGGCGTTGACATCTGCAGCGTTTATTTTCCCTCCCTGTGTTTGCGACTCTTTGTTATTATTATTATTATTATTATTATTATTATTATTATTATTATCGTTTATTGTGACAGTTTGTGATGTGTTTGACGATACTAATAGACATGCTGAATTTAGTGATTTTGCTATTTTGTTTTATAAGTAACATGGGAGCTATAAATCTAGGCACTAAATTAATCGACATCTGGATGATAGTCTCTGCACAAACCGACAAGTAGAGCACAAGAAAGATATCAATGATCTTCTTATTGTTTGTGATGAATTGAATATGTGATGGTTTTTTTTTTCAATCGTTGACCAAAAACATTATCGGTATCACAGCACGACACGAAGCTGATATATTCAATTAAAATCAGTTAAGCCTCAGATCAAAATAATAAATTAAATTGATTTTTCCCACAGTTTTCTCTTTTTACTTCTTTTTATCGTAATAATAAATGTAGGGTGACAATTAATAATTGAAAAGCGTGATTTTGTTCAAAGAAACTAATAGCGTAACCGCAATGACATAACACGATGTATTACTTACAGGATCTTGACAACTTAATATAGAAACAATGCTCAATAATCAATAGATATTGCCCAGAACTATCTAGATTGCCGTGCACATTTACGTCGATGAAACAGTATTCTTTAGTCTATTCAGACCGTTTGACTGTTACAGAATTTACATGTACGCTTCAACAGGCGACATTTACCAAAAAATAATCTTATTAGACGAGCAACGAGACAAAGTAAAAATGAAGCCTTGATTGATAAACGACCTTTGTACGTAAAGGAGATTAGCTTTATTCAGATCTACATTTTTATTATTAAGATATAAAGGATTTACTTTGTTCGTTTACTGTTCTCCTTTCAATTGTTATCAAAATAATTAAATATTTCACCGACATTCTTAATAAAAATGAAATATATTAAAATTAACGTGTACTGACCAATACAAGCAGTCTACATCCATTCACATCCATATTTATTCATCCACAATGTTCTAACAATCATAAAAATCTATTACCTGTACCATATCTGGTCGGGTATTACCTGGCGCAACAAAGTAAATGCTTTCCACGCCGCATTCTTCACGAAACATGTGAAGGCTTTTAACAAGACAATTTGAAAGGAGAGTGAGTCATTTGTTCCTGGTCTCGAAGATGCAACTTTACCCTCCATCACATTATGAGCCTGTGCTTTTCTCTCATACTCTCATTTTTCAGTCCTGTTGAAATCATTCCAGACGGAAAGCCTTGCGAGCAGCAATGTTACCCATTTGCTTTGAGTCTCTCTTCAGCTCTTCCCTGTCTAAAAGCGAAACAACAAGCATTTATTAATATTACAATGTTGTTATACCATTTTGGAAATGAAAATGTCAAAGTAAAAATTCACGTATGGATCCTTGAACGAAAACCGGAGAAAATGCAGTTGGCGCTTTAATACAAGAGTTAATCCTTTTGAATCTCATCCTTTGATCCTTTAACTAAACCCAGAGAATATTTTTCTAATATCTCAAAAATCATACACCAATGCTATAAAATAGCACATTTGATAAAGCATGTTAAACTACAACAAAAGAATAAATAAATGAAACTCTATTCCTTTTTTTCAAAGGATCCATCCTTGAATCTAATCCTTTGATCCTTTTAAACTTTCAAGGAAAAAAATTCGGTCGCTAGTTTAAATCTCTATAACCTGTTCTAGCAGTTGATCCTTGAAATTCAAGGATGAAATAATGCACAGTGATTTGGAATTACTTACCACCATGGCGCCACTTTGACAAATAGGGTCGAACTAGAGCGGATAGACGCAGAATTTATTTGGTCTTTTCTATTTTATTTTTACGCTTTCAATAAACTTTAATTTATCACTACATTCACAAAGAACTCTGGAATTTTCCCTAGCAAATCATCATTATAGAAACAGTTTAAATATAGGGCTGAGTAATATGAATATTCCTAGCACTGCTCTCAAAATATGAGAAAACCTCATTAGATTTGTTACGTCGTATAAAAGATAAAAATTGAATACGTCGGCGTTTATATGCATGGATATGTAAAATATTTATATTGTAGTGTAAAGACGTATATACCTGTTGACAAGTTGATTTTTTCTCCTATATATTGCATCATCTTTTTCCTTTGAAGTCATAGACCAAAGAAAACACTATACACGTGCTTCCACATATGCAAGTATATTCTGCATACTACAGCATATTCATAAGAGTAGCTAGACTTTTTTTTCTTTTTTGTATTATTAAATACCAATATCTCTAGGTTCATTAAAACTGATTTCATTCATGTTCTAATATGTTTACCAGCCAAGATCTATTGCCATGAAACATAATCAGTCAAACCGCTCTCTTACTAACAAGTAACAAACACGTAGTATGAAATTAATTTAATTATCCTCTTTGTGTGTAGTTGTGACTAGGCAACCGATTTAACCGGATTTTTTCGGGGAAAATAACCAGTAGCGAAAGTAGTAAGAAATTAAGAAATCTATTTTTTAAGAAAAGTATATAAGGTTACTTTAACACTCATCCTTGCGGTAGCATACTATGACTTGGGCGATTGTTGTAGTTGGTTTTTTTTTATATTGTGACGTATGGAAGGAATTGCAATATATCCAGCCATATTATCGATGATACCAATAAAAGGAACACCTTTATTTGGTATTATAGCAATTGTATAATAGTGGAAACCTGTGCGTTTCACCGAATTAATGCGAGCATGGATGGTGTATTTATGGCCTTGAATATATAATTTTTCGGGATATTCTAGCATTTTTATCGCCGGTTTGAGCTGCAGTATGATCTTGCAAGAATAAGAATCTTGGGAAACTAATAAAAGTATTCTTCTTGTTGTTAATGATGGACGCCACAGCACTCTTTTTTTGCTTTATTAAATGGTCATGAAGTAAAGTCGAAAATGTGTCACGTGTTTCTTGTTCTTCGTTATGTGTGATATTTCGTTTTCTTGGGAAAAACATGATAAAAGAATAGATGGATCAGGACTTTGTATTCATTTTCCTCTTCATGAACGACTGCATGGCTTTTTTTTTATCGGCGCATGTTGTTATACGTTGTGTTTGAACTGCAAATAGTTGCTGCATTTCGTTTGACATGTTGTTCGGTGTCTGTCCGGGAAAGTCCTACTGTAGAAAATCACTGCAGGAAATTACTGAAGCCTAAGACGAACATGATTGTCATGGTTTGGTTTATAAGATACGAAATGATGAATATTACAATAAATACATAACATTGCGACTATAAAATACTGTGTGAAGCAAAGTACATTATACCGTATGTACGTGTAGTATCAATTTCGTTCGATTGAGTACTGGAGAGTGATGTATCTTTTCTAAAATTTACTCATCGATACTATGTACAGGAAGAAAAAATACGTATACAAAAATCAAAAAAAATCAAATGTTCGAGAAGATTTATGTATTATCGAACAAGAAGAACAACTGAAATAATGGTAGACAGTAGTAATAACCTCTAAGCTATATAACTATTTAAAGTAGAAATCTTATTTCCCCTGCCACTTGGTTCTTTGTTAATGTTTTTGTAGTTATGTCATGAATGCTATGTCCTTGTTTACTAAAAATATATACTTAAATTGGTCACTTGCTGTTAATAAACTTGTTTTTAAGTAATTAGCCTATTCTTTCATATATTACTGTCTACAGCAAGTTTAAATTATGGGGCAGATAAACTGTGTGCATGATGAACGTATGAAACATATTGCAACGTCACCGAGGACGACAGTAACCAAAAAATAATAATCAAAGGCCTCCAAGAGCCACTACTAATAAACATACCAACTACTGCTATCCTTTCTATTTTCATTCAATGGCGATAGCAAAAAATGCTACTGGTAACAAACAAAACAGCTACTGATAATGAAACAGAGAAGTTTCCTAATGCAGAAGAAGTGCATCATCTTGCTGACACAAGTGTAATAAGTGAATTATCAAGTCCTACTGTAAATTACTTGAATTAGAACATGAAGAAGATGCTAATAATACAACTGCTATCTACAATATATATTATTCATGCTATCTTGTGTTCCTAAAGAACGAACGAACGAACAATAATTCAAAAAAAAAAATAGCACAAATACAATATGCACTGAAATCAAATTATACCAATCATCTCTCTTGACCCAATCATATAACTTCTTCCCAAATTAGCATAATGAAAACTGTGATAGTCAGTGAGTATGTTGATTACATGTATATTTTCCTCAATTGATAATACAACCATATTTTTTTGTTATTCTATTATATCTTTTATATATCTACCTATTAATTATTATTATTATTACGTTATCGTGAACTATATCTAGTAAGCGTGTGAGTGAGATAAAATACCGACTAGTAGGTTAAAAATATATATATATATTTTTGCTCATCTTATTAATTATGGTAAGTAATTTGAAAAATAAAAAAAAGTCCAACTGAATTGTATCAGAAAAAAATAAATAAAAAACTGCTCATGTACGTACGTACTCAGAAAAACGTGCTCTTGTAGTTCACAGTGTAAACTATTTTTTTTCCCTTTCAAAAAAAAAAATCATATATCCTAAAATGTCTTGTGCTGAAATTCACAAATAGGATGCATGGTAATGTGATATGTTACCTTTTGCTGCCTCTCAATGTTATTCTGTGTTTTCGTCTGCCTTTACTCTGTCTCCTTTCCGCTATTCATTAAAAAAAACGTGATAATAAAGTTATTATTACGATATAAAATCATGATCTAAATTATAGCTAACAATAGCTTTGTGCAACAAATATCGGGTGTAATTGGAATATTACATGAAGTGTTTGGATTCATTTGATTACGGATAGACAAGAACAAAGAATTGCGGATACATATCTCAAAAAAAAACAACAATAACAAAAGTGTTTTATCGTTATCTTATTTTTTTTCCCTATCATTTAATAATTAAGTTTGGCATTATTAAAAGAGAAACATTCAATTGTTCTATAAAAAAAACATAAAGATTGATGATATGGATTTGTGTACTTTGGAAAAAGTCGTTATACGTTATCTTGCATGTTTACATATGGGGAAACAAAGCTTCCACAAAAAGAAGGGGATGGCGGCTTCTATTATCGATTATGGGTAAAAACATTGGAAGAAATATGTGTTGAACTTGTGTATCTACATGTAGAAAGATATTTATCCCCAGTTTACTTGTTACTGTTACTATTATAATCATGATATAATAGATATATGATAAATCCAACTAAAAAAAATTGATATTCAAAAGATTATACTTGTTAAAGTATTCACTTATTACATATACTAAGGAATATGACGATTGAAAAAAAAAAAAGTTTTTTTCGTTCCCGATCCATTTATTGAAATATTTCATGTGCCAAAGAAGCGAAGCCAGCACCCTACTTAAATGAGGGGAGTAAAAAAAAAAAAGTCAGCAATATATTTGAATTTAGAGGTATTATAATCATCGGAATCGAAAGCATGTGCTTTATATTAATGCGAAGCGGCTCTCCCATCCCTCCTGCTCCTGGTGTTTTTTTGCACTAATAAGTGAGAAATCAAAGAAAAATCGGTCCCGTATATGACCGGGTTGAGCTAACATAAGAACAATCTGATGCTCCGCATTATATCACAAGCCTTTTTCCTCCCTCATTAGTTTAAACTTTATCTTGATTTATTATATAATTTCACGCAGCAGAATAATTCACTTTTTTAAAAACTGAATCAAAGGATAAAGCAAAAACCTATGATCATCTATCTATCAATCAATCACAAGATTTATTTAATCGATATAATATAATGTTAAATTTAAATCAACAGGTTCTCCTTTTTTTCTAATTATTCAATTGAGCCATTTTGAGCCTTTTATTTTTATTATTATCATTATTATTATTATTAGACAATGATATTCATACATAAATTTAAGAAGGGAATAGAAGGAAAAATGTTTTCCATTACAAAAAACTCATAATAACATTTCAATTACCCCACCTTTTTTTTTTATAAAATCGTGAGAAACGAAAAAATAGCAAAATATAGAAACTCTTGTGACGGGTTGACGATCTTTTGGAAAAAGGCTTGTGCACCTTGACAACCAAGATATTTTCGATCGGAGTATCTCGGAAACTTGTTTCGTTTCTACGAGAATGCCCGACTGAAAAGAAAAAAAGAACAATAAGAGAATAATAATAATAACTCTCAAAGGAAAAACACACAACAACAATATACATATGAACATTCAAAAATAAAAGAATTGTGAGACATTTTTTTAGATTGAAACAAATAATGTTATTTTTTATATTTATTTGTTAAAGAGATTTGAAAAATGCATTTTTATATTATAAACAAATAATAAAAAAAAAAAAAGAAAAAGAAAGATAATATGGGTGGGTGGTTGTGAGGGGATTATTATTTATATATTTGATGAGATTTTTATCTTTTGATTTCCTTTTTTTTTTCTTTAAATAATTGCAGGAGCAGCACAAGTAAATTTGTTCTGCAAATGATGGGTTACAAGAATTCGACAGTCCAGAGTTGGCAAATCGATGGGTATACTAGTACTACCGCTACTAGATGAAAGTGGAGGTGTAGTAGGAGGAGAAATTGGTATGGACGTTGGCAATAACGGCGCCTGCGCATGATTTGTTACTGATGCTAATGATAATGATGGTGATGATGATGAGGATGATAATAATGTAGATGCAGATAATGGTGGCGAAGGTGGTGTACAAACCATCAATTGAGGTTGTTGTTCTTCTTTTAATGGTTGAGAATGGATAGTGATAGGAGTAATAGGTTCTTCTTGTTCTTGTTGTAATTCATCATCTTCTTTCATATTACTAATAGCTAATGGTGAATGATGATGTGGAGGGTAATGTTGTTGATGTTGTTGTTGTGGAGGATCATCATAGCCTACTTCATCATCTTCTGCGGCTAATACTCGGCGATTTGTACGAGCTTGACGTTTATTAAGTACAGCATCGGCCTTGTTCATTGTGTTTTGTAATAAAACTCGTTCACGAATGTGATAACTGGGTCGACGACGTTTTTCATCTCGATCCAATTTTTTGCATGCAAGAGAATGAGCTTTGGAAGCAACTTGTCTTGGAGACATGTTACGAGTAGAAGTGAAGATAGTGTTAGGAGCGTTATTTCGTTTGGACCACATTTTTTTGTTATTTGTTTATAAAAGTAGAAGCGCGTTGTTATTGTTATTTGATGTTGTTATCCGTATAATCATCGAATGGCTTTGAAAAGCAAAAGAGAAAAAAAAAGTTAATTAAATTTGGGAGTATGTTAAATCAAAGTTTTTTTTTTTTTAATCTGAATTAATGCTTCCTATTTATACTAAATTTTTTTTTTTGGGAAATAGGTTTCTCTGAAGGAATAAATTCCCTTTGCGGAACTGACCGGAAGCTTTGCATGTGCATCCCTCGGTCGGAACGAAAAATTACAAAAAAGGTAAGAAGAGGGGGTTTCTGCGTGTGGAGAAGAAGTCTCGATCCAAAAATGGCCGCTGAAACTCATTTAAGACTCCGGTAATTCATAATGACATATTATTTTCTTTGATCTTTGAATATATTTTTTTGATATGACACAATAGTTGTAATATTTAGCTCACCGGGGTTATTATCGCTCATGTAAAAAAACAAGATCTTATTGTTTAAGATAATATGGATAATAATAGTAATAAATAAAACAATGCGATAAAAAAAAGGGATAATTATTTTATTGGTGTAAATAATAAAAAAAAGTAGTAAATTAGAAAGTTGAAAATAGAATCCCCTTCTCATAATAATTTTACTTGGTATTCCCCTCATCTTAAGCTACATGGTCCGTTCCCCGTTCCATGGAAGCTTGTATCGGGTACCGCAGCAAAACCGCGGAGGGACAAAAATAGCCAACAATGTTTTTTGGCCGCGGAAGAAACAGGTGGAAGGATCTGATTGGGAGGTGAAATTATTGAAATATAGTGATTCTCCCAGCCCCCCCAGCTTTCGCTGGTTTTTTTTTTCTTTTCTTCTTTATTCGACGATTTCTCTCCATTGGGTGGTGGAAAATTTTAGAAGACTTTATTAAGCGTTTATTGTTTTAAAAAAAAATGATCTCAAACCAACAACAACAAACATTGACAACTGACAATGTTAATTTGGATATGCTCTTGTCGTCCTTCTCGAGCGATTTTGGGGTTAATCCCATGGTGACGATTACTTGTCCTAATGGGAACAACATTAGCAATAGCAACTGCAGCTATAGCAACAACAGCAACAACAGCAACAGCAACAGCAACAACAACAACAACAACAACATCAACAATAAAAGTTCAAAGCGAACCGTCGTGCAGACCAAAAAATCTCGACTTTCCTTGGATGACAAAGACCAAAAGACAAAAGAAAGGTTTGTTTATTTTTAGATATAATTATTTATTTTTTAATTATCCAAAGTTGGATTAAAATAAACTAATTATTATTATTATTATTATTTTTAGAATCTTGCGGAACAGAGCAGCAGCTCAAGAGTCAAGAGATAAGAAGCGTCGTTATGTCGCCGACTTGGAAACAAAAAATAAACAATTAGAAGAAGAAAATGAACGAGTGACGAAACGTGCCAAGAATTTGGAAATTCAAAATGAAATTTTGAGTGCTCAACTCCTCGTCTTGAATCAACGTCTTGCAAAAATGACTGATTCTTCACAACTTATGAATGATGGCTTTTGCGATTCAGCACGGATCGCGAAGAGGATCTACGTTACGTTAATCACAATCTAAAAAAACATCGATCTCGTTAATGATATATATATGATCCTGTTTCTTTATTTTTTTTCATCATCATCATTCAATCGTCGTTTCAAAACCAAACCCACCCCACCCACCCAATGGAGAGAAGAATGGAATGAAAAAAAAAACGATTATATATATATATCGATAATTAGTATGGAAACGTTTCTGTTCTTTCCCTGCAGCGGAGGCTGTCAAACATGAGTCGTTTGAACCACGTCAACTTTTGCCTTCACCCATGTTATCATCAGTATCTTCAAATGATGATGTTCAGTTAGATGATTTATTTTTTGATTGGGAAGGTTTTCAAGATATCTCAAGTCCACCAGAACAACAATAATTTCATCTTTAATCATTTTTCTTTTTACTTCTTGTTTATGCCCCCCCCTCCTTTAAGTCTATTATTATTACTCGTATTTTCTTTTTTATATTCATATTAGTACCTATTGCATTTTGTTTCCTTGTTTTTTCTTTCTTTTATGTTTTCTAATACTCTTTTTACTTCTTCTTTTTTTTCTTTTGGCATTAATAAACGCCGTTCATATTTCTTTCTACAATTCTTGTGTGTTTTTTGAAATGTTTAGTATAACATGTGCTGCGGCAATATTGGTTTTTTTTCTCTTTTCTCTCATAAAAGTAGTCTCGTGTGATACTAAATGAATGACACGTAACAAAACAAAAGTAGAAAGTTATATTTGTTCATTACTTATAGGGATAATATCTTTTTTTAATTTAATTGGCTATTTGTGAATTCAGGTACAAGGAGTTTTAATAATAACATTTTTATTTTTGTAGCAATTCATATACTAGGTTTTTGTTTCTTGAAGAAAAAAAGGTAAGGAGTTAGTTATCGAAAATCAGGATATATATGTTTTTGTATAATGAAAAATAAACAGTATATATATACTATATAACATGAAAGTATGAGCAATTTAACTAAGATAATTAAATAAGATGGTTTTAGTAGAACGTATATAGACAAATCATCATTTATTTAAAATATTACCTTGTTTTATTGTAATTGTTGATATGGACGATAAATCATTTGAAACGTTTCTTCGGAATAATCGGTTCACCATTACTCAATAGATCACGGGTAGAAACTAATACATTAAATAATGACCATACTTTACTATATGGTTGTTACGTATCTTTTCATGTATTTATTTACCATTTTTAAAGTTAAGCATTTCTGCATTAGTAGTTATGAAACTATATGGTTTTCCATGTTCCAATACTGGGAAATCTTTATAGTGGTATTTTCGAACATGATTGTATATAGAATTATCTTGTTTGAATACTGTTCTACAGCTTTTATATGGACAATAAAAACGAACTTTAACTTGTTTATAATCTAATTATTAAACAAAATTTAGAATGAAATGGGATATATATAACTTCTTATTACTATTATTATTCAATCATTTATTACAAACCTTTTGTCATTGTTTCTTTTGTTGTTTTTTTTGACGCAAAATCATCATGATCATGAACTAAGTCAGAGCTTACCACCCGGGAAAATTCTATTTTTTTTGTTCTCGTCGCTGTTTGTTGTTGTAATTCTTTCTTTTTCACCAAATGAAGTTTGTCATTAGGTTTCAATGTACCACACGATTCTTCTAAGTGTATAAACAAAAATAATTGTTATACGTATATACAGATA
This sequence comes from Circinella umbellata, assembly GCA_025093555.1. NCBI lineage: Eukaryota > Fungi > Mucoromycota > Mucoromycetes > Mucorales > Lichtheimiaceae > Circinella > Circinella umbellata. The sequence continues at coordinate 52,398 of JAIWNF010000010.1, read as the reverse complement.
TATATATATGTTTAATATAATACACATGATTTACCATTGAAAAGAACTTCCTGACCGGAACGACGACACGCATATACATAAACTCCACTACGTCTACTTGTTTCAATACTACTATCATGAAAATTTCGAATATGACTAATTATTCTTACACGCTGGTTCTTTCGCGTCACATTACATCCTTTATATGGGCAATAAAACGGCACTAGGAAAAAAAAACGTTTATTATTGAGAATTAAAATAGTTTTCTTCCCCTGAAATCAAGAAAATTCTTACATCTTTCTTTTTTATAAACTTTTTTTAATTTTATGTTATTATCACTATTACTGTCTCCACCATAGTAAGGATCTTCATCATCATCATCAGATGAGTCACACCCTATAGCTTCTATATATTATAATATTGATATTTTAGAGTTAAACCCTTTTTAATTCCTACTGGAATATACAATTTTACCTTCAGTCATAGCACGAACATGCCTTCCAGATCGAGTAGTATATATGTCTTTTTCATCGATTGGATTTTGTTTTATCAAAGTATTATCATCATCATTCATTGATTGTTGAGTAGTAGTAGTAGTAGTAATGATATCCGACAATATTACTTCCGGAATATCCTCCGTGTCTGGGTTTAATGTTTCAGTTTACACACCCAATCCATCATCCATTTTCTTATTTTATAAAGCTATAATCTATATAAAATATATAAGAAAAATTACCTTTGTAATTCTTTATTTTTTTAGATTTTAAGGGCATAAATGCTTTAATGTTTCTGTAAGTTAATCAGTTTATTATTAACTCGTTGGCTGTTTTTATTTCAATAATAATAATAATACATTTGAGAGAGAGAGAGAGAGAGAGAAGATACTTTACGAACAGTCATGGCACTTCCTAAACGTTTTGCAATATATTTTTGTTTTTTTAAAGGTGGTTCTTGTTCTTTTTCAGAATAAGAAGATTGTTTCTCTGTCAAATCTATAATAGTTTTTGTACAATTAGGTAATTCCCTTTTTCTTGAACAAGATTCATTATTGACATGGGACTTCATGGTAGGACCTAAAAAATCATATTATATCATATATATATAAATATATATATATAAGAGCACCACCCTGCTCTTTGTATATATTCCTTTTGTGTATAATAAAATGGGCACCTTCAACTATCGCAGTATCATTATTATCCAATGATAATACTCTTTTTTCTTCAGATAGAAAGGTTTGTTTAATTTGTTTCCAAATAAATGGAAGCATAATTTTTTGAATGAAATTAAGAGAAACAAGGGGAGAAAAAGGTAAAAAATAAAATAAAAAAAGTTTATCTTTTTTTATGCCCTATTTTCTTGTAACTGTTTTGGAAATCTTGTTACTTTTTTAATCCCTATTTCTTAGTTACTAACATTTATTAGAAGGATAATCACTTGGATATAACTGATGATTATTAAATTAATAGACGATAACAAATCATTTATATCATGTCTTTGTTTCTTCCTTGTTTATTATTCAATGATATAGAATATAACTCAAAACAAAAGAAAATTATATACTACAGTTACATTAAAGAATCAAAAAGAAAAAAAAAAGAAGTGGGTAGTAGAGAGAGAGAGAGAGAGAGAGGATATATACAATACATGAATAACCAATGGGGAAAAATAGTAATAAAGAAACACCAAAATTTATGCAACAAGTTGGGGAAAAAAACAAGACTTTATTATTGTTGTCGTTGTATATAATTGACTTCTTGAAAATAAGGATGATTCAATGCATCTTTAGCTGAAATTCGTAATTGAGGTTGATATTGTAACATACGTGATAATAAGTCACGTCCTGAAGCATCAATATTGGGTAAAACTGTATTAATATGTTGAGGAGGATACATGACTTGATTCGGTTTATACTCAGCTAATTGACTGACACCTGGCCAAGATTGTTCTGTTGGGGTACCAAATGTTCGAAAAATCTTTTGTAATTGATCTTCATTGGTTGTACCTGGAAACAAAGGTCTTCCTGTATACATTTCTGCCATGATACATCCTGCAGACCAAATATCAATGGATGTTGAATACATCCTTGAACCTAATAAAACATCCGGTGCTCGATACCATAAAGTAACCACTTCATTTGAAAATGTATTTACAGGAATACCAAATGCCCGTGCTAATCCAAAATCTCCCAATTTCAATTCCAATTTCTTGTTGATGAGCAAGTTTTGTGGTTTTAAATCGCGATGTAAAACCCGATTCTCGTGACAATAAGCGATTCCTTGAAGAAGTTGATACATAAATGATTTAATCAATGGTAAATCTAACGCTGTAGTCGAAGGACCCGATGTGGGTTGATGATGGTGATGATGGTGATTTTGTTGCTGCTGTTGTTGATAATGAGTAGAGCCACTAACAATACGTGCTGTTGAATCCATGTACTTTTTCAAATCTTGGTCCAAACATTCAAAAATAACGATAAGTTTGTTTTCAGTGTGAATAACGTCGATGAGTCGCATGATATTAGGATGTTTAAGTTCTTTCATGAGCGAAATTTCACGGATGGCTGTGGAGGGTGCACCTTCTTCAGCATCCAAATGTATTTCTTTAAGTGCAACAAGTTCACCACTTAACCGACACCTTCCCTTGTATACTGTGGCATAAGTACCTTCACCTAGTTTTTCTAGTCGAGCATATCGCTGTTCAACAGCTCCATTACTTGATGTTGTTGTTGACATTTTGCTTTTTATTATTATGATGCTATTTTGTTATTGATATAGTATGATTCACACTCACTCCTATCTTGTTTTCCTTTTGGTCGCAGCAAAGAAATCAGGTTAAAGAAAAAAAAAAAAAAAAAAAAAGGGAAAGGAAAGAAAAAGGGAGTTCTTTTGGCGCTCGGTGCGGGGTGTGTAATTTTATTTATGTTTTCAAACTTTTACGCTTGACTGCGGCTTACAAAAATTCTTTTGTGAAACCTTAAAAAAAAGTATCTCTCTCTCTCTATTTAATCAGGTGAAAATCTATTCTCGTCAAGAGAGAGCAAAAAAAAAAAAAATGTGGGTTCCCTGTCATTTCACAGCCTTCTTTTTAATAACCATTATTAACAAAACCATGACAAAAAATTTTAACTGGACAACTTTTTTTTTTTTTTTTACATTAAAAAATTCTAAGATTTTTTTTTTGATCAAAAATTTGAAAGGAAAAGAGGCAGAGAGCCAAAAAAAAAAAAAAAAAAAAGAAAGTTATACAAAATGGATATATAATAAATGATAATAATAAATAATAATAGTAAAAGATATGTTATTTAATCAACCTAAAGAATAATATACGAAAATTAAATTAATTATATAAGAATATGTATTGATAAATAGGAATGATGATCTTACCTTGATTGCTGCATAGATTTTGCGTACAAATAAGAATGTGGCAAAGAAACCAATTGTACCTAAACACAAACTATATATCAAACAGATCATAGTACTGTGACCAAAGTAAACCATAGCAGGAACAAAACCTGCTATCTTAAGTCGAGTAAAATAGTAAAAGATGGAATACATGAATACATAACCACCAGATGCAGCAGATACTGCAAATGATTTCCACCACCATCGATAATCCTGTATAAAAGAAAACAAAATACATGTCTTTAATATACTAGTAATAAGAATCATTTAACTTTCTTCCTTTTACCTCGCTACAAAGACTAAAGTAAGTGATCACAATGGCAATTTCAACAGTAGTTACAACTAGGATGAAGAATACCATTGCTAAAAAGCCAAACATGTAATAATATTGATCACTCCAAATTGATTTGAAAATGAAGAATAATTCAATGAAAATAACTGCAAAGGGCATTAAACCACCCACTGCCATACTATAACACATATATACATTATCAATAAGTGAACAAGAAATATTTTTTTTTACCAAGTTATATCTATATATACCATATCACAAATGCATTTATGGTTTAATTACCTGATATGAAGTTGAAGATACCATGGTTGATCAGGAATTTGTCGAGGAATTTGATGAGTACGAACTGGATTATCAGGCATGGGTCTTCTAGCACCAAATACAGCACCTGCAAAGACTAATGGTGTTGATACACCAAACCACATGGCGATAAGAGCAAAAAAGGTACCGAATGGAATTGCAGATGATGATTGTTGACCCCATACAAACAAGTTGAGAATAAATTCAATTACAAAAATTGTACAAGGAACTAATGTGGCGGTCTATTATTATATAAGTTTTGAGTAACTTTTTAAAAAACAACTAACCATAGCAACTAACTCCCATTCAAAATGATAAACTTACAACCAAAGCGTTTCGGAACCATTGTTGACCTTTAAGAACCTTATACATTCTAGAGCTACAATAACCAGCAAATGATCTAAACAACAATCCCACCCATCCCCAATATTAATATATTTTTTTTCTTTTTGGTACAAAAAGATGAATACATAGATACATTACCCAGCCAAAACATAAAATGCTAATCCATATGAAATAAGACCACCACGATAAGATGGGTTAAGAAGACCAAACATGGATAAAACTAATATATATATATAGAATTGTATGATAATTATAAGATATACTTCATTCTTTTCTACAATAATATATTTTTTTCTTACCAATTGTTCCAGCAACCATGATGAGACATTGAACACCAGAACCAAGCAAGGGAGCCAACAAAAGGGCATATTTAGGTGGTCGGAAAACATCACCATGACATAATTTCCAACCAATAGAATCCTCATCTAATGCCTATATAAATGTAACTCGATAATCAATAAAACATAAACGTATTATTTTATCACATCCTTCCCCTCCTGTTTTTTTTTTTACCTCAATATCTTCCTCCGAAGTATTATAAGATGTAATATCCCGTTTTAATGTTCGTAAAATAATCATAGCAACCATACCAGTCAAAAACATGGTAATGACAAGAGAATTACTGATAGAATACCAATGAATACGTGATTCAAAGATTTGTAAATAACGATCCCATCGTGTTGCCCATGTAATATCTTTGGATTCTTTCCAAATCACAGAATAAGTATATGTAATATCTGTTTTACCGGCACCCATTTCTTTCATAGGAGTATTAGGTTCTTGTTTGTTACACGATTCAGGATCAGCATAACTGTAAGTAAATACAAGTAATATAATTGTTTTTAGTATTTTAATTTGCTCACCCTAATTATTTTTTCTTCACTCCCAATAAAATAGAATTGGCTATACCTAGTTGGATAGACTTCAAAACCAACAATATATTTATCAGCAGGATTCTTACTGCTTGTTTGATATAATAGTTGTAATGTCACATGATTATTAATATAAGCTTGATCTCCCTAATGAATAACATATAACAAATATAAAATATGAATAAATCCGTTTTTAATTGTACTTGACAAGAGAAATAGTAATCACCTTGACTTGACCAAGAGCGAAATAAGGAAGTAATGCAGTGTTTGGATCGAATGAAGAATTGAACTTGAGAACAGTAGCACCAGGCAAATTATCCACCACCCTTTTTTCGTAAAAAATAATTATATCTGTCAGATTTATCTCTTTTCTCCTCTTGTTTCCCCCCCTCCATTTCCACTTTTTTTTTTATTTTCTTCCTTATTATTTTTTTACCATTCTACTCGATATTCATCCTTGATGAATTGTTTGACTTCATTCGATTGGTCATCCGTTATTGATACTGTACATAATTTTTCACATTTTGTATCTTGACCCATAATAAGCTAAATAAATATGTCCACCACCACCCCCTTTTTTTCTTAGCTTGTTTGTTTTGTTATTATTGCTAAGGAACGCCCATGTTGTCAACATAATCTGTTATGTTCATTAAAGAAATTACCTTCAAGTCACTACTCATTAAGCGATCACCACGTAATACTTCACCTAAATTAAGCCAGTTACGAGTACCTCCATTGGAAGGAACACAAACGAATGATAAATCACCATAAGCAAAAGGTAATTGGGTGTTTTCTGAAACAATCTTATTGACAAGTAAAGGTACAGGATCATTTGTATGGAATGGTTTTGGAGAAACACCTGGAACATAAAATCCAAAAGTGTATTGTGCCAAGACACTCAAGATGGTTAATAATAATAATAACCGTGTCATGGTTTTTCCTTTTAATGTTAATAAAACACTTGGATGTTGAGAAAGTTATAATAGAAAGAAAAATCTGGAGATTTAAATACGTGGTTCTTAAAATATTTCATTTTCAGCATACCCACCTAATAAAAAACTGAATTCTTTTTTTTTTTTTTGCATGATTAATTTATTTATAACTAATTCAGTTTGTGTATCCCTTAAACTAAAGTGATTCTTTTTACTTTTTTTCTTTTTCTCTCTCCTTATTATTATGATCAAAACAGTTGTTTCCAAGGATTTGAGAATCATATTATTATAAAGTAATTTTGGATGGAAGTACGAATTATATAGCCCTACTTTTATACTATCCTACATAGACCGGGGGCAAGCTCCGCTTAATAACTTAAATTGTCTTTTTTTTTGATTTATTGAGCTTATCCATACACGATAATAAACATTTGATTATTGTTTTTCATATTAATATAATTTCAACTTTTCTGTTTTATTTTGATTGCTTGAAGGATTGAATAGTAATATGAAAAGAAGAGAGATTTAGCTTCAATAATTTTTTCAACAATTATTAGGGACTCATGTCGCACGAAAAATTGTTGTGCAATAAAAAAATATGTGATGGTTATAAAACTCAACTACCGGTTCTTTTTGCCCGTAATGATTAAAAAAAAACCTCCGTTGTGATGGTGGTGCTTAGTGAGAATCCATTCGTTTGTAATATGGATACCCTGAGTCATGAATTATATAATAGGTAATAAATGTAAGCCTTTCTTCTCCCCCCCCCTCCACCCAATAAAAATAATAAAGTAGCTTGGTCAAGGAACATCGTCTTATAGATTTATAACTGTAACCACGAGTCATTATAGAATTTGGCTTTTTACTCTTTGGTAAAAAATCATATAACTATTTATTAAATATATTTGTTTTCATAATACAGTCTTTTGAGTCTTTAAATATTTTATTGGGTCGTTCCTTAAGCAATGGAATAGAGAGTGCTGCTACAACTTTTAATTATATATCTACTATAGACATGTGTTATGCTATACGTACTATTAACAATAGAGTTGAACTTACTACTTTATGCTAGCTTTTCGTCTATAATATCGTAAAAAGAACACTACGTAATAATAAAGCATTCTGGGATTAATGAGTTATAATAAATAGTAATATAAACATTCAAATCCGAAACAATGATTGGATGGTTTAACATAACTTGGTTGTTATCATAAAACATTTATGGTAGATATCATATTGTTTTTACGTTTACCAATATATCAAGTCGATTAAAAAATCAACAAGTTTGTTGAAGTGTGGCGCATTTTGATAATCATTCTCGAATAAGTTTAATGCGGACTAACTTCATTCATTGCATGACACGGATAAATCCATCCCTTATTTCCCTTTTCCTTCCCCCCTCTCCCCGCCAGACCTCTTATTTTACCATTGTGTCATAAAGAACCATTTGAATTTAATTACTTAACGGGTATAAAAACCAAACAATAAATTTATTTCAATATTTATATAATCAAATATATTTTCTCTTGTTATACTAAATATAATACACATTTTTTTTGTTGTTGTCGTTTCTTGTTTGATTATTATATATTTATTGAGCATTCTTGCCAGCAGCATAAGTGCTAACAACCTTTCCAAAGTTTTCACCTTGGTTCTTTGCGATAGCAAGTTCCTTTTCGGAGGGTTGACGAGAACCATCACCGTTAGTTACGGTACCAGCACCATAGGCGGAACCACCGATAACTTCACTGTTGTCAAAGAGATGAGCATTAGCGAAACCGAAAGGAACGTAGATAATACCATGGTGAGCAAAGTAGGTAACGGTTGTGAAAGCAGTGGTTTCTTGACCACCATGTTGGGAAGCACTAGAGAAGAAAGTACCAGCAAACTTGCCAGCTAAGGCACCGCTAGCCCAGAGACCACCAGTAGAATCCAAGAAAGCCTTGAGTTGAGCGGGCATAGTACCGAAGCTGTATATATAACATTCATTAGTTTTAAATTATTTATATATAGGAAGAAAGTGAAAAAAAAAAATGTCAAGGAATAATAATTACCGAGTAGGAATACCGAACAAGAAACCATCAGCTTCCTTCAAATCATCGACAGTAATGACGGGAACATCAGGCTTGGGAGGAGCACTGAGCTTTTCGAGAATTTCTTCGGACAAAGTTTCAGGAACTAGAGTCATAATAAGAATCATGGTTTCATTAGATAAAAAAAAAAGTTTTATATTACATAAATTATAAAGACGCGTTCAAAAGATGTTATTTTTTACCTTGGAAGATCTTGGCTTCAACACCAGAGGCTTCAAGACCCTTTTGGACCTCAACAGCCAACTTGTGGATGTGATGATACATGGTGTAAATGATGATATGAACTTTGGGAGCCATTTTATTGTTTTCTTGGTATGTGAATAAGAAAAGAAGATTTGAATAATGAGACGAAAAAAAAAAAAAAAAGTAAAAGGGTCAAGTTTATATAGGTTTTTTTTTTTTTTTCAATTACCCCTACTCCGATCATTTAGTGGATGCTTAATCATCCGTTGGTAAGAAAGGGGTGCTGAATCATCTGTTGGTAAGACAAAAAATCGCTGATTCATGCCTTACAAATCCCGCTATTTATTAACAAATGTAACAAAATAAAATTAATGTTGGCAGCACGTTTATTTATTTTAAAAAAAAAGTTTTCATCGATCTGATTCACTTTTCTTTCTTTCCTTTTTTCTTTCTTGTTTCTACAAACTCGAAATTATATAATTCTCTGACAAAATTAATTAGTAATAGTAATATAAAAAAAAAGATGCCTAAAGTATTTATTATCTTTTATTCACTTTATCATCATGTCTATACTCTTGCACAACATATTCAAAAGGGTCTAGAATCACAAGGTGTTGAAGTAGAACTTTATCAGGTAAAAACAATTTTTTTTTTCGTAAGATAGTGAGCCTGTGATGGGCTTATTACAAAATATATATGTATATATATACATCAATGCATACTAAATGATCAACCTATATATTTTTAAAAAGGTTCCTGAAACTTTGGATGACGCGATTCTTGAGAAAATGCACGCGCCGGCTAAACCCGATGTACCTATCATCACTGCTGACAAACTCAAAGAAGCTGATGGGTTTTTGTTTGGTTTACCTACTAGGTAATAGGAATAATTAATTTTCTTTTTTGGTTATCATACATACTTTCTATTTATTATAATAATGATACCCAATAACCAAATTCAAAACTGATGTTTAATAAAAATTATAGATTTGGTATTTTCCCCGCTCAGGTATATTATAGTGAAAGAAGGACTTTTTTTTTTTGTTTCAAATAATTTAATTTTGTATATATATGTAATATAATAGATCAAATCATTTTTGGATTCTACGGGTGGTCTTTGGTCAACGGGTGCCTTAGCTGGCAAATTCGCTGGTACCTTCTTTTCCACTGCTTCTCAACATGGTGGTCAAGAAACTACTGCCATGACTGCTATTACTTATTTTGCACATCATGGTATCCATTATGTTCCTTTTGGTTTTGCCAACCCACATTTATTTGATAATACTGAAGTTGTGGGTGGTTCTCCCTATGGTGCTGGTACAGTTGGTAAGTTAATTGTTGTTGGGGAATTTTAAGTTAGGTAGTGCAAAGAGAGAGAGAGAGAATGTGTTGTATGACAAGCCCGGATATCCATGTTTAACTTATATATAAAAATTTATTTAGCCAACGGTGATGGATCACGTCAACCTAGTGAAAAGGAATTAGAGATTGCAGAAACACAAGGTTCTAATTTTGCCAAATTACTTTTAACGTTTGAAAAAGGACAATCTATTGTTGCCAAGCAAGAAAAGAAAGCTTCTCCAGTCACTGAAAATGGCAATGGTTCTGCTCAACCTGAAATTAAAGCTAAAGTAAAGAAAGTCCGAGAAGAATCCAAGGCAGATAAAAAGAATAAATGTTTCTGCATGTAAACCCAATTTTTTTTAATATATTATTTCATATATAATTCCTATTTTTTACTATCTTATTATTATTATTACTATTATTATTACTATTAACCCCACTTTTTCTTTCTCTCTCTCTAAACATATATTACACAATCATATTATTTATTGTATTTTTCTTAACATTTCATGTACTTCTACTTTTAGATAGAAAAAGAGAGCAAAAAATAAAAATAATGAACCTTTTTTCTTTTAATTGTTATAACAAACTACTTGAGAAGAAATTAAATTGAGAGGGGAGGGACTGTACATCACAAGAGAAAGGGGAGGGAAATCCATCATCTACCAAAAGAGATAATATGTGAGTGTATATATAAACTACGAGAGAGAGAGAGAACAAAATGACTACCATTGAAGAAGATGAGGATTGTGGGGGAGGGGGGCTGAGGGGAATGATCATATACAAATATTATAAAAGAAAAGAAATTTCGCAACAGATCCAAACATAACTGCATATTGAAAAAAAAAAAAGAAGAGAATGAGAGAGAGAGAGGGATTAACATATACGATAATCGAAAAAAAAAGTATTTTGTTTTCTGTGTTTGTGTGTGTTTTGTATGGGGAGTTAAGTTGTTATATTATTATTATTATTGTTGTTGTAGACTATAAACAAATGTTGTGTGCTATGTTGTGATTTGAATTGTATGGGCGAGGGGAGGAAAGATGAGGATTGAAAGAAGATATATTATATATAAAATATATATATATGTGTGTATGTATGAATATATAAGTGTGCAAAACAATTCTTTTTGAATTGAAAAAAATAAAGGTAAATAATAATAATAATAATAAAAAGAGTTTCAAAGACCTGATCGTTTTCTTTCGGCTTGAGCATTTTTCCAAGTATCCACCCTTTCTCTTAACCTTCGTTTTAAATCAAACTGACGGTGAAGCATAATCCGCATATCATCCTGGCGATCAGTAAGTCTTACTAATTTGGATTCGAGAAATCGTCGTAATTGATCCAATTCTTTATCTGAACTATCACCTTGGTATGCTTCGATGGGTATGAGGTTGCTAAGATTTAACGTGGCAACTAATATAAATTAAAATACTGAATTAATAAAACTCTTTTTGATTTCTCTTGTGTTTAATATATCTTTACTTGATCTACACTTACCATGTGGGGTATTATCAACTAAGAAAGTTCTACTTAAATCACGTCCAAGAGCACATAAATCTTTAATAAACATAAAATCATTTGTGGCCGAAGATCGCATTCGAATACAGGTACGACGTGTTAAAATATGTCTATCATATAAAATGAGAAGAATAAATATCTTTTTAGATTGTCGTCAATATATAAATATTTTTTTTTTTTTTACTTACGTTATTAATTTATTTTCGGGATCAAGGACTGATCGTACCATATTAGCATATTCATCATCACCTGCAGTCCATACTACTACTTCAAATGTTCCTGATGCCCACATTAAAAATTCTGTTACTCCAGGTCGTAAAATACCAGCTGATAAAATACTATGTCCATCTTCAGCAAAAAAAACATAATCAGGTTGTGTAGTATCTTGATTTTGTCTTCGATAGGTATGAAGAAGTGTTTCATCTAAATCAAGTACTATACAAGAAATAATAAAATATTAAAAAAAAAATTTGGAATTCGTGTGGGTAAAAAAAAAAATTTCCCTGTTCTATTATTTTCTTTACCAAGAGTAGGTCGATTATCTGTTTTTTTAGGTAGATGAGGTTTCATTCCTTTAAGTCGTGCATGCATGGAAGGCCATCGTGCCATAAGTGCGTCTAAAGTTGAACATTCTCCACTATTCAAATTATAATTAAAATATTAGTTTTTTTTTTTTGCTGAAGAAAAGAACATTTTAAAATGGAGGAAGGGAGGGGGGGTGTTGTCAAGTAAAATTTAAATAGTTCTTACTCGTCCAATTGTTCAACAAGATTTTCAATTTTATAAGAAACGTCAGTTGAAGTTTCTCGAGATCGACAAATATTTAATAATGGAGGGTCATTTTGAGGATGAGTAGTTGTTGTTGTAGGATGGGTAGGATTAGGTTCGTTTTCTTTATCATTACGTCGATTACGTCTCGAGGTACGTTTGACAGTTGTAGAAGTTGTATTACGATTTTTACTGCTTTTATTAAACTGAGCTTGATAACGAGTTTGAACCATGGTATCACCAAAAAAAGTTTAGAGCGGGTTCAAAAGGGGTGTGGGGGGGGGAGTGTCTTTTTTTAAGATAAAAAAAAAAGAGTGAGAGAGTTATTGTTATATGCGGTTTTTGTGCGTAACTGTGCGGGTGTTATTGCGGAGAGAATGAAAAAGAAGTATATTATAAGAAAGAGTGTAATGAGTAAAAAGTAAAAAGGGGGATATTAAAGATTCAAATGGTGAGAAAAAAAAAACAACCCAACACAATTATTGAAGGTTGTTATCTCTTTTTTTTCTTTTTTAAAAAAAAATAACCCTTATATATTTATTATATAAATATCGTTAACTCTGTTTAGTGAAATAAAAAACGGAAGAAAGAGAAGAGCCCAAAAAAAAAAAAACCTCCTCTTTTTTTTTTTACTTTGGAGCTCATGTGTCTCTGGAACAAGTTTCCATGGAAACTCCGATTGGTAGAAGGTTGGTGACACACTGAACAATTTTCTGTAGTGAAACAAAAAAGAAAAAAGTACTTCAACAATAAAGTCTTTTGTGAAACATAAAAGAAAAGAGAACCAAGTGCATTAAAAATACACATAAAAAAAAGGGTCGATCTTTCATCAATTCAAACGTATATACATTTATCCAGTTAATACACATTGTAAATTCGTTACTAAAATCAAATGAAAAATGTAAATTCATTTTAAGAAAAAAAAACCGATTTCAGTACTTCAATTTTCTAACCAACCCCCACCTCCTCCCTCTCCCATATAACAAAATGATTTTAAACAAATGGATTTAGGAATGATGCAGGTACAATTTTATTTGTTATATTTTTTTTTTATTATCGAAAAACTAATTTAACTTGTTAATTTGCATTATTTACGTTCTTTTTTATTCTTATTTGGAAAATCCCTGTTCTTATCCCCATGACATAATTTTATAAGAAACCACAGATTATATAACAAAAGTGTACTAGTGGAAAAAAATTGATCTGAGCGTTTGTTATAAACAAAATGATAATTCGTTCTTTTTATAACAGCGGCGCTTTATCCTTAATATGTGTGTTACCTTGGTCCTAAATCCCCCCGCCCCAAATCTATATAGTTATCCATTGTGATTGTTGTATACTGTGGTCGTCGATGATCTTGATACTATATATTGTTCTGATTCATTTGATCCTCGGAGATATTCTCTAAAATACTAGTTGACTCCTCAAGATGGATATGTAGTATCCCTATTATCGATACTGCTTTTTTTCCATTGTTGTTTTCCCATTCTTGACAAATAATAATAATAATAATCTCGTCTAACCCCTTTCTCTTCTTTTTCTTCTTCTTCTTCATCATCCTTCATCAATCATCCCCCAGACAAAAACAAGAAATAATGTGGAGTTATAATATTTTTTTCTTCTATTGACTGTGCCTAAGGACAAGATATACATATTACCCCCACGATGTATATTTCTCTTCTCCAGCCATATTTTATTTTATTTTAGAAAAATGAAACTCTAATAGTAGTTATACTTGGCTGGAATATATGAATGATTTTTATTCATTTACACTTTTGAATATGTACTTTTTTGTTCTTGTATCAATTAGAACAAAGAGATTTTAGAACAAACTTATTAAAAAAAAAGATTGTGTATTATAAAGTCTTTTTATTTTAAAAAACTAAACTACTATTGCTTATTTGGTTTTACATCACATATTATATAGCAACAACAATAGTGATAATAATATATAGTACAACTCGAAAACCAGATATTACACAGTATGCTGTTTAAATTAGATTATATATAAAAAAAAACTATCGGATCCATGAAAAAAAAACATGATAGAAAAAAACACTAAAATATACAGATATTATTTATTCTATTATGGTATCTACTTTGGATGAATAATAATATACATACTACAGAATCTTAAAGAAAATAAAATGATTTATATATTACATTTTTCTATTTATTAAACTTGTCTCCTCAGATAACTCTATTCTATATATAAAAAAAACAGTGTTGCTGATTCATAAATCTAGAATTATATTTGTTGTTATAGAAGACATATTTTAATCTTTGTCTCAACATACAAATTGATTTTGGTGAGGGCAATTTTTTTTTTGTTCTCAACAGACAAAAAAAAAAGAATCCCCGACCCTAATCGAAAAAAAGTGTCAATCCAACTTTTGCAGCCTTTTTTTTTTCTCTTAGTTTCTTTTTTTTATTAAAGAAAAAAAAAACACAAAAAAATGGCGACGGCAGCACTTAATCAATCCGATCCAATGAACGTTGATTCATCAGCTGCCAATGGTACTACAGAAGAAACATCTTCTTCACCACCACCTCCAGTAAAAAAAGAATCAACTGGAGCCGATGAAACTCAAGTCGATGCATCAGCACCAACAACAGAAGTAGAAGAAAAAAAACCAATCGTTGGTATCATTTATCCTCCACCTAATATTCGAGGTACAGTATATACTTTTATATATAAAAGAAAAATAATTATCTATTTATTTATTTCGCAAAAAAAAAAAAATACTTTGCCATTATATATAAAAACATTATAAACTAATTTAATTAATTATGTGATTTATTTTGCTATAGAAACGATCGATACGGCAGCAGGCATTCTTGCTAATAAACCACCACAACTTGAAGATCGTATTCGTGAAAACGAAAAACATAATGCTAAATTTTGTTTCTTAAATCCAAGTGATCCATACCATGCTTATTATCAATTTAAATTACAAGAAGCTCGAGAAGGAAAACGTAAATATAAAGTTTTTTTTTTTTTAAAGAAAAAAAAAGGATCTAAAATGAAAAAGTATATACATAAAGAAAAACTAATTAAAGAAAAATTGTTTATATGTTTTTAATAAAATTATATAGTTCCAACAAAATCAGTAACAAAAGAAGAAAAAGTAGATCTTGATCTTGACCAAATGGATTTACGACCTAAAGAACCAGAACCATTTGAGTTTTCTGCTTCTATGCCTGCAATGTCAGCTCAAGATTTGTATGTATATTTTGACAAAAAAAAAAAAAAATCAGTTCACGCGGCGTTTTGTTAATAAGTGTATATAACTAAATCTAAATTTATATATTTAATAAGGGATATCATGAAACTGACAGCACAATTCGCAGCACGTAACGGTCGTAATTTTATTAATCAACTCGCACAGCGTGAATCTAGAAATTATCAATTCGACTTTTTACGACCCTCCCATAGTTTATTTCCATTTTTTACGGAACTTGTGAAACAATATACAAAGGTTCTTGCTCCACCTGTAGATTTAAAGGAAAAATTGAAAGAAAATACACAAAATAAACATCGAATTCTTTCTCGAGTGAAAGAACGTGTTGAATGGGTAGCTTGGGTTGAAGCTGAAAGGAAAAAGAAAGCAGATGAAGATGAAAAAGAACGACGTAAGTTGTCATTTATTTATGTGTGTGTGAAAGTAATATTAAAACATCAAATCTTTTTTTTTTCTTAAATATAGTTGCCTATGCTAGCATTGATTGGCATGACTTTGTTATTGTTGAAACCGTAGAATTCACAGAAACAGATGATCAAATGGACTTGCCACCACCTATGAGTTTATCTGAATTGGAAAATATGTCACTTGCTCAAAAGAATATGAATTCTATTATTCAACCTACACAAGAAGAAAAGGCTGGTGATGTTGAAATGGATGTAAGTTTTTATTATATATATATATTAAAGTTGAAAAGGGGAAAGTATATTTTTTGATATTTAACGGTTGTTCCTCTTTTTTTTTATAGATTGAAGATGTGGATATGGAAGAAAGTGATAATGAAGAAGAAGAAGAACAACAACAACAACAACAACAACAACAACAAATTAAAGTTCCTGACACAAGTGCACCATTTAAAATTCGTACGGATTATAAACCCAAAGTATTGGGAACTGTACAACCTAAAACTCAAGAAGCAACACAAATTTGTCCTCGTTGTGGTGAACGTATTCCTATGTCTGAAATGGATGAACATATGCGTATTGAATTATTGGATCCAAAATGGAAGGAACAAAAATTGGCAGCCGAAGCAAAGAAAAAGGACAGCAATTTGCTTCAAGAAGGTACCGATGTTGCAAAGATTTTGAAAAATTTCTCAGGTTACCGTACAGATATTTTCGGTAGTGAAGAAACCGAAATTGGTAAAAAGGTGCATGAAGGAGAAGGCGTAGGAGGAACCATAGTAGAAGGAGGTGTAGCAGCAGAAGAAGAACCAAAAAAGAAAGAACGTGTCATTTGGGATGGTCATTCTGCAACAATCAACTTGGCAACACAACGAGCACAACAACATACATCTATTGAAGAACAAATTGCAGCTATTCATAGAAGTAAAGGATTTATCGGGTAAGTTTTTTCCCGCCCTTTTTCATTTCTAATCTTTAAATCATATCTCGCCACCCCAATTTTTAACTTTTTATTTTTATTTTTTATGCTTGTCTGGTAAACATTTAATAATGTGAAACAGAGATCAAGTGGGCCCTAGCTTTCCCAATCAATCGATCCCACCTCCACAACCTGGTCAACAACCCCCAGCGTTTTATGGTGCTCCACCACACCAGCAACAACAAACACCTGTGCCTATACCAGCTGAAGGAGGTGGTGCGTTTAATAATCAATTACCTAATATGTATGCACAACAACAACAACAACCACAAACACAATCACTTCCAGTGCCAACAATGATAACACCCGAGCAACAGACATTGACAGAAGGAATAGAAACTGGTACTCGAAGGGCTGAAGATGAGGCTGAAGGACAAACAGATGCTAAGCGACAACGCCTAGATAATAATGAATCTATTTCATCAGATAATGTCACTGGTGTTTCTGCTCCTAGTACTATTACCCCTGTTGCTACTACACCTGTCACTCCCGTTACACCTACTGCTACTCCTACACCACCAACGAATACTACACCTATTCCAGCTACGACAACACCATTAACCAATAATACTAGACCAAATATTCCGCTTACTGGTAGTAATGCAACAGCATGGTCCGATCAAACTACGGTGAGTAAAAAGAAATAGAAGTGTGAGAAAAAAACTGGGATTAACAAAATTATTTTTACTAATGTCCGCCTTTTTCTACTTTTTATAATTATTATTGACAAGCAGTCAATTACACTTAACATTGTAACACCTAATATGCCTGAAAAACCTGAATGGAATCTTAAAGGAGATACAATTAGTATTTCAGACTTATTACCAAGTACATTGATTTCAACGGTCAAAGATCGTATTTCATCACAATTGGGTATGCCAGCAGGAAAACAAAAACTTACAACGACAACTGGAAATAATGTTGTACTTAATAATAGTAAAAGTTTACAGTTTTATGGTATTATGAATAATAATATTATTTCTTTGGGATTAAAAGAAAGAGGAAAGAAATAAATCATTCATTTATCTTCTTTCTTTTATTTATCTTCTCCCCCTTCTCTTTCAATAATAAATAAGATATGTTTTTTTTTTTTTCATAATTCGAATGTGTCAGGAAGTTTTACCGTGGGCAATTAAGTTATAAGTTTTTGAGTGGAAAAGGGTTCCTAGAGTTACACTATAAATTGGGTGAGTACAACCCCTCTGATTTGGGGACAATAGATTGTTTTTATACTTATGTAACCCGTATTCTCATAAACAATTTTACACATTTCATTATATATGATTACATATATAAAGCCTTTCCTTTTTTTACTTGACTTTTTTCTTTCTTCTTTTCTTTTCTATTTCATTTATTGAGAACACTTCTTTTTAATAATAATATGACTGGATTTAATAATAACGTACCAACAAAATTTCCAAAACATTTAACACCCAAGGGTCCTGATGGCCCTGAACTTCTTGAAGCAGAACGTGCTAAAGCAAGCTTTAATATTCAAGCTGTTTCTAAATTTATGTATGGAGAAGAAGTTCTTGAAAAAATGCAAAATGTAGCACGTGTTCTTGATTCTGAACCTGCATTTGAAAAAACGCAACGTTATTATCAAGGTCGTCCAGAAAGAATTGCTCATGCTTATGAAAAAGACAAACGTTTTATTGAGCTTACAAAGTATGGATTTTTTTTTTTTTTTGTTATATTAATTATTACAAACCTTGTACAACAAAAAAAAAATTGACTTTTATTATTATTATTTGATAGAGAAATGAATTGGGATCAAAATGAGCGACGTATTGCACAAACTTGGTATGATCAAAGTACGCCTGTAAGTTATTTCCTTTTTTATGTCAACAACAATTATTAGATCATTATGAATTTATTATTTTACTTTTTTTTTTTGCATAAAATAATAGTATTCTCTTCATTATGGCATGTTTCTTCCAACTTTGGAAGGACAATGTAACGAGGAACAACGTAAATTGTTTTTGGAACCTGCATTACGACATGAAATTATTGGTTGCTATGCACAAACTGAGGTAAAACATTATTTGTGGGGGGAGGGTGGAATGGATATGAACATGTTTCTTTTTTTTTATTAACATTTATTTTTTTTATATTTATTCGTCGAAAATGAAAATGATTAGTTAGGTCATGGTTCTAATGTTCAAGGTCTTGAAACAACAGCTACTTATATTCCAGAAACCAATGAATTTGATCTTCATTCACCTCATCTTACTTCATCCAAGTGGTGGATTGGTGGTTTAGGTAAAACTGCTAATTATGCTATTGTTATGGCACGTTTGGTTATCCACGGTAAAGATTATGGACCCCATCCATTCTGTGTTCAAATCCGTAGTTTGGAAGATCATCGACCTTTACCTGGTATTACTGTGGGTGATATTGGTCCTAAGTTTGGTTATGCCACTACCGATAACGGTTTCCTCTTATTCGATCATTATCGTATTCCTCATATTTCATTCCTTGCAAAGTTTTCTCAAGTCAAGTCTGGTAGTGGGGAATATGTAAAACCACCCAATGCTCGACTTTCTTATGGTACCATGGTTTTTGTTCGTGCTAACATCGTTAATGGTAAAAAATAATTTAATGAATACTAGATCTTGTCTTTCTTTTTTTTTTTCTAATAAATAATAAATATGCGATGATATTAATAATATTGAATATATATATAGGAAGTAAAATGGCACTTGCTCGTGGTGCTACTGTTGCAGTTAGATATTCTGCTGTTCGTAAACAATTCGTAGATGCAGCACAACCAAGCAAATGGAATAATCAAGTCATTGAAACACCTGTTATTGATTATACTATGCAACAATATCGTTTGTTTACTGTTATTGCTGATATTTATGCATTGCATTTTACTGGTCGAGAAATGTTTAAATTGTACGACTTGAATATGGCTGAAATGAAGAAGGGCAACTTTAATTTATTGGCTGATGTTCATTCGAGTTCATCTGGTCTCAAGAGGTAAAAGAAACCTATTTATAAAGTTTATCGTTTAATAACAAAAAAGAAAAATGTATAGTTTACTTATTATAGAATACATGGATTTTTTTTTAGTCTTACAACAACAATGGCTGTTGAAGGTATTGAACAATGTCGTCGGGCATGTGGTGGTCATGGTTACAGTTTGTTTTCTGGTTTGGGACAATTTTATCAAGATTATCTTCCCAATGTCACTGTAAGCTTTTTTTTTCCTTATATATATTTACTGAGGCAAGAGAAGATAAAATTATTATACTCATATAAAAAATGTTTTTTATAGTTTGAAGGCGATAATTATGTTCTTACACAACAAACTGCACGTTATTTATTGAAAACTTTCCGTAACGTGGTTGCCGGTAAAGCTCAAGTTTCTGAGCATAATCTTACCATCAACTACTTGACTCAATACATGCAAAATCCCAAAGCAACTTGCCCAGCTACCTCTGGTACTGACTTTTTAAATCCCGAAGTTCTTATTTCTGCATTTGGATTCCGTACTGCTTTTGGTATTGCTCAAGTGGCTGAAGATCTTGATCGTAATGGCCGTTCTTGGAATGATGTCCTTGTAGACGTTGCTCGTATTTCTAAAGCGCATTGCCAATATATGATCGTCCGTTGGTTCTTTAGTGGTTTGCAAGGAGCCACTGAATTGGCTGCACCCGAACGCAAGGTGTTACAAACTCTTGCTTATTTGTTTGCTTTACATACTTTGGAGGCTGAGATGTCTGAATTCTTAATGTCTGGATATCTCTCCCCTGCTCAAGGAAAATTGGTCAAGGAACAAGTTCTTGAATTAATTGCTCGTATTCGACCTGATGCTGTTGCTTTAGTAGATGCTTTGGCTTTACCTGATTATTATCTTGCTTCGGCTCTTGGTCGTTATGATGGTAAAGTTTATCAATCATTAGCTGAAATGGTAGAGAGAGAGCCATTAAATCATACAATTGTTGTTGATGGTTATGAAAACTATATCAAACCATTTGTATACGCTGGTTTAGAAAGAAAAAAAGAATCCAAGCTTTAAATTTGTTTTTTTTCTGTACATTTTATTTTTTTGCTCAATCTAATTTAATAACACATTTATAAAGTATTTATACAGTTTGATGTATATAACATATTATTAAAATCAAATGATATTATTAGAAAAGTTATGTTTATATTAGCTATTGCTGTGATATAAACCCTGTTAAGACCATACAATAAAGCTTCTTTTTAATGTTTGAATACGTACGTAGAATTAAATATTAATGTTAATAGATTTATTTCTCTTTATTACATGAAACAACTAAATAAACCTGAAAAGTTAATTTACTTAAATAAGGGGGGTTTCTTATGATGCTATTCTTGCATACAATAATGCCTTTTCATTATGGTCAAAAAAGGCTTTTTCTATTTGTCACACAAACAGTAAGCAAAAGCAACAACAGCAACAACAATAAAACTTTTTTTTTTGTTGATGGGATGAAAGAAACGTTTTTCCTTTTCATTCCCTTCTCCCCCTCAACACACATATAATGTTTTCCCAGGCATGGAACTCTTTTAAAAGCTCTGTTTTAAGCCCATCTTCTTCGTTTACTTCAATATTTACTAATGATGATACTCAACTGGAACAAAAAGATAAAGAAGCTGTTGAAGGTATCGTATATATATATATATATAGTTTTAAATAATCCAATCATGGGGTGTAAGGAGAAGGGAGTTCCACGAAAAGGCTAGAGTAGTCAAAGAAAACCGTATTTACGCCGTAATTGACAAAGCTGAACATTCTTTAGTTCCTTCCATGAGGCTCGTTAACGATGACAATGAATCGTCTCTTTCTGTTGTTACGAATGGCTCCTATTGTGACAATTGCTATGAACATCTAAATCCTAGCAATACCAAGTTACAAAGACGGGAACAAAAAGAAGAAGCCTTTGTCAGAAGAATCGACGATATGTTGCCAACCGTGAACACTCACTCTGAAAACCCCAACTTTGTTTCAAAACGTATTAGTAGTGACATGATGGTATCTTCAGGTTTGTTTACTTTTTTTTCCCCCGTTACTACAACTAGTAATAATAGTATCTATTGACGAAGTACTGATATTTTATTTTCATGTAAATAGCGCATATTCCTTTAAAACGTCAATATTCTTCTAGTAATGTCGACAATAGCAATGTAGCGTATCAAGATCAAGGTAGTATAAAACTGATAAAAATAATAATAGAAGATTTTCATTTAAACTTGATCTGATATAATAAAATGTGTTTGGTAATAGAATCATTGAAAAGGTGTCGAATTGATAAAGATCAAGCAAGTTTTAAACAAGGAGATTTATTTGCCAACCAATTAGACAAAGGTATTTTACTTTGTAAAGTACGTGGTTGAAAATTTTGCCTTGACTTATTATTTATTATTTATTAGATGAAGTTCATAACAATGAATGTACTTCTTTTGAGGAGCCGTATAAACAGGAACACCAATCAGAACATACAGACAGTATAATTACTCACAATAATAATTTTGATGATAATTCTGACATTGATACAAAGTTAAAGGATAAAGGTATATAATGTAATGATATCGACAGATGAGGGGAAAAAAAACGGAATTGTGGAAGTGAATAATAATATCATACGTATTCTCACTTTACCATTGACTTTTAAATCATTCTTCATGGACTATTTGTAATACTTTCTACGTATCGACATTAAGGTTCCTCAAATATAGTTGATCCTGATAGTGTAACGCATGATTCAAGTATCCGAGCTAGTCCTGAAAAAATAAAACGTCCTATTCGTAAATGTCAACAAAAACCAGACAGTAAAAGAATAAATTCTGATGGTATGTTTATAATAATATATATATATATACATATGTGTGTGTGTGTGTGTGTGTGTGTGTGTGTCTATTTTTTACAATGGCCTTAACTCTTCATTTGACACACTATACGTTATACTACATTATACATTATTTATAAAGGATCTTTATGTACCTCGACTGCTCAAAGTGATAAGTTGTCACTCAAAAAAGAAAAAAAGAAAAGAACTGTTCTCAAAAACAAGCAAATTTCAAATAACCAGTACTTTTACTGCCCATACAAAGGGTGTCATACTAGAAAGAATAACATGCCCTCCAATTTATATATACATATACGTAAGAAACACTATTCACAATTTCCATCGTTGACAAGAGGAGCGAGGCATATATTCAAGACCCCGACAGATCAAGTCATTGATTTTAAAGATGGTATGTTGTTGTTATTATTGTTGCAATTATTTTCAAGAATTATCGTACTAATGCCAACCACTTTATGATATATACTTTTGCATACTATATGTCACGATATAAAATTGAATTACATATTTAGAAAGGGTTCGTAACTTGCTGGATCCAGGAGACCCTATAAATATATTTTTCCGACGAAACGAAGGTAATGTTGTATTCATATTGTTTTTGCTTTTAGTTGCTAATCAACAATATTTACTTGCTGTCAAACCAACCAATTTTATTATTTTTCTTTTAAAAGAAAAATACCGAAAAACTTGTTTTTTCTGTCCATACATGGAATGTATTGCAAAATTTCAAATACAATTAAAGCTTTTTGAGCACATCCAAAAGCTTCACGATCCAGAATTTGATATACCTCCTTTTGATTCCAATGAAGAATATGTTTTCACGCATCCTCAATCTGGAAGAATACTACTTTTTGATGGTATTGTTATATATTATATCAATGATAATGATTCTTTTCTTTTTTTAGGGGGGGGGGAATGAAAAACTTTGACTAATAATGATCTTTTTTTTTTCTATACGTTTTATAGAAGCATCACGAAAAACTGTTTCGGAAGGACAGAGTATTATGTTGGCGATTGAAGAAAAAGAACAAAATATAGCTACGGTTAGTAGTAGTGATAGTTGCAGTAGCAGCAGCAGCAGCAGTAGTAGTAGTAGTGATGAACAAACAGACAAGAAAGTAGTGTGGGTAATAGATTAGCGAGATAGTCAGCAAGAAAAACAAACAGTCCTGTAGCATAGCAACAAGAAAAATGACATAGTTTAATGTATTCTGCTCAAAATATATTCAGACATTCATATGCTAAATTATGCACGCATAACGAAAAACAAGAACATTAATCTTTTTTGAAGTAATAAATTTCATTAATAAGGAGCTTAACGAATTTTTGCTCTGGTACACATGTATTAAATAGTAAAAAACGACAAACTTCTGCATACATAATTTGTACTACTTGGACCAGTTGGGTTCGGCATTAAAATTTTGGTTGGGGTGGGGGATTTTATGAACTACATATGCGTCGCACAAATCCGTTATTTTTTTTTCACACATTACTGCATCAAAATATTTGTGAGGCTGTTAATTGAATATTAACATTTCATTTCTCTTTTTCTCTCTCTCTCTCTCTTTTTTTTTATTTTCATGTCCGTCAATTCTTCAATAGATAACCTTGTTGCTCGTCAACCAACAACTATAAATACCTCAAGCCCTGAATATAAAAAAAATCAAGCTGAATGGCAAGAAATATTAGAAACACTTTATGAACGTTTGGATGAATCTACCAACGAAGGAAAAGAAAGCAGTTTAAAATTACATCGAAGTCGTGGACAATTAACTGGTAAACTATATCATTTATTGTTTTTCTGCTTCTTTTTTTTTATAATAATTATTAATATTCAATTATCATTTAGCTCGTGAACGTGTTGATTTGCTTTTGGATGAAGACTCACCGTTCCTGGAATTATGTGCTTTTGCTGGATATGAACAGAAGGATATGACATTTGGTAACACAATAACATCAAAAAATTGATAGTTATTTAATACATGCTTTTTTTTTCATTATAAACTAATATAATAACTATTATTATATTATTAGGTGGATCGTTTGTTGCTGGTATTGGCTTAGTTAGTGGTGTTCTTTGTATGATATTAGCTAACGTACCAACACAAGCTGGTGGTGCTCTGAATCAAGTTAGCACGATGAAAACATTACGGATTCATGAAATCGTTATGCAGAATCGACTTCCTTTGATTACATTGACACAATCGGTACATGTTTATATATATTTTTCATAAGTGATAAACCAGAAAAAAAAAACAACCAGTAGGGTAACTAACATAAAAACGGGGTTTACTTGGAAGTAGGCAGGTGCGAATTTGGAACAACAATTTAAAGTTTTCCAACTCACTGGCGGAACGTTCAGAAATCAAGCTTTGCATAGTAAAGCAGAAATTCCTTCATGTTGTATTGTATTTGGTAGCTCAACAGCAGGTGGTGCATATACTCCAGGTAAACAAATAAAAAAAAAAGGTTTAGTAACTTAATAATATATATATATATATAGAATTTATTTAGTTATATGAAAATATCATGGTACAGTAAATGGATTTAGTGATTATTATTTTTACTTACACTAGGTATGAGTGATTATACTATTATGGTAAAAAAACAAGCCCAGGTTTTTCTTGGTGGTCCACCTTTGGTTAAAATGGCTACAGGTGAAGTAACAGATGCAGAATCATTGGGTGGTGCTGATATGCATTCACGTGTATCTGGAGTAAGTGATCAACTAGCTATTGATGAATATGATGGTATACGTAAAGCACGCGAATGGATTGCAAATTTAAACTGGAAATCGCGTGGTAGCTTGCCAGAGCGTCATATGTCAGGCCAATTTGAAGAACCATATTATGATCCTGGTAAGCTTTACTAGAAAGAAGTAGAAACTGTCATAATTTTATTCTAATAAAAAATAAATACAAGGTCAATACTAAATACTAATATCATTCCCTTTTTTTTAAAATCTTTGTGAAGAGGAAATCTTGGGCGTTGCATCTGCTAACATTCGTCTTCCATTTGATGCAACTGAAGTTATCCTTCGTTTAGTTGACGGATCTCGATTTACAACATTTAAGCCCAACTATGGTGGGAATTTAGTATGTGGTTGGGGATTTATTCAAGGTATCCCTGTTGGTATTATTGCCAATAATAATGTTATTTTTACTCAAGAGGCAAACAAAGCTACCCAATTTATCCAGCTTTGCAATATCAAGTAATAATGAATCATGATTTCTATATTCTTCCTTTTTATGTAGAAGGATTAAAATATGCTAACTAGAAAAGAAAAACGATCACTTTATTGATACATATACATACTGCTTATAATTTATTAGAAATACACCATTGATTTATTTACAAAATATCACGGGTTTCATGGTAGGAAAACAATATGAAGAAGAAGGTATCATCAAAGCTGGTTCACGTTTTATTAATGCAGTGAGTAACTCTGAGGTGCCTGCTATTACTATTGTAATGGGTGCTAGTTATGGTGCTGGAAATTATGCAATGTGTGGTCGTGCATATGCACCAAGATTTTTATTTTCTTGGCCAAACTCCAAGTGTTCCGTCATGGGTGCAGAACAACTAGCTGGTGTTTTGGATATTGTGATGCGTCAAGGTGCAAAAAGGTAATACAAATAGAATAAGATTGAAATATCATATACATAATATATATAACAATAATCTAATACTATTACCTTTTCACATCAAATCAGAGCTGGCATTGAAGTGGATGAAGAACTAGCAGAACAACGCAAAACTTTATTTCAAGCATCTGTAGAAGCAGAATCGGACGTCTATTATACCTCTTCCCGACTTTTAGATGATGGAATTATAGATCCAAGAAATACTCGAGAAGTGATTGGTTTTTGCTTAGCCGCTATTTATAATAACGAAGTCAAAGGAGGAAATATTTATGGTGTTAGTGGAATGTAGAATAAAAATTCGCACGGATCTCAACAAATAATTTATTATCCCATTAAAAAAAACTTTAGAGAGCACCCACTGCACACTATTTTATATTATAATATTCCTTTTTCCTGGATATTGATAACCATTGATCATATAACATATCCATACCATATAAACACTTTTTTTTGTAATGAAATCATTTTAAAAATTAGTTATTATTATCCAAAAAAATAGAAAAAAATATATATATAAATATATGTAAATGAGTGTGGATATATATTCTTCTAATACACTTGTTATTCTTTTTTTTTTTGACTGGATCGCAACATTATTTGTTTGAGGAAGTTATGGTATAGGTATAATATATATATATAATTACTTAATTATTCAAATACAGGTAAACTACGTATAAATCGATCCACAGCTATACGGAAAAGCTCATTACTGATATTACCAGGTGGTGGAGGTGGTCCCGATTTTGTAGTGGATACTGCTGCTCCATTTGTACTTCCATCTTGTTGCTGTTGTTGTTCAGTAGGTATGAAACCTTGACTAATTTCCCATCGTGTATCTGCAAATTTCATTAATCCGTTCTTGACAACAAACTCGACATAAAGTTGTACATGAATTTGTTTGAGTACGGCTCTTAACGATTCTGTATTAGCATCCGAATTCATGACAAATTTAAGTCCAGTAGGTGTCTCATAATAATGCAGTCGATAAGTCGATGTTTTATAAGAAATAAATTCGTCTTGACTTGTGTATATTTATTACAAAAAAAGATAAGAAGTTAGTCAGAGATATATATATATATATACTCCTTTAATGTATTCTAGTAAAAAAAAAGTAAAAAGACATACTTTGAACTTAGTTTTCGAACAAAGTTTCGTAAAGAATAAATAACACCATAAACCAATTTTGCTTCTTCTTCAATGGAGATGACACTACCAGCTGCCATTCCACTCACAGTAGGTTGTGTTTGACCATCACTACGCATGACTGAAGAGGTTCCAGGTGGTGTATTGGTGGTACTACTATTTGGATCAGGAGACGATGAACCAGGACTCGAAGCTGAGAAACGTGAAGATGTAAGGCCGAGTCGACTACTACTACTAATACCAGTAGGTACTGTAGTATTACTACCAGGATGACTAGTATTGCTACTATTGTTGGTTGTTCCGGGGTTTACCTTATGATCCCATTTTTGAAAATAAATGCATTGACAATGTCGGTCAAAAATATAAAGATTGTATATAGTCATTGAGGAGGAGGGGGGGGAGTATTATAATAAAAAAAAAGGAACCAGAAAAGAGAACAAAAAAGCGCGTTTTTGCCTAAACTTAGAATCTAGTGTTTTACCTATCTAATTTTTTTTTCTGTTGCTGTCCTTGAAATATGTGAGAGCTCTATTGTATTCGGAAACATGAGATTTCGTCTACTATTTCAATCAAAAAATAATATCATAAACGTAATAGCAATAAAAAGCATAAACTGTGATAAAAAATAATGAATTAATTAGTGTAAAAGCTTTATTTCTTTTAAATGAACAGATTGAATACCTTTTTGAATATGTACAATAAATAATAGAAATAAAGGAGTGATCTGGACAAAATCAAATTATGTAAAAGATAATTTTTTTTATTAGAGTTGCTAATGAATTCTTTACTCCACTAATATAGTAACCGAAGTTTTTTTTTTATCTACGTACGTACTGTACATATTTGAAAAATATTGTACGTAGGGATCAAACACTCACAATAAATAATAAGTAATAATGGAAAACGCGCCATTACTCTGTTTGTTGTATATTTATCACTCATATTATAATAATATTTACTAGAGTTGAAAAAAAAAGAGTGTGTTTACGTAGCAAAAGCAAAATGTTTCAAAGTTTTAGAATTGTATTGTGCAAGAGCATGATCTGTAACGGTACTAATAGAAGGGTAATCAGTCGTGTTATTAATTGTAACTCACTCATGTCATTGAGCATATTGTCACGGTAAAGAAACAAAGTTGAAAAAAATCTGTATATTAGTAGGCGAATAATCATATATTTGAATAATATTAGCACTAATAGTGATAAATTTCAGTATTCCATCATATATTGTGTCTAATTGTATGATAAAAGGCCAAAATTCTTCATCCTCTACAATCTTCTAGTGTTCATATACGTATATATATTTAAATTTATTACTCATATTGACTGCTTATGAAAAGCTCTGCTATTCCATACTAATATTAGTTTTGACATACGTAGGATATCAAATAATCTAGTTGTTTTATTTATTAGAAAAACCTACTATGCAAGATAGTGTACCATGTATAATAAAAAGGATCAGGTTTTTGAACCTCTATTTGTACTATAATTTTTGACAGTACGTACACTCAAAAATTGTTACTCTCCGCCGCCTTACATGTATTTGTTTTTTGATGTAGCATGCAGTGCTTTCGGAAAAAAAAACATTATTAGATATCGTAGCTCAGGTAAAATGTTTTGGAATGGTGCTATCTCTGCAGAAATGATGCTTGTTTATTTATTTTCGTTCATCTTATCTCTTTTTTCTTTGATGTATGCATCTAAATAATATGGGATGTTTAATGACTACTATATTTAAAATTACTGTAGTGCTTTTGCTTCTTCGTAGTAGGTTAATCACCCTAAAACCGTTCAACGCAAAACAAAATTAAACTAGGCTTTAGAGTAAATTTGTAACATACATTGAAAATAAAGCACTTTTGTTGAGTCGCGTCATGCTAGTCACGAGGAAAAAGAAGCTTTCTTGTTTAATAATGTTAGATCGTTTTTTTTTGCTAGGTGAATTATGATCCAATATGGTCATATAAACTTTTTTTTATTTTGGCAAATATATTGTGGTTGGCATTTTGACCTTATCACGTACTTGTTAAAAAAAACTTACATCTACTGTTTTTTACATCATTCGAAAACTTTTATTATGTATACCAATAAACTAAATAGGTTTTTCTTCACTGATGAAGAATGGGAATTTAGATCAAAGAAGACAGGTATTCATAATATGTTTATACTATTTTTTTATACAGTGTCATGAAAAGCTTGATAGCAATCTGCACATGAATTTTTTTTTACCTACGGTATTTTCTACATGCTGTTCCACCACCAGAAGTGGGAAGCTAATTCATTTTTTCCCTTTCACTACCCAAATAACCCACATATATGAATACGCGAACTAATACTTTTTCTGCTCTTTCAATATTTGTTCTATATGCAGGTTTTAGATATGATTAACAAAGAATATGAAAGCCAAAAGGATGTATAATCTCCTACACATTCATTATGCAGTCTTGCTATGTTTCAAAACTAATTAAATGGCTGAAACATATGTGTCTATCTTACATATCCTGGTATGGAATGCTTCAAAAAAAATAAATCTTTTAGCGAGCGGAATTGTCTATGACTTGTTCTATGTTGTTCGAAAAATGCGGATGATATGTGAACAGTACTTTTTTTACTCTATATTTTCTATGCGTTGGTTCTGTTTTATTATTGGTGTCAATAATAAATGCTTTTTTTCCCTCTTTTTATGTTGGATCATGTGTTGAAGCGACTCTATAAACAAGTTTGTAGATCAACCTTCCACTTTGAGTGGGTTCACTCATGTTTTTGTCACATTGATAATAAACCCAGTAATACTTAACACTTTGTAAAGGCCTTGGAAATTGATACTGTATAACATCATAATGTCATCATATTTTAGCACTTTTTTTTTTTAATATGATAAAGTAAATTTTTTTTTGTCAATATATATGATTCATTATTTTGTGTTTTCTATTACAATATTTGATACTATATGATATTATTTTATACATTATTTATATTGTAATCTATTTTATCTATATGGGTATAATTATTATAAAATGTCTCACCAAAATGACATATGAATTTCGTAAAGTCGGCATCTGAGATTTACTGTACCATGATCTTGATTTTCATTCTCTAGCTCCCTTACCAACAACATAACAAAAATTACAGCCATCCAATTAAACACAATTCTTTTACGTAACGCCAAAAAAAAAAAAGAGAAAACATCCCGTCCATCGTCACGTAAAAAAAATGATGTACGCACGCACCCTGTTATTTTATTAAGCACACATTTAAAAAAAAGTGTATTGAATAATATAACGAAAAAGAAAAGTCATCACCTGATGACATAAATTTATATTACTGATTTTAATTTATACATGTGTTTGGTTATTTAATATATAATAATTTTATTAGCATACTTGAAAAATCAGATGAGAAATAACAGATCACAATATGTATGCTAATGAAGGAAACAACATAGATATATAAACTTGATAAATATAAATAGGTCCGGTAAAAAAGCGATATTCACCATGCGATAAAAAAAAATATACAAACAAATAAAAGAGTTGTTTGTGCGGGGAATAAGATAGAATCAATACCCTTAAGCTGTTGTATATTATGCAGCATTGTTTATTAAAGTTGTTTGTCTTGCTGAATAATCAATTGTAGATTATTAATAGTAAAAAAAAAAGTTGAGATCCGAGCAAACGGTCCCGTGTAATCATTAACTTTTATGGAAGGCCGCGCACACTGCGTTTATGCCTAGCTGTAAAAAAATATTTTATTTTTTGTGTAATCTGCTGTTAATCTAAGGAAAGATGACAAATCAATCGACGCATAAAAGGTTGAAACTATTGCATAAAATTAGAGATGGGGAATATTTTTCATATGTACACAAATAAAAAGCATAAGGAAAAGATGAGAGGAGGGAAATGTAAATTGTATATAATGATGATGATGGACGATGATATATAGTGTCGTATTATGTAATTATCTTATCGTGATGATAATGATTTTGTTGTTGTATCTTCTGTTTCTGTTTCATTTTTCTTACTCTTTTCAATCAAAAGAGTTCGTAACCATTTAATTTCTTGTTCTAATGATTTAACGCGTTCCTCCAGTTTATCTGATTTCTCTGACATCTCCTTGACAGATTGCTCCATAGCTTGCTCACGAACCTTCTTTTTTGCACGAAATCGTGCACTTGCCGCAGTATTTCGTCGTCGTTTGTCTTCCTCGATCGCTTCTCGCTCCTGAGGACTAAGCTCTTCTTCTATCCGTGGTCGTTTACTGTTGTTATTGCGTTGTTCATTTATTGCTTTAGGTGTGGATGATGGTGTGAGTGACGCGTCGATCTTTGCTTGTGAAGGGTCTACCTTTGGTAGTAATAATGGTGCAGATCGATGACTTACAGAAGGAGCAGTTGTAGTTGATGTATTAGTTGTATTAGTAGTAGAAAGAGAAGTCTGCTGCTGTTGTTGTTGTTGTTGTTGTACTAAATTATCCAAGCCTAACAACTTGAGTAGTTCAGTATTTGGATCGATAGCATCAGAAGTAGAAAATTGGGGTATATTTAATGATAAAAATGGATTGGCAGTGTCTGTTGTAGTAGTTGTTGTTAAGTCGGTGGGTTTATCCTCGATTGCATTTCCAGGAGCAACATCAAAAGTAAATTGCGCATTGGTCTAAATGAACAAAATAAAGGAATATAATTGTTAACATATATAACTATTTACCATAACAGCACACACAGCATATAAAAAAAAAGACCAGAAATAAATAAATAAATAAATAATAGTAACAATATCATACCCATAATTCTAATTCTTCTGTGTGTTCTTCTGGTGGAGAATTGGCTGATGTAGTATTAGTATCAAAGACAAGTGATTCGATAAATGGATCATAAGTGTTGGAAGACATAATTATATATGTGTTTAATTTTAGAAGGAGGAACAAAAAAAATTGGAATGGATTGTCCGATCTTTTTATATTCATTTAAAAACCCTTCACAAAAAAAAAATATTCCACATCTGCTGAATAATCAAAAGCGCTGTACCCCATAGCCACATGTCCTAAATTAGGAACTTGACTCGCACTGCCCCGGTTTGGCTGAAACAATTTTCATTCTTAGAAATGCATATACCTTATATGGATTTAAAATTTCTAATTGGCTATGAAAACATAACTTGGGTGTTAATAAACGCAGATAATATAATGTATCGAATAATTTTATGATCATATGAGTGAATTGAGTCACTTATAAAATGGGACATTCAGAAACTACTAGCTACGTAAAGACAAAAACAAGACATTCGCTATCTATTTATAGTAATCTATATCACTAGCTAGCTATTCTTTCAAGAATGCATGAAGAAACACGCATTATAAAACTTGGTACTTTAATTTTTTTGTGAATTTCTTATCAACTAAAATGTCATGTTTTTACGTATCATTGTAGGTTTGCTAAATAAAGAATTCTTATCTTTTTATTGAGAGATAGTATCACTACGTAAAATAAACATCAAAAAGGAAGTTAGTAATTATTGTATTTATTATATTACGTATTATTACAAAATATATCATGGTAGACTTTCCCAACAGTCCCAAAGTAGTATTTATTAGAGCGTGTGGGACAATCTTAGTGAACTTAGTACTGTGGTAGTTTAAGCTATCGTTTGTACTTGTATACTTATCATAGATATGGTACGTAAGAACAACATAGCTTGTACCACTCGTAGCCAAAAGTAATATCTTTTATGGTGTAATTTTTCTATTTTTACAGAACGTGACTAACGACAGTGTCCTGTTTCTTATAAATCAATGTAAACCTGTAGTAGACCTGTACAACAAAATTGCAATATCCTAGATTTAACACAAAGAATGACCGTTCGAGACATGATGCTCTATGTTAAATCAAATATCAAAGTCAGACTACCGTACTATACCTATAGTAATACTCAAGTGCGCACCTTTAGTCGAACGTTTGCTGTCTTGGTAGTAATACTTTTATTGATGAATATAATTTCAATTATATTAAGACTGTTTGACTCAACTTGCACTCGATCCCGATTATAAGTATCTTGGGTCTGCACTGTTACAGGTTTATTCTATGGCAGATGAATGCTGTGTGTGTGATGGAAGAATCCTTGAGCGAGAACAAGAAAAAAAGAAGAAGAAATTCAGAATCAACGTTGAGGGGGAGGGATATATAATTACGTATTATGGCGAACAAGAACAATAAAAAAAAAAAAGATAGGCAAGTACACAGGGTGCCGTGTTTTTTCAGGTTTTTTATGTGCCTAGCCACATATTTTTTATGTGATTTGCCACAAACCATTTTTAAACTCAATCTCCGCTTGTATATTTGTATTATAAAAGCGATTTTCTATGTGATTTTTTTTACATTCATGAAGAGAAACCTATGTATAGTATATGTCTATCACACCATATAAATCCAAATGTCAATAAAAAAGACCAAGTTATTGTTGAGTAGTTATAAATAAAGATATTTGTGATACCTTCTATACAAAACGCATAGCGAAAATCTATACAGAAAAATGACCTACTGATTTTTTATACAAAGTATATAGTAAATATTTTACCAAGTAATTTTTTATGCAAAAACATATAGTGAAAAAAAATGACGACTGTTTATTCTTCAATTTCACCTGAAAAAAATCGCACCCAATATGTAACAAGAGAAAATATACTAGAACTACCTTATAAATAACATCCATGTGGTAAAAAGTTGGTAAAAAATATTGATAAAAAAGGATTATATGCATACTTCTACTTAACGATCCTCAACATGCATTCATATTCTTACTGAATAATAAAAGTCCCCCAAATAATTGTAATTGCTATCCAACTCATCTATTTCACTTTTTATTTATAAATAAACCAAAACTTACTTTACTACCTTTATCCAAGACATCTAAGAACATTTAAAAATCAATAGCATCCCGTATATACTGTTTGCCCGTTTTTCACTGTGATACTATATAAATCCTAAGATAACAGCTCATCAACAAGTAGCCCCGGTTGTCAATCACCCTGGTATGATCATTACTGTACAAAGTGTGGAAGTGAGTCGTTTGCCGGATCTGTGAGGAAATTTGATAAATATCTAGCTAAATAAGTATGTTAGTACTATCATTGAGTAAGGGTGACACCATCCACTATCAGAATGAAGTATCCCACACAGAAGACTTTACCTCGAGTGACAGATATAAAACCTTTCACAGCCATGTAACTCGCTCAAGAATCATGCTATATAAACAAGGTCTCCAAAAGTACAAGATTTTTTTATAATGACTTGTCGAAAATGGTGTCCAGTTGTAATGCTGAAAGAAAAGAAGTTAAATCGTCGAAATTGTCGTCGTCATATGGTACGTAATAAAAGAAATAAAATATTATTGGATTTTGCTCTGATTCAATTGAGTATATATATGAGATGCTGTATTGCGGTTCGAGTTTGTTAGGGCAAGCTGAAAGTTTGCTACGTAATTAAAGAAGTATTGGTCTAGCGAAGGTCCATGTCTGTTGAAGAGATTGACGACCAGTGCTCTGGTGAAATTGGAAGATGTGTAGTAGTTAAAACATACAATAGTTAGAGAAAAGAGTAGATATTTTTCAAAATGGTGCTTGATCATAAGTCATCATAAATATTAACAAATAGTTATAAAAAAAAGAATTTTTTGTTGCTGGTCTTTATGAGTTAAAAACTCCTCCTGTTCCGGTTAGATTGTTGAGAGTAGATGATGGAAGCATTGTTGTGTTGAGCGAAAGGATTGTTGATCAATAAAAAAAAAACTGCATAAACTGTTTGCTGTGTAGATATAACGAAAGAAAAAATGTTTTCTTTCAAAAGTGTGGGGCAGTGTGTAACCATACACCCGCGCCTATATATTTTTTCTGTAAAGTAAGTAAAACTGGTTTTTTTTCTTTTTACGATATTCACGCCCTAATACTTCTTACCTTCCATTTTAAAAACAATCTCTTCTTTGATTACAATATCAGCTTCATTAACGCAGCTGATAGCCAATACAATTTGCGTGAACTCATTAAATAGTTTATGATTATGAAAGGAAGAAGAATCAAAATATATTTTTTTTTGTTTTTTTACACGTCAATCACCAAACTACACATAATATTCGTTAATTGTTTTGAATAGTTCTGCCATTTAAGAAATAATATTAGGATACTTGCACAGTAGCTCCTTGACATTGCGAGTAACATATATACTATAATGGTAGGTCTTTACATTTGCTTTTGTTTTGTATGCTGTATTATTATATAATAGATATATATTAATTAGAACATATTACAGAAGTTGATTATAATATTTGATAGATGCTAGGAAACAAAATGAAGTTGAAATACTACAAGAAATACCACAATGGGGATAAATAGATGCTCATATGAATAGACGTCTGACGTGGTAGTAGATAAAGGATCATGAAAAGGGTAAGGTTTTTTTTAGTTGTAATTGGAAATATTACATGGTTTGGTACAATAAAATTATACGTTATGTATAAACCAATCTTGGTCAACATGTGTTCTATTGTTTTCATTATCTTTATTGTTCCCGAATTCGGGATCTCAGCATTTATGAACTGTTCATTGTCATTCAGCTCTCCATCAACAACCTAATCGTCGTCAACTACTAGAATACTGTCTTTATTATCAAAAAAAAAAACGAGACGACTTATATAAATAATTTTTGTAGGCGGCTACTATAACTAGAATATTAGCAGGATAAATTCTGTCTTTTTCTTTTTGAAGCATTCTATACCACTTTTTTGGATTATAGACCCTTCTATAACATGTTTTAATATTCTATATGAAAGATAATAAAATCCGAGTTTTCTTTTTAATTACCCAAAGTTGCATAATTTTCAATAGTTTATGGTAATACAAATAACTATATAAATAACAAATCAATTGTTTATAATAAAATTCAAGATTTGGAAAAATCCCTTTCCCCTTTGATTGAGTGTATACAAGATAAAAAAAAGATGTAATAGATAATTATTTGTTTATAATAAAATGCAAAGAGTAGAAATAAATAAATAAATCCCTTCTTTTATTGAGAGTATACACGACCTTTATATCATAAAAATTATATGTGGCAAATAATTATTTGTTTATACGTAATATAATGCAAAGAATCAAGTACATACACAATTTTCATATTATACGAAAAACAAAGTCGGGGGACTATCTATATACTAAAAGAGCAATAAAGAATTACATACCAATTTAATTCAAAGTATGCCTCAAGGTTTGAGACTTTTTGTACTGGACGTTCAATTACTTGTTGCACAGTTTGATTTGGGCGATAATACGTATATGCTTTTTTTCCCAGGCAAATGGATAAATAAAGATTGCACAAAGGGTGCTCTCGAGTGCAATAAAAAACTAAACAAACGCCAAAAAGATTCCAATGCAGATACATAGAGAGCATCGTAATATAAGGTCATTTCATCAGTCTCATCTTTGTTATCAACAGTAGCAGTAGTAGTAGCTGAACTACCATTATTCCAGCGATGATGCATAGACATTAACACACAATCATGTCCTTTGTATACATAATTATAGAGATAATTGACAGTGCCGACATTATTATATATCTCAACATTTATATGAGAATCATAGTTCGTTGTCAAATAAAGATTATGGGGCACCACCTAGGTATTGTCAAGTGCAACTCTGTTTCTACCTCTTCGTACATCTACTGTTCTGCCATCATTATATAGTCGATATATTAGATAACCACCTACTTCAGCTTCAGTAGTTTCCTGGATAAATGCTTTGGATAATGCTTAGAACAGTAACCAATTACCATGCAAGGTGAATCGGGATCACTGCGCGAAAAGTGGATTATCAAGCTGTTAGGATCATTAAATAAATAAATAAGCAAGTTGCAGTATGTTCAGAAGCCACATTTCGTAAACTTTATAATTCTTATATTTATTGCTTTATATCTTTTTTATTAATTCTTTCTACTTACCAATATATTTTATTACTTTTATTATTTTATAAGTGATGATCCTATTGCACGGGAATTATGCTATCATCAAATATTATCACAATATTCTTAGAACACAAGTGGTGCCCATAATTACTAGAGTCCACAAACTCGATCCACAGCTGCTGTTGGTCAGGTAGTATTTGTGTCCCCAGTAATATGAAACGATTCTCATTCCACCTTTTGCTATATAATGTTCCTGGTGCACAAAGTTATCATGATTTACCATGTTACAGTGGTTGTGAATATGAATTATTTTAAGAAGCAGCTGTCACACATTTGTTGTTGGAAAGTAATGAAGAATATGATATTTGTCTTACAGAAACAATATCTGTTGTTGTAACATCCATCCCTCAACTTTGTCATCTTTTTGTTACTTTACTTTTATTCGCAAATCCATCCAATCCTAGTGCTTTGTGACAAATATATGGCGACCATCTTTTGGAAGACTATCAGCACTAATATCATGTGAATAATATAGAATCTGATGTTGTGCGCTGTAATACTCAGGCAATTACAGATATTAATAATCCTCTTTTGGATCAAAATAATTTGCTTTCACAATGTCCAACGCTCCCTCCTTTGCCCAATATTTCTTCTTTTGAACGTGAGATTAACCCAGCCATTGGGGGCTTGACCATAGAGAGTAAGATGGCTGAACAGTTGATCCCATTCTTGCGGTTGGTGGAGAAAAACTAGAAGATGATCGGCATATGCGCAGAGCTTGAGCTACAGAGGAGCATCAATTAGTGAAATGGTGCGAAAATGAATATTATGATGAGGGGGGGGGAGAAAGAGGAGCACCTTGAAGTAAGGGATCCTATAAAATGGTACATAACAGTGATTCAAAGGCTAAATTAAATAGAAGAGGGGAAATGGGGTCTCCTTGCCGTAGTCCTCATAGTTGACTTACAGGTTCAGAAAGCCAGCCATTAATAGAAATAAAAAATGATGTTAAAAAGAAAAGTGTAGTAATAGCATTTATAGAAATAGGGGGAAAACCAAACCTTGCTAATGTCTGTTTAAGATATTTGGAATGAACTCAGTCATACGCCTTCTCCCTATCGAGAACTACAGCTACTCCAGTTTGAGAATCCAGGTTTAGTGTCCAAACTTTATGTGCATGGCACATAGTCGCTTGCACTGCTCAACCATAATCAGAAATGAGTCGATTAGCCAAGAAGCCAGTTTGATATGGATTGATTAAGAATTGTAAAAGTGATTGTGTTCAGTTTGCCAAAAGTTTGGTAAAACGTTTTGCATTGGAATTAATTAGTGAAAGAGGTCGCCAATTTAATAACAATTGGGGATCACCTTTTTTGAATAATAATACCATGCGTGTTTCCAGCTAGAAAGAAGGAAATACCGTTTCTTGAAGTGCCTTGTTCAATACCTTGAGCAAAAGATTGAGACATCTAGTATGTGTTAATAGAAAACGGTATACTTCAAAAGGTAAGCCATCCAGACCAGGGCTTTTACCAAGTGGAGCATGCTGTATTACATCTACGAGTTCAGTCAGGGTGAAAGGTGTAATTAAATGAGTTTGTTGAGTTAGTAAGAGTGTTTTTTTCCAGCTGGAATAGAGTGAATAAGTGTATGTATAGCATCATGATGGGATATTGGATCGGGTGTAAATAATTTTGTATAGTAAGAACGGGCCATGCCAAAGATTTCGCCCTGAGTCATGGCTTGAGATCCAGTAAGAAGGGGGTCACGGTGACTAGTAATGATAACAGCAGATTGATGTTGGTGTAAGACTCAAAAGAAATATTTATTACTACACTCACCTTTTTTATGCCATTGATGTGCCGTTCGTAATAAGAGTTGTTTGGTCTGGGTATCCTGAAACCCTTTAAATTCGCAGTCAATTTCATTAAGAACTGTTATAGTAATTGAATTATGGTGCTACATAATTTGTTAGCAACATTGATGTAATTCACGGATTTGATGTTTTTTAAAACTACTATGTCGACGGCTGTAGTAGATGGCGGTTTCTTTAATAGCAGCTTTGCGTTTATCACAATGTAGAGCTGGTGTAGTATTCAAATTGTTAGTCATATCTAAAAATTGAGTGATTGTTTCTTTGAGCAGTAGTTTGAATTCTTCATGGTCTAATAACGTTGAGTTGAAGCACCAAGCCCCAGGACCACAGTCAGGAGAGTTGATCTGGTAATCCATCATTATGGTGTTATAATCAGACTATGTAATAGGTTGTTGTTCTGTGTGGATGATACGTGATCGGTATTGTGATTGGATGAATATATAATCAATAGTGGTGAATTGTAATCCGCGAGAGAATGTTGGGGGTGCTGATGGTGAAGCTAATACATCTGGTTGATCCAATGAAAAGCAAT
Organism: Circinella umbellata; assembly: GCA_025093555.1. Classification (NCBI taxonomy): domain Eukaryota; kingdom Fungi; phylum Mucoromycota; class Mucoromycetes; order Mucorales; family Lichtheimiaceae; genus Circinella; species Circinella umbellata. Next base: position 12,766 of record JAIWNF010000010.1, on the reverse strand, counting down.
TGGCATAGTTGTCATATAACATTTGTATTCAGGGCCGTATGGCTATTGGTACCACTTTATGCAAATGAAGGTTAAAATTACCCATAATAATTGTTGGCCTAGACATATCATTAAAACAAGGAAGGGAGAGGAGAGAAGAACAAAACTCTGGTCATTGTTGGCTGTCTGCTGGAGCATACAGGGTCAGCAATAAGCCTAGAGCCCCATGCGAGGTACAAATATTAAAAAAAATACAATGTTGATTGGATGTCACATAGGTGTTATTAAGAAAGTAAGAAGGGTTAAGACATATGAGTCTGCAGTGTTTGGTAAAACAAGCAGAAGAGCAGGGGAAAATATGAGATAAAAGAGATAAGTCGGTTTCAGATAGTGTGTTAGTTCGTGTTTATGATACTTCCTATAGTGTAAGAATATCAATATTAAGTGTTTTAGATCTAAGGTATGCAGCAAATTGAGACTGTACCATTGTGTTGGCCTCCTTCAGAAAGCTATTAGCATTCAAGGAGGCTATGCAAATATGGTTTTCGATTATTAATCTAATGATGTGGTCCCAGACGAGTCTGGTCCCATGCCATTATTATTCAGTAGTGTAGTGTAGAGTTGTGCCAATGTTGTTGATTGTCGTGATGTTGATGGTTTTGTTGCTGAAGTAGTTACTTGCTGTCTGGTAGTAGGTATTGAGGAAGAGCGTGTACACGGTGCTGGTAAAATAAATTGATTATCAGTAGAAGTAATTTGAAAAGCTGTAGGGGCATCTTTCATGTCACTAAGTCACTATCAGTATCACCAGAAGGATCCACAAGTTTGTTGATGCGAAGTGGTGTTGAGGATTCTCATAATAATGGAGCAAAAGATTGTTTTATTTGTATGTCAGGTGACATTAGTGTAGGTTGCTGCAGTAGTGACTCTTCCAATTATTGAAATTTGTGGGAAAGTGCTGGGTAAGTTGCTAGGAGTTCTTCAGCAGTCATTCCATCAATTTTGTTCATGTAACGTTTGTGTTTGTCATCTTCCTGACGCCTGCGACATTGATGTTGTTGGTGGCCTTTCTGATGGCAGCAATAACATTCATGTCGCTCATTTTAGGACAATCATCCTTTTTATGGCCTTCGTTTTTGCAGTATTGGCATAGAGGAGGAGCATTTTCTATGAGGCTAGGTACATGGCATCCCAATCTTCAAAATAAACTTTTCGGGTAAGTGGTTTTTTATAATAAGGTTCAGCATCTAACATATGATCGGGTGGTGGAGTTATGTCTAAGAAGATAACTGTTGCTTCGCCTTCATAGAGACTTGTTGCTGGGTCGACATAAACACAAATTTGACTGACTCTTCCATAATGGCTTATAGTATTGTGTAGACTTACATGGAGATGTTCTGGTTCTACAAAGGGAAGCTCTTTGAAATTAACTTTGCTGATATGGGCATCTGCTGCAAGAGCAGGTGTTGCATGATATGTGTTGTTGTCATAAGAAACACTGTCATTGATTGCTTTTTGTTTGGAGTCATCATGGCTAAATCGCACTTCGATAAGTAGAGCACATGGATTGCGTGAACGTGTAATGACTCGGATACCTATAATAGGTCCCAATTTCATAATGGTGCGGTATGCTGTTTCTTTTAAGGGTAGGTTGGTCCCAAAATCGAAAATACCAGAGTTGGAGTTCAGGCTTCTAATAATCGTTTCAGCTTGTTTTGCCCAGCGTGTTTGTTCAAATCTTGTTCAGAGAAAATGTATAATTATTTGGCGATTACTATAATTGGCTACTTTACTCAAAAAGTGATGAATAGCGGAAAGACCTGGTGCCTAAATTTGACAATTATCTTTAAAATACAATGGGCAGAATGTCTTACAAAAAAAGAAATTTCAAAGTTCAACTATATTAATATTCTAGTTTTTGGATGATGGTAAACTACTACTTATAGAATAAACCTTTTATTTCTCTCAATTATAATGACCACTCACTCTTTATAATTGTACTTTTGTTTGTAGTCTGGCGTAAAAAGCTGAAAGTTAAAATAGAGGGGGGTATATATCCATATGGAAAAAGTGCGGTGTCCATAGCAACTCCCAACCAAAATATATATAAACATCGCAGCACTTTATATACTTGAATCTTGGCTCCTATACTATCTGTTCTTTATCGATCTTTGACTATTATATACACAATTTTCTATGCTTTTATCATAAAAGTTTCTCTGTAAGATAGATACTTATATATTGAGTATTTTCACATAAATCTTTTACAAACAGCTCTATTATTTCCTTTATGTAGTGGTTCCCTTTTCTGGAAAGCCAAAAAAAAATTATTTGCGACTAGTACAGACTTTTTCATGGACCGAAAAAATCTGAATCAAGTGTCAGTTTCTCTTCAAATCCCTTTGACATGACAACCACGACCTATATATATAGAACTTTTTCAAAGGAGGTAAAAAAGAAAAAAAAAACGTGCCTTCATAACAACATTGATTACCTGAATTGAAATATTTACACTTTTACTATATCTTATTGTTTATGTGTTCAGGCTCTATTTTCTCGTTTGGATTGCAAAACTCGTATAGAACTTCCACGTCCTGTCGTCGTAATCAATAATAATGAGAATACAACACTCGATTCGATCGAACATCAAGATAATATCACGAAGAAGATAAATGAGCACGGAAACGTAGAAGCCATTATTAGTCGTTCAGAATCCAGTACTGGAAGAGTAATCTATGAAGTCCTTTGGCAAGACGGCACCAAATCACAGGTAAACATATACCCAATAAAGCAGTGATGTAGATCATATATCGGTACATTATTATTATTTTCTAAAAAAAACCCTAACAAATAAAAACAATTATTTTAACAGGAATCCGTGGAATGCATACATAGCCTTGCGTACGACAAATTCGAAGGATACGAGCACAGAAAGTTTGATTTAAGACGTTATTCTGATTTAACGACCGTTAACAATTCTGACGGCAACAGTATAGATGACCATTTTGTCATCACACGACAACAAAGCAGACGAAGACGACGTGTCCAAAAGAAAAAGACTGTTCAATGGGCAATTGACGAGGAAGACGAGGAAGGTGCGGGAGACGACGAGTATTTTAATAGCAACAATGACCATGAAATTCAGGATAAAGAAAATCAAAGACCTTCCAAAAAACGACGACGTATCGACACTACCCATAACATGACTGTTATCAATGTAGACGATCTTAGAATCAGAACAGGACGCTTCAGCCAAATTCTCTATTATACCGATCCAGAAATGATTTACACACACTGGAAACACTGTACAAAATGTAATGAAAAAGGTCTCCCGAATGGCCCTCAAAATAAAAACAGTAAAAACATAAAGCAGAGGCATCAACGAGAAAAAGTGGATGATGCTTTCGAGATGTCATCTGGAGAAGAAGAGTTATTACAAGGTCGACTTTTACTGTGCGTTACATGTTCTGCAGCAACACATGAAGGCTGTATCAGTCTTGGCCGGAGCAGAAAACAGCATTTACAACATTTACGGAGCTGTCGCATTGATGATTATGGCGATCAGGTAGTCATGCAGTTTCAATGTATTCATTGCTTAACAGCCACTCCCGGTAAATCTGAAGAGTTTCCAAAATGTGATGGATGTTATGAATCACATGGTATTCAGCGACTCAAGTTTTTTCATCAAGAGAAAGAACAGGAAGTATCTGAGCCAGCTGGTTATGACTATATGGTACACCAACAAGAGCAACGATCAAAAGACGCATTACCACATCCACCAAAAAACGAAGATAAACACAGATTATATCGATGTAATCGTTGTCTTCGTGCCTACCATGATACCTGCTTACCTGATTATGTTACCAAAAGTACAAATAAGATGGTAGACAGGAAACGACAAATATTTGAGGAGGAATGGCAATGTGGTGAATGTATTACTTATAACAAACGTGTTGATTTAATACTTACATGGCGCGTTCATGGTACTAGAGAAGTGCAGGATAAGAACGCTGAGATAGATGGTTTGGATTATAATAAAGCAAAACCATCAACACTTGAATATCTTATCAAGTGGGTTGATACTCCCTATACACAATTGGATTGGGTATCAGATGGTTGGCTGAAACGTATCGCCAAACAAAAGTATAAAAACTTCTGTGAACGACAACAACATATGGAACGACAGACTGTGGATGAGGTAGTTCCGAAGGATTATTTGACTATTGAACGGATCTTAACCGCAAAAGATATGAGCGGAAATATTTTAACTACAGAGAGTATTCACCTGGTTGATAAAGTGTATGTTAAATATCGTGGGTTAAATTATGACAGCAGTAAGTAACTTTTTTTTCTACATATATTGAATATCAGGGAGGAAGGGGAATATGATTTATCTCGTTGGCTGGCTAATAACAAAAAGTGGCTAATATTGTTATGTTTAGTTTATTGGGATAGACCACCTAAAAAGAATTCAGATTTATATTCATTTTTCCGTACTGCTTATGAAAATTATTTAAATGCATGTAACGTTCAACCTCCTGTAAATATGAAAGAACAAGTAGATCTCGTGCGCGAATTAGCTACAAAGGAAAATTATGGAAGACATGAACTGAAACAACAACCGGATTTTATTCGCGGTGGTACTTTAATGCCCCATCAACTCGATGGATTAAAGTAAGTTGACATGTACAAAAAAATATGATTACCTCAGTACCTATTAATTATTAATTATTAACTATTGTTTATTGGTTTTGCGGTTTCTTTTATAGCTGGCTGATTTTCCAATGGGAGCGAGCAAAAGGTTGCGTACTTGCCGATGATATGGGATTAGGTACAGAAACAAAACTTATCTTTGATTGTTAGGGGCGTTTGAATCATTGGATAGATTATATAATTTAATGGTCCTTATTTAATATAAATTAGGCAAAACAATCCAAATCGTGACATTTCTAAATTTTTTATTAACAAAATACGATATCTATCCATTTCTTGTGGTTGTACCATTAAGTACGACAACCAATTGGCTTCGTGAATTCAATAAATGGGCACCGGATATGGTGGTTTCACCTTATTATGGATCAGCTGAAGCTCGAAAACGTGCACTCAAACATGAGATTTTCCGAGGTGGTAGTAAAACGCCGCGTTGCCACGCTATTATATTAACATATGAATCAGCTATGCATGATAATGGATTATTTTCAAGATTGGACTATTGGCCAGCATTGATTGTAGATGAAGCACAGAGATTAAAGAATGATGGTAGTCAGCTTTTTCAAAAACTGTTGAAGAATATTAAATATGATCATCCAGTATTAATGACAGGTAAAATATAACATACATACATCACCAAACAAAATATTACTCACACACGCAGACACACTTACAATACTCACTGTTCTTGATATATTTAGGGACACCGTTGCAAAACAATATACGAGAACTTATCAATGTCATGCACTTTGTTGATTGTAACGAGTTTAACGATATAAAAAAACTTGAGCAAAAATATTCCGAATTATCGCACACCACCGTTCAAGAATTGCATGATCAATTAAAACCCTACTTTTTACGACGCACCAAGGAAGTTGTTTTAAAGAACTTACCGCCTAAGACTGAAATTATTGTTCCCGTTTCAATGAGCTCTTTACAAAAGGAAGTTTATAAAGGGATTTTGGAACAAAACCTTACATCATATGCTCAACTTAGTTCTGCGGATCAAAAGGTACCAAGCAAGACGAAAACGACAACATTGAGAAATACTTTGATGCAATTACGCAAAACTCTTGGTCATCCTTATTTTATACCTGATATTGAAATTAAACAAAAAGATTCTGCGACGACACACCAAGTATTAATTGATTCATGTGCCAAACTCAAAATTTTACATCAAATGCTTCCCAAATTAAAACAAAATGGTCATCGGGTGCTTATCTTTTCAAGTTTCAAAGGTGTTTTGGATATTCTCGAGGATTATCTGATGTATGAACAGCATAACTATGTACGCGTTGACGGTGACGTCTTAAGTAATGACCGTGTTACGGCTATTGATAAGTATAATGCACCTGGATCGGATATATTTGTCTTTTTACTGACGACACGTGCTGGGGGTGTTGGTATTAACTTGGCGACAGCCGATACAGTAATTATGTGGGATTTCGATTTCAATCCCCATGCTGATTTACAAGCTATTTGTCGTGCTCATCGTATCGGACAAACTCAACCAGTATTGGTGTTAAGATTCATGACAAGACTTTCTGTGGAGGAAAAAATTGCTCAGATTGCCAAGAAAAAAATGGCGCTCGACCATCTTATTGTTGAAAAAATGGATGATGATGATTTAGAGGAAAAAGATGTAGAAGGGATTATTAAATTTGGTGCACAGGCGCTTTTCGAAGCAGATGATTCAAAACGAATTATTTATGATTCTGTGGGTATTGACAAGCTATTAGATCGTGCTACCGAAAGGAATACGGACGATAATAATAATTATGAAAAAAAGACCGAAGAACAATCCGGCTCAAAGCCAATGTCATTTTCGTTTGCCAAAGTGTGGGTCAAGGATAAAGGTGAAGCAGTAGATGATTTGCCTGCAGACGGTGGAGAAGATCGGCCAGAGGACGAAGATTTTTTCATTAAATATTTAGAAAGAAAAAGAGTGCAAATGGAAGCAGAAAAACAAATGAAAGAGCAGGAACAGGAGTTGGGCAGAGGTGCTCGTAAGCGAGCTTTTGTGGTAAGTTCTTCAGTTGGAAAGAAGGGTATGGGTTCAATTTTGACCTAAAAAGAGAATCATCCATATATCATTAGTGTTAGAATTATAATGTTTACTGATTGCGCCTCTCCTTCTTTTTGCCATAGAATTACTCTCTTAACACGGAAAGGAAATTAGAAAAAGTACAAACGAATAAGAAGAATAAAAAGAAGAAAGGAAGCAAAAAAAACCAGGACAGCAGCGATAGTGAAGACTCTGATTTTCAATTAGAAAATATACCTGAATCTGAACTGGAGGAAGAATTTGCTGCAACAGTTATACCACCGCCCATCAACACTTCTGCGCCATGTTCACAATCTAATAACAATAAAGTAGCTGATCCTTCTAAAGACATTCCAGAAAGCAATCCAGCACTTATTCAGGCTGCATTTGCAAACTTGCTCACTAGTCTTTACAGGAATAAAATCGGTGCAGTTCAACCACAACAATCAGCATCGTCATCATCACAGCCACGAGTTCAGCAACGACCACCACAATGGCCATATCAGGAGCAAGAAGTTGATCGTGTACTCGATCCACCACCTCATTTTTCATCTCCTTCACCTCCGTGTACACAATCAGCTACAGGTCCACAAAGGCGACCACAACAAGTGCAGTATTATACCGCAGAACGTACCAATACTTTACTGAATATTAGTGAACATCAACGGACCATGAATAGACAAATAGGTTCGGATGAAATTATGGCTGTACAAGGAACTGTAACTACTACCAGCACTCAACCGCTACAATCACCAATACAACAATTATCGTATAACGTTTCAAATAATCATGATTATGGTAATTATACAATTTCACATTCACCTCTACAACAACCAGTATCAAGTTCATCTACTACTACTACGAAAGATACTCTGGTATCACAACCATCGTCAACAGAACCATCGATCAATCGACAATCTTATCCTGTGTATACACCACCGCCAAGTTATAATCCCTACCCATTACAGTTTAAACATTCTCAGTTAACGACATCCTCCCCATCCCGATCACCACCACAACACTTACAGCAACCATTTTTTTCTTATACACCACCTCCTCCCCAACATCAGAAACAAGTACTGCATTTTCCGATGCCAGTTGAGCCACGACCCAATCCAACTCAATCACCTAATGTTCTTGATCAGGACATCCCTGTTCGACATAATAACAGTAATAATAATAATAATAATAATGTTCATTTAAACAGCATAGGTAGTCAATATAATCCATCACCTCAACAAAACATACCAGTACAATTAAATCATCCTCAACACGCTATACCTTTTCGGCAACAGCATAATCATTATCATCTACCACAGAATAGTCCTATTCAGCATCAACCTTTTACTCCATTTGGAAGACCTTTCCAACAATATCAACATTATCAACAGCCGCTTTCATATGTGCATAATGCACAACATGGCGCAACTCAGTATCTTCCTCGACCACCACCATTATCATCGTCACCATTCATAAGTCAACAGCAACACCAATCTCGACCCCACTCTACTGTTGAATCGCCAACTTTGTCTAGCTCTACATCACAAAATCACTCATTCATGGATCGGAATCCACGCCAATAACTTCTTACTTTTTTTCCCGTCATTTCTTCATTGTTGCAGATAAAATAAATAAACAAGTTAATAAAATATTATTGTAGCTACTTTTATAACTGATAATAGTAATAGACAGCTTATATGATAATCTATTACCTCCATATATAAAACAAAGCATAAAAAACTTAATTCATTACTATCAACTTTTTTTTAGAAATATACAATTTAATATGTATCTATTACTTTGTTTTTATTTGTATGTAAATATATCAAGCGGGGATGCATCACTGAAGGAGATATATATATATATATATATATTTAAGATGAAACACACACACATTGTTTACTTCTACGTTGGTTTCATACACATTATCTTCTTCTATTTAATATGCAGCTTATCGTGTTCTTTTTCCGGTTTTTTTTTAGTATAATACTTATTATGCAGTTTTTTTTCCTTGTATGGATAAAGCATAATTATTTTGGTCGTTCTTCAAAGTGAACAAAAAGTCTTTTATCAAATTCCTGAATCTACAATCTTCTTTTCATCGTTAAATATTACTCTCCTTTATCTTCCATTTCAACACTTATATATAATTTCGTTTATAAAATGTGGATTCTTAAAAGTATATTTCATTTTTCAGTGCTATGGACTGAATAAACAAGGTAGAAAATAACCTATGTTCTATTTTTACTTTTGTGATTTGCTACGGACACCCCAAAAACATACTATATGAGATAATTTCAAATCTTATGGATGCCCCACTTTTATATCTTCTCAAAGGTGCATAACGATATAATATAATTACCTCGTATCCAACCATTTATACACTATATATACAGTTCTTATCGTTATATCACTCAAAAATGTTTATGAAACTTATATTAGCAGCTCAACTTTTTATGAATATCATTCAATATTTCTTATCCTCTCTCACGATATCGTTATGTACACAAGTAAGAGCTGTAGTCCACATAAAGACAAGACAAACAAGGAATAATATATACTTTTAATGATATATATGAGCGGTCAAATAAGTGCTATTGGTGTTGATAACGCTGGTACTATAATTTACATGGTGTAAGAACTTGTTTGACAACTTTTTATTTGGGGGGTGTCCGTAACACCAAAATTTGGGGTGTCCGTAGCAATTCCATAATTAACACTAATAACAAATATAACGATTTTAATGATAGTAAAAAGTATATTCATAAACGATAAGCCAGCATTATAGTTATTTCATATGAAATACTCATATCTTTACGTATAACTGCTAGTGCTCCAAAAATATGGCACCAATTATTTTTTCTTATAACATAATATACTACAACGGGTTAGTATGCCCTTTTTACTTATCTTTTTATTCAATAAACAGAAAGATTTAAATTTATGTATGTGGGAAATATATACAACTAAATGTGGATATCTAGTGAATGAATTAAAATTCGACATTATCATTATCATCGTCACCATAGAACTCATCATAATCAATCAATACATGAGGTGCAAATGACCCAAGGACTTGTTCCTGAGTTATCCCTTCCGACGCATTAATTGTAACACGGCATATCGATCTATTTTTCCCTATTACTTGTATATCATTTTCTGTCATTGGCATTTCATAAATTGAAAGATCCTCTAAATTGGGTAACTTTGCAACATTACGAGCAAATGACTGAACAGCTCCTTGTCTTGGGCTACTATGACAAACTGAAAGATCCACCAAACTTTTGATTCGTGCACAAGTTTTAAGTAGTGTATCATTGATCGTACCTTCCATTCCGCTGATATCGAGACTGACCAAGGCAGACTGAGCTTTTGATTTGGAAAACATATCCAAACATCGCACAAGAACTGCTGGATTGAAATCACAGTCAATGAGCCATAATTTTTTAAATTTAAGGAGATGGACCAAAGTGTTGAATACGCCATCGGGAATCATTGTACCACAAGTTTGTGCAACGAAAAGCATCTCCAAGTGAAGTGTTTGTTGTATAATTATATCCAATTGCTGGATGATTTCTTCATGGGCTTTACTGATGGTGATATTGACTAGCTTGTGAAAAGTGACTGTTGAAAAGAGTTGTTGCCAAGTACCACGTGTGGGATGTACCATTTCTTGGTCAAGTTGTAATGTGTGAAGTGTTGCTGCATGTTGTGTTAATAAGGATTTAATGGCTGTTCCTGAAAGAAGATTTGTTGATAATAATGTTTTTAACCCACGTACGCTTTTTTGTTCATCCGCCGTCATATGTTCATTATGAGTTTGATTGACAATGAGTTTACGAATATCCGGACAATAGTGTGTAACTTCGTCATAAATTTCATCGGTACAGCTGTAGATGGAAAGGAATTGAAGATGGGGTGAGGATCGTATCAATTGTTGCATTTCGGTAACAGTGAAAGTTGGATTCCAGGTGTGAGCTTTATGGCGCCACAGATCTAATTTAGTCAATGATGTTGTGAACGGAATAAGTTGTTTGTTCAACAAACTACTGCTCTGGTCCCAGGTTGCATAATATCGAAGAGAAGCAAGATTACGAAACATGGAAAGTAAACGAGCGAGATCTAATCCTTGGATATGGATAAGGTCGAGATTTAAAGAAGTCAATGTGGATGCGACGTTGATAAGAGAAGAGCAAATGGTTTCATAGTTGATGTTTCGTTCTTGTCGCCAAAACCCTAAATACATTATATGATATGAATTTAGATATTATTTTCTTCTTGTTACTTGTCAAGGATGTGTTTTTTGTACTAGTCTGAACTTTGAAACACACAGAATAAACCATCCGTTTTTTACCTCGCTTTATTTGTAGTGAACAAAGATTTCTGAAATTATTGGTACGAATCAAATCGAGATAATCTTTTAACTGTTTTTCTTCTGGTAAAACCAGCTCTTGAATATGATCGGCAATCGTAGGTAATAATCTATAAACAGGTATCACATCATCCATTTGTTTTTTGACATCAAACGTAGCAACATCCATATGATGCCATATATTAGGATAGTTCAATACCAAATTACGCCAAGTAGAAGAAACTCGAGTACAATGAGCTAATGTCTGTTGAGATAATTCATCCAAAACACAACATGAAACGTCGTAAGGTAAACAAACCAGCATATCTCGACGATAATTATCCCGTCTTTTAGCAGTTAATCTTGCTTGTTGTAACTCTTGATAATGTCCTTGTTGATTTAACGACGAGGAGGAGGAGAAGCAGAAAGGAATTTTGTTGAGACCTTCTTCGAATATTTTGATAGCGCGCTTTTGATAGCCCAGGTCACTATAACGTTGACCGGCATAAAGATAACCTGCTAGATCATGAGGTGCATATGCCATAAGTTTTTTGGCGTCTTGAAGTTGATTATCATAACGTCCTTTTTTATCCCAGGCTGTCATTCGTAATTTAAGCATATAAACAGTTTTTTGTTGCAGATCGTCAAGGATTCGTGAAGATTGTTCGATTACAGTATCATGTTGTTCATTTTCAAGTGCATGTTGAGTAAGGCGTAGAGCTGTTTCCCAATCAGTTGCTATAGCTACACGTTTCTTTTCAGGTAATATGTTATTAGTATGCGTAGTTGATTTCCGTTTGGTTGCCATGGGTCTGTGGTTATAGTTATTATATCCAAATATCAGAAACGGAAAAAGGCACAAAAATGTTTGATCTTCAGAAACCTTAAACTTGTAAATTTCAAGCACAGCAATTTGAATAACTAGTCTGCCGTTTGAAGTAAGTATTAACTGTAAAAAGAACGAGCAACGTATTAATTTTTTGGGTACCCCCCTCTCACACACCCCCTTTGCTGTCAAAGCCGGAAATAAAAAAAAATTTGGTTTGAATTTTTTTTCTTACTTTGTGTTTCTATACTCTCGCTTCTCATTTCTTACATCAGTTACACTTTCCAATTACGCAACATTAGTGAAATAAAAAAGACCTTTTTCAATGTTCTATTAATAATAAACGGTTTAAGAAAAGAAAGATTAACTAAATATCATATATATAAAGGTAAAAATAAAAAATAAAACTAAAGTATCAAATCGACAGCTGTTTCAGATACGGAGGAATGGATAGGAAATGTCAGTATTATCAGGGATCATTGCAAATTAGGAAGTATTTTGATTGATCGATCAATCACATCTTTAAATGTATTGTATTATGAATCAACAGATAATATTTCTTCTTTATATCCTCGAAATTCAGGGTAAAGTATAGGCCATTGTATATGCGAACTGGGCTCGATCTTGGTAAGAATAATACGGTTATTTGTAAGTTGTAGGATGATTGTATGGGTTTATTTTGCATCAAGTGGATTTACACGAAGAGGAACATACATATTGGACTGAAAACCATCAAATAACGCAACGGGAGCTTGAATGCATCAGCAGCAACTTGTGTACATTCAGGAGCACAAAACCATTGATTATCACGCGGGCTCAGAATTCCTTTAACACGATCATGATCATATTTTTGTAA